>JAJAGP010000482.1:266577-397586 GCA_025084515.1 Ancistrus triradiatus | reverse complement strand
AGAGAGAGAGAGAGAGAGAGATTGATAGATTATAGCCCAATACTTTTGGCCAAATGTGGTTTTGTGTCCCAATACTTTTGGCTACACCAGTTCGTATCCTGATACTTACTGGCAATGTGTGTTTGTGACCCAATACATTTGGCCAGATGTGGTTTTGTGTCCCAATACTTTTGGCCACGTGGGTTTATGTAACAATACAAAGATGACTGCCTCTCACAAACTGTACAGGATCCACAGAAAATGACTGGCTGGTACAAGAATAGTGATCTATGGATCTGCTCTGCATAGTTTCTTGCACAAATGATCTGCAAGCAAGAGTTATCAGAAGGAAACACTACCAGCACTTTCTTAATAAAAGTCAATGTGTGAAGTACAGTACGCAGCAAAAGTCTTAGTCCACAATTAGCTTAGATATACCATTGTTTTAGCAGTGGTACAATGAGCATATCAAATTATTTCTCAGTCTCTCATATACAGGAAATTTGTATACACCATTAAAAAAAAAAAAAAAAATCAATAAAAAACTTCTTCAGGCTACAGTGGCAAGTATTTAATGTTACCTCCCCTAACATTTGAGAAGTTAACCCTTCCACAGTCTGAAGAAGAATACTACTGAAAGTCTAGTACAGCTCAAACATGCTCTCCTGAGAATACTGTGGAAAAAAAATATAATACAGACTAAAAGCAGGAATACAAAAATGAACTACAAAATGCCCGGAGGTTGTTCCAAAGTGAATAGTTCATTCTTCTCCTAATATTTGAAAATCAGCAAATGAACTCTAATGGTGCATTACAATTTACCCAAGGATGTCTGATTTCGGTTTGCTCCCTGCAGATGTCACATTGTCGCATTAAGCTACCATTATTCTGTAATTACATTTATTCAAATGCTATTCATCCATGTGTATTCATTATGCATTATGGTGCTTAACAGCACATATCACATGAAATGCCTTTGTAGTTGTTTACTCTCAGATCCACCAAATGTTTATGGATCTAATGGGACTTGGATGTAAAGCTCTCCTTCTATATTTTATCTGTGCATATGGTACAATGCCAGCGTGCAGAAGCCCACGGCGTCCATCTTTCTTCACAGGGCGGAAGCCATTAACATTGCGAAAGGAAACTGATTTTTGAGGTGTGATCCTCAGAGGAAGTGGCTGGAAAATTAACTGTTGAGCAGTGTGCTGGATAGACGGGCCTTTCAACAACTCATGAGAACAGGCTGCCATCTATAACTTTTTAGCATAATTTGTCAACTGAATTAACACCTCATATGAGAATATTCCGATGATAAATGGATGCATCTAATGCCCCTTAGTAACACTGGGCTTCAGCCAGCTGTAGCTGCTGAGTACTTGACTCATAAGTATTCGGTTAGGCGATAAATTATGGATGGAAGGTTGGAAAGAGAAAGGTGCACTTGAGGATAGTATGAAAGGAGCTGTGTGCAGAAAGAGAAAGTGCAGCCAGAAGTAAAAGGACAGCAGAACAAGTGTACAGCTGGGGAGAAATTAATGACTAAAGCAACCCATGTGATTTCAGGGGAACATCTACACATACAGCATCAGCATAACAACAAATTGTTGCAGTGCAATTTCTCAAAGTAAACAACATAAAATGAAGAGGGTTTACTGCACTTAAAGAACTTTTGTAGATTTTAAAGTTCAGAAAATATATATGGAAATAAAATGATACAGAAATAAAGAAGCAGCAGCACAGTGGTGCAGTGGTTAGTACTGTCACTGCACAGCTCCGAGATCCCTGATTCGATCCCGACCCTGTGCTCCGGCTGTGTGGAGTCTGCATGTCCTCCCCGTGTCTGTTTTCTCCAGGTACTCCAGTTTCCTCCCACATTCCAAAAACATGCTTGTTAGGTTAATTGGTATTTCCAAAGTGCCCTTAGTGTGTGGGTGTACAGTGGTGCTTGAAAGTTTATGAACCCTTTAAAATTTTCGATATTTCGGCATAAATATGACCTAAAACATTTTCACACAAGTCCTAAAAGTAGATAAAGAGAACCCAGTTAAACAAATGAGACAAAATATTATACTTGGTTATTTATTTATTTAGGAAAATGATCCAATATTACATATTAGTGAGTGGCAAAAGTATGTGACCCTCTAGGATTAGCAGTTAATTTGAAGGTGAAATTAGAGTCAGGTGTTTTCAATCAATGGGATGCCAATCAGGTGTGAGTGGGCACCTGTTTTATTTAAAGAACAGGGATCTATCAAAGTCTGCTCTTCACAACATGTTTGTGGAAGTGTATCATGGTACGAACAAAGGAGATTTCTGAGGAGCTCAGAAAAAAATTTGTTGATGCTCATCAGGCTGGAAAAGGTTATAAAACCATCTCCAAAGAGTTTGGACTTCAACAATCCACAGTCAGACAGATTGTGTACAAATGGAGGAAATTCAAGACCATTGTTACCCTCCCCAGGAGTGGTCGACCAACAAAGATCACTCCAAGAGCAAGGTGTGTAATAGTTGGCAAAGTCACAAAGGACCCCAGGGTAACTTCTAAGCAACTGAAGGCCTCTCTCACATTGGCTAATGTTAATGTTCATGAGTCCACCATCAGAAGAACACTGAACAACAATGCTGTGCATGGCAGGGTTGACAGGAGAAAGCCACTGCTCTCCAAAAGAGCATTGCTGCTCGTCTGCAGTTTGCTAAAGATCACGTGGACAAGCCAGAAGGTTATTGGAAGAAGGTTTTGTGGATGTATGAGACCAAAATAGAACTTTTTGGTTTAAAAGAAAAGCGTTATGTTTGGAGAAAGGAAAACACTGCATTCCAGCATAGGACCTTATCCCATCTGTGAACATGGTGGTGGTAGTAATCTGGTTTGGTCCTGTTGTGCCTGCTCTGGGCCAGGACGGCTTGCCATCATTGATAACAATGATTCGATTATATCAGAGTATTCTAAAGGGAAATGTTCATGACTCTGTCCATTAACTGACTCAGAGAAGTGGGTCTGCATCAGACAACTACCCTAAGAGCGCACAAGTCCCGTTCTACCAAGAATGGTTAAAGAAGAATAAAGTCATGACCTAATCCAAGGAAATGCGGTGGAGGACCGGAAGTGAAGCAGCTAATGTGAGGAAAACCCACCAACATCCCCGAGCTAACTGTTCTTTAACGGAGGATGGCTAAAATTTCCTCCAATCCGGTGTGCAGGACTGATCAACATTCCAGGAAACTTTAGTTACCGTTATTTGCTGCCAGGGGGTCACACAGAATACTGAAAGCTAAGGTTCACATACTTTTTGCCACTCACTAATATGTAATATTGGATCATTTTTCCCTCCTAAATAAATGACCAAGTATAATATTTTTGTCTCATTTGTTTAACTGGGTTCTCTTTATCTACTTTTAGGACTTGTGTGAAAATCTGATGATGTTTTAGGTCATATTTATGCAGAAATATAGAAAATCCTAAAGGGTTCACAAACTTAAGCACCACTGTACGTATGAGTGTGTAAGTTTATGTGCCCTACGATGGATTGGCGCCCTGTATAGGGTTGTTCCTGCCTTGCACCTTTGCTATTCACAGGCATTCCCGTGACCTTGATTAGGATTCAAGCGGATAAGACAAGGAATGAATGAATGAATGAATGTAATTGAAGCATGTTTTCCAATTATATTTAACTTCTTTTTTTAGTTTATCAGTGTGTCTAGCTACTTTCCAGCAGTAATCCATGACATCCTGCTTCACTGGGGTAATTCAATAAGGTGAAGATTCCTAGAGCTTCACATACTCCTGCCACTCACATATAATGTAATATTGGATCACTGGTCTACAGTAAACACATGACAATAAATACTTTTCTTTTTGCCCAGGAGTCTATACTGTCTGCTGTCTTCTAAACCACAAGTGAAAGAAACTTCAGGTCTATGTTATTGTGTGTAATACATTTTAGATGTGAAGGGCCAGAAAACCATTATTACATAATAGGTGCCTTTTGTATTAAAGCAGCTTCGTTTTGTCATATCCCAGATAAATCACTGGCCATTATCTGAGGCCACTAAAGCACCATTAAGGCTGGCTAAAAACCCTTGTCCTGTAATAAGAATGAATGCTGCTTTAATAAGAATGAGTTCTTTTGACATTGCAAGCCACAAAGCATGCTTGAGGCATTCCACTGTTCTGAACATTTCATTTTTATTAGCCTATGGCACAGGGTGTAAGGCAGAAACAACCATAGATGGGGCACCAGTTCATCGTAGGGAGCGCACACACTCGCATACAAAGGGCAAGTGTCTATTTGGTTATTGATTTATTTAACGTCGCAATCAGCATCAGTCGCCATGTTCAGCGACACACAGGTGGTCACATCTATGCACAAGATTCCTCAAGACAAGTCACATGCATATACACTCAAGTCAATGACAATTTAGTGTAATCAATTAACCTAACAGGCTTTGGACTGTGGGAGGAAACCAGAGTACCCGGAGTGAACCCACGCGGACACGGGGAGGACATGCAGACTCCACACAGAAAGGACCCAGGCCGCTCCACCCTGGGATTGAACCCAGGACGTTCTTGCTGTGAGGCGGCGATGCTACCCACTGAGCCACCGTGCTGCCCCATTTTAGATACACCAACTAACCTAAGACACCTTTGGACTGTGGAGTACCCAGAGTAAACCCACACTTACACGGGGAGGACAGGGGCACTCCACAAATCGAACCAGGGACGCTAGAGCTGTGAGGCGACTTCACTAAAAGCTGTGCCACTGTGCCACCCAATTGTTCCCAACAATTACTGTATATTCTCTGGACTCAAAGATGGCAAATGGCTCAGTGGGGATTTAAACTTGTCCATCCAAACCCTTGTAACCCTAACCTCAGGACACACTTCTCCCCTGCTAACAGGAGCTTTGACCGTTTGCCCTCAGTGGATTATCCACTTTAACGCATGTGCACACGCACACAGCTGGCTGCCTTACAATTTCCCGGTGGGTGATGTGATCTGGAAGCAGTAGCGTCTGTCCTCGCACTCGACGGCCATAACGGAGCTGTTGTCCAGGTCGAGCACCATGCCCCCCGCCACCGCACCACGTGGCTGGCACATCAGGTTCCCTCCTTGTGTGAAGAAGTAGAGCCGGTCCCATGCTGTGCTCACCAGGCCTGTCTTACTGCAGCAGTGGGAGAAAAGACAATTGGGGGAACGGTCATCTATTTCACACAACAAGATGTTTAAGCGAGGCCTGTAAAATAAATGTACTAATTTGCACAGCACAATCACCGGTTAGTAAATTAGGAGAGGGGAAAAGTGGCATACTTTCTAATGTTGAGGTAGCCAGCTTTCTGTATGAGCGTGCGGTTGACTGGTTCCCGATCGTGGTCAGGCATGTAGACCGTATCCTCCACTGACAACAGCTCTCTCTGAGACATACGCATGCTCTCCGCCTCAGCATCCAACTGCGCCTGGATACTGCACACAGACAGGCAGACAGACAGCAGGGGAGAGGGAGCGACAGAGAGGCTGACTTTCAATTTACTGCTGATGTAAACTCATAAGAAATAAAGAAAAATATATATCTCGCATTTGTAAAGTGACTGATTTAGGATTCTTTACCTCTCAGACATGCTGCTCACAGAAGCCAGGAAACTGTCCATTTTCTTAGAGACCAATTCAATCCCTTTCTTAAAGAAGCTTATCTGTATGGGAGAGATAAGAGTTAAAGCATAAACAGGAAAAACAGCAGGTGAGCAACTGCATTTCTGCTAAGTATAAGCAGCCCTTCATCTAACTCACACCTCTTGCATTTCATAAGCACCATCACTGCATGTGCCTGATATTTAATTAGAATCTTTACTAATTGGCATCTTCACTGTATACAAACTTTGCTCTGCAGCTACTACGAGACAGAGTGCAGACAACATTTGAAAATGACACATTATAGTCTGTGCTGTAATACATTATGATTATTTCATTAGCATTATAGCTTCGGCTAAAGATTGAAATGTTAGGTATAGATACCATTTCGGACCAACTCTCAAAAGTGCTTATTGGAGATTACTAATTAAAAAGGAAGGAACTGTGCGAAACTGTCATTCAGAATTGTAGTTTCATTCATACGACAGTATTTTATAAGAATGCTTTCACGGTGGACTGTGGTAGCCTAGCGGTTAAGGTACTGGACTATGGATCAGAAGGTCCACCTCTGCCAAGCTACCACTGTTGGGTCCTTGAGCAAGACCCTTAACCTACAATTGCTTGGATTGTAAGAATGAATCAACTGTAAGTCGCTCTGGATAAGGGCGTCTGCTAAATGCTGTAAATGTGTGTGTGTGATGATTTGAGAGCTAGATCTCTCAGAGATAATTACTGTGATATTAAAGTTGTTAAGATGTGTGTACATTCTTTGTTTAAGCTCTCCCTATCATACTAAGGCTTTTATTTTTAAGACCTCCAGTTCGAGTTATGAATTTGCAATTAACAGTTGAGACATAATCAAATATAATTATTGCAGCATCAGAAATGCCAGTGCCTGAATTTCTGCAGATGTTATTCTGTCCAGTACACACTGTCACTGTGTACTGTATCACAATATTTATTCTGTGAAAATAAAATCTATTTCATAAAAATGTATACATTAAGAATTTATTAGTATGTAGTAATTTTATTAATATTTGGCATGTTCCCCCTTTGCTACAATGACAGCATTCACTCAACCTGGCATGAGCTCCACAACTGTGTGCAGTGAAAGATATCAACATGATTTCAGAAATTCTAAAGAGTATCTTGTGATGGTACTGAATGCTTGGATTCTCTGTCTTCAAGCACACCCTAAATGCTTGATGAGGTTCTTCAGCAGTCCCTGTCCTTCTTGGTCTTCAAGTCATTATCCTGCTCCAGTATGAAGCCTTCTTTACCAAGATCCAAAGAACCACCATTGGTTCCTCTGTAGGTAGGTTTACACTTTATACTACCCTACGGCCTCCATGCTGATAACAACACAAAAAACATTATGGAAAACCTGAGAAATAATACAATCCAGGGTAATGCCATTCATTTCGAGGTTTTTTTTCTTTTTTTTTTCCCCTCAATCCTAGTTTTTTTGGGGTTTTTTTCCAAGGTTTACCGTATTTTTCGGACCATAAGGCGCACTTAAAATCCTTTAACTTTCCCAAAAATCGGCAGTGCGCCTTAAAATGCGGTGCGCCTAATGTATGAATTAATTCTGGTTGTGCTTTCTGACCTAGAACCGATTGTAGATGGTACACGGCGCTCATAAATCTGTCAAAATGTTTTAGCACGACCTTGGTAAGTTACGAAGCTTTTACGGTCACCGTAGTGCGCAGCCATAGCGGAGTAATACGGTATGTGCTTCAGCATTAGGGGGCATTTATTTATTTTCGAAGGGGATTTCACGGATTTCAAACACAACGCTATCAGTCACGCAGTACAAACATGGACATAGAGCAGCTGTGAGAGAATTCAACATTAACGAATCAATGGTACGGAAAAGGAGGAGGAAGCAAGCAAGAAGACGCCCTGCGCCAGGTAAAGACCAAACTGAGCTTCCGACGGAACTTAAAGAGTTTTGTTTCATTTAATGCGTCTTATAACCCGGTGCGCTTTATGTATGAACATAGATCCGTTAGCAGCCGATCGTTGATATTGTGCCTTATAATCTGGTGCGCTTTATGGTCCGAAAAATACGATAAGCCCTGGTCAGGTCCTTGGCTCGGTCCTTCACAGGGCGTATGGGAGCATGTATCCTGAATAGGGTGCCAGTCCATCTTAGGGCTTGGCAGGGCTTGCTGTTGCAGTGCCGGTGTATGGTGCCTAATGCTATAATCGCTAAACAAATGATTGTCTTACAGCAATGAAGTGAGCAACATATTTTGTCATCAATTCCTGTCATATTAATTCTACATTTAGGCAAGTGCTACCCACAGGAAATGATATATGGCCAGCTGCTTCCACATAAAAATAACCAACCGGAAAACATATGGCAACCAGCTGTGTGCGCATCATGACCATTAAGGAGAAAAATTTAAAACTGATCTCAGACCTGGGCTTGTGTGTATCCCAGCATAGGCTCCAGCATGGCTACTCTCTTCCTGTACTGTAAGGCATTAAGTGCACAATAATACTGCATAGAGGCCTGGTGTTGCTTCCTCCGGCAGTACGCCACCTCACCAATCAGCTCGGATTTCAGCTGCAAGGAACATGCACACATAAGAACAACGATATACAAATTCTTATACAAATGTTTAGCATATTCATTTATATATGGCACCATTTCCACATATGCAAAGCGGTGATCCGATTGGAATCAATGTCAGTGGCCTGACAGTAGTTTTTAATAGATCTCAGGTGGCTATAAATGCACAATATATTTGCATGACTGATATAGTATAGGTGTGGCTGACAATGTAGGAAAAAAAAAGACGCAGGCAAATCAAACAGCAAAGAAATAAGAAAAGAAGAAGTGACTCCTGTCTGATGTCACTGCTTACCTCCATCATGGTTACCAATTAACTAGAGTAGAATTTACACGAGATCCTACTGCTACTGAAGCAAGCATGGCTTATCAGCATTTATGGTGGCTTCCCTTTTAGCCTATCTGGTTGGCAGTTCTCTGACTTCCCAAGTTCCCCTGGCTAGTCAACGTACTGCACTTTGAGTAGACAAAATAATAGTTTCAATCAAAACAGACTGCCACAGTTGTATAAACTCAAGAACCTAGCCATGCAGTCTGCCTTTACAAATGTTTGTGAAAGAATGGGTCGTTCTTAAGAGCTCACTGAATGCGAGAGTGGTACTGTAACAGAATGCTACTCTTGCAACACGTCACTGACACCCCCCCTCCCTCCAGGATTCTCCACAATCAGCCGTGAGTGGTATTATTGAAAAGTGGAAGCGTTTAGGAACCACAGCAACTCAACCACAAGAGTGGCAAACCACATAGAGTTAGAGTGCTGAGGTGAATAGAGCATAAAAGTCACCAACACTTTGCTGACTCAATAACTGCAGTGTTCCAACCCTCCTCTTCCATTAAGATCAGCACAAAAACTGGGAGCTGGGAGCTGCATGGCATGGGATTCCTGCACGCAAGCTTTACGTCACCAAGCCCAATGCCAAGCGTCAGGCGAAGTGGTGTGAATTTCAGATGTGTAGCTTGTATAATTTAAGAGGTTTCACCATGTCTTTGTCGAATTTGAATTGTTTCCAATCTCCCCGATGTTAATGAATGACTGTGGACTTTTTAATTTTTGTCAGTAAATATTTACATCCTTTTACGAAATACAGAAACCATAGAATAGATGGGCATTGTTGTAAGAACTAAGAACAACTCTTTTTCATAACAGTTGCTATTTCTTACAGTAACTTTAACTCGCTTAACGGCAAGATAATTCTGTGCGAGATTTAGCTAATTAAGCTGATTACCCATCTTTAACAAGGATGCCATGACCTGTGGAGCTGACCATATTTATGTACCACCTTGATTACTTCATCTTAAATGAATATACTGAGACAGTTCAGTATTAATTACATACCTTTTCATTCTCCCTCCTCTTGGGTAGCCTGCTGTATTTGATCATGGCTGCCTCATGTTCTTAAAAGACAATATAGAGGCATTTTATAATTACTGATGAAAACAATCCCATTTTCTTTAAATATTTAGCTTTAGAAAGATGTTCTCCACTTACCATCACTGGCAATGCCGAATATCTCTTTCAACGTGCTAATTTCTGGAAGATAAATCGAACATATAGTGTTCAGTTTTTTTGTACACATGATCAGAAAAAGCTGTGGTCACTGAACTACACATTACTACATATTATCCATGTGTATAACACTGTCATACCAGTCAGATCCTTCTCTCTGAACTGCACCATGGGATACACCATCCTGTCAGCAAACTGAGCAGCCAAATCCGAATGCAGAGTGTTTAACTAAAAGAGCAAGAGAGACATATGGGTGACTACAGATCTAAATGTGGTTATATCACAAAGCACTGGCAAGTACAATACTACAGTGGCCATAACGTAATAACATATCAAACAGAACGATCTAGCAAAGACTTCTCATACCCTTATGAACCCTCATGTATATTTTGTTATTTCAGTTACTATACAGTAGCACATAAAGTGGTGCTTGAAAGTTTGTGAACCCTTTAGAATTTTCTATATTTCTGCATAAATATGACCTAAAACATCATCAGATTTTTACACAAGTCTTAAAAATAGATAAAGAGAACCCAGTTAAACAAATGAGACACAAATATTATACTTGGTCATTTATTTATTGAGGAAAATGATCCAATATTACATATTAGTGAGTGGCAAAAGTATGTGAACCTTTGCTTTCAGTATCTGGTGTGACCCCCCTGTGCAGCAATAACTGCAACTAAATGTTTCCTGTAACTGTTGATCAGTCCTGCACACCGGCTTGGAGGAATTTTAGCCCATTCCTCCGTACAGAACAGCTGTCAGCTCTGGGATGTTGGGGGGCTTCCCTTCACATTAACTTGCTTCCAAAGGCATTTTCGATTGGATTAAGGTTCGAGGACTTTGACCTGGCCTTTCAAAAACATGAACTTTATTCTTCTGTAACCACATCTTTGTGTAGAACAACTTGTGTGGCTTAGGGTCGTTGTCTTGCTGCATGACCCACCTTCTCTTGAGATTTCATCGTTCATGGACAGATGTCCTGACCATTTCCTTTAGAATTCTCTGATTATCATTCAGAATTCATTGTTCCATCAATGATGGGCAAGCCGTCCTGGCCCAGATGCCAGCAAAACAGGCCCAAAAACCATGATTACTACCACCACCATGTTTCTACACAGATGGGATAGTGAGTTTCTTATGGGCTGGAATGCAGTGTTTTTCTTTTCTCCAAACATAACGCTTTCTCTTTTAAACCAAAAAGTTCTATTTTCGGTCTTATCTCGTCCACAAAACATTCTTCCGATAACCTTCTGGCTGTCCACGTGATCTTTAGCAAAAAACTGCAAGATGAGCAGCAATGTTCGTTTTGGAGAGCAGTGGCTTTTTCCTTGCAACCCTGCCAAAGTGCACACCATTGTTGTTTCAGTGTTCTTCTGATGGTGGACTCATGAACATTAAAATTAGCAATCTGTGAGAAGAGAGGCCTTCAGTTGGCTTAGAAGTTACCCTGGTTGTCCTTTGTGAACTGCCTGCCTTGACCCGCCTCTTGAAGTGACCGTCTTTGTTGGTCGACCACTCCTGGGGAGGGTAACAATGGTTTTGAATTTCCTCCATTTGTACACAATCTGTCTGACTGTGGATTGGTGGAGTCCAAACTCTTTAGAGATGGTTTTATAACCTTTTCCAGCCTGATGAGCATCAACTGTGTGGATGTCAGAATCCATTCAGTATTAGTACATTTTGATATTCAGAGCTTTAACAATGAAACAATGAAATCATGCACCCACAAATTATAGCCTAGGAATGCACAAAAATAATTACCATGATTATCACAAACAGTGATATCAGACAAAAGAGGAGTCTGGCTTTTTTTTTGGTCGGCATTATCTAAAACTCTGACCTTCTTGACTCTTTCCATCTGTTACCTCACACCCTGCTGGGACTTCACACTGTCTCCACCTGTGCTTGTGCTGGATGTCCCCACCCCACTGAGTCTACCCAATCACAAACAACTACACACAATATATATGTGAATTTAGCGATACACCTAAACATACGTAGTCCAATATACCCTGTACAACATTCCACAAACATACAAACTCTGTCATTCACATTCACACTCAAAGGGAACGAACGAACGAACGAACGAACGAACGAACACACACACACACACACACCAGGTGGTTTTCTCACCTCCTCCATGGTTTTGGCAAAGTGTTGAAGCATGCTGATTACTTCTTCATCTCCCTTCCCCAGAGAAAAGTTCTGGATCGTGAAAGAAACCTAAAATTAGTCTAAAACACTGAATAATTAAGAATTTGTCTGTCAACCATAACCTTGGTGTCACACATAGGTGTCGTTAGAAAAACTATGAAGAACTACAAAGCTATGAAGAGTCTGAGTTAAAATCACAGCTACAGTATATTTTGCACTGCCTAATTCAGCATTATGTTCATTTTGACGACAATATACACTCACTGGCCACTTTATTAAACACACCTGTTCAAGTGCTTGTTAACACAAATATCTAACCAGCCAATCACATAGCAGCAACTCAGTTTGACCATGACCTGCTGAAGGTCAAACTGAGCATCACGATGGGGAAGAAAAGTGTCTTTGAACATTGTATGGTTGTTGGTGCTAGATTGGCTTTTCTGAGTATTTTAAAAAAAATTTCTACTTGAATTCTGCTGCAACACTCGGATGGTAGGGTCTAGGGCTGCAACAACGAATCGATAAAATCGATAATAATCGATTATTAAAAGTGTCGACAACGAATTTCATTATCGATTCGTTGTGTCGCATGATTTGTGTGTCCCCCGCCTTATCATATCCGCTTACGTTACTTGCGGCACTTCAACGCTGGAAAAAAAATACGAGCGATTGAACGGAGCGAGGCGGAGACGGTGCGGACGCGGAATCTTCAAAACCAGTTAGCGTTAAGAATTCACACTTCACACAACTAAAAAATGTGTAACATGCAAACTTTGCAACAGTGATTTGACCCGGCACGGGAGTGCCTACACGGTGTGATGCCATCCGCTTTTGATACAGCCTCGAATTAACGGAAGACATGTTCCTCACTTCAAAAACGGAACAAACTCGGGATATTGTGGTGACTTACGCTGTTGTTGCGGAGGTGACGATGAGGATGTAAGGGAGCTCAACAACAGTGTAAGTCACCACAATATCCCAAGTTTGTTCCGTTTTGAAGTGAGGGAACGTAACAGCGGGAATAGCAGGGTTGATGCTTGTTAGCTGGATAATGACAGTGATGGAGTTAAGAGACAGATATCCTATATTGGCCAGGCTAGCCAAGTCCTATTTATGCATTTCTGGTACTTCAACACTGAGCGTTTATCTTCTGCGCCAGGAAATATAGTCTCTAAAAAGAGAGCCAGCTTTAGCCAGGAGCATGCTGACATGCTAACATTTTTGGATTGCAATGCAAAGTTCCTAAAGAAAGGGAGTGAATGAGTTTGTATGTAGTGTTTGCATCAGAGATGCACTTATTTTTCTTTATTATTTAATTTGTTTTTTTAATGTATTAATAATGTAAGCACTTATTTGCTCTGTTATTTAATGTTATATTTCTGAATAAAGACATGGAAAGGTTTTTTTTTTTTAACCCAATTCATCGATTAATCGAAAAAATAATCGACCGATTAATCGATTATTAAAATAATCGTTAGTTGCAGCCCTAGTAGGGTCAGAGTCAGAGTACTGTTGCTGACCATGTCCATCCCTTCATGACCACAATGTACCCATCACCTCAAACTGGTTTCTTGAACAAGGCAAATGGCCTCCACATTCACCAGATCTCAATCCGATAGAGCACCTTTGGGATGTGAGGGAACGAGGGATTGGCATCATGCATGTGCAGCAAATCTACAGCATCTGTTTGATGTCATCATGTCAGTACGGACCAACATCTCTGAGGAATGTTTCCAGCACCTTGCTGAATCTATGCCACAAACAATTAGGCAGTTCTGAAGGCAAAATGGGGCCCAACCCAGTACTGGCAAGGTGTACCTGATGAAGTAGCCGATGAGTGTATAATGCCACACCACTCCGCTTTCCTGCTGTGATTAATCAAGTTAGGGAGCAGTCATGTTTTACCTGTGTCTCATATGCAAGTAATTGCTTGGAGAGCTGTTCAGTGGCCAGAGCCATTTCATTCTAAAGAAAGAGATGGAGAGATATTTTCCTGCAAAATCCCACAGAGTTCATTAACGTAAAAATATTTGCATAAACACCGAGTACATGCATACCTGGGCCCCAAACACTCTTTGCATAGACTGCAAGAGCTGGTTGGTGTAGTCTGTAAGAGTGCTTGCATCCTCCTCAAATACACTGAGCAACGTGCGAGTCTGCAAAACAGCAACAGCAAATTAAAACGAGAAGTGTAATGTGCAGCAGAGCTCTGAATGCATGTCTGTCAATGTGGGTGTGGCAGCATTCGCAGCACTGTAAAATTATAAATGCATCACACCTGTGCAAGTTCCACTTTGGTTTGTAATCTCTAAGGTGTATCTCTAAGCAGGGTGTGAACTTGTCAAACCGGACTCACTTTCTCTGTGTACTTATGTCGAGTATTCTGATTTAACTACAAATGACTCGAATGATTGGAGTTGCAATTTTATTCAGACCTGGTCAATAGTCACCACCGTGACCCGAACATGGCATCTTAGACCGCAGTTTCGTTCTGCTTACATATTTTAGCATGTGGACGTGTAACCATCACAAAGATTGAGTCACAAAGCAGATTAATATCATATCGCTAAAAACAATTAAGAAGAAAGTGATAACATGGATTTGAATACATTTCATGGAGATACTATGGATAAATGGATATCTATATGGATAAATATTACTATCCATAGTTAGTTGTTTGTTAATTTAACGTCGCCATCAGCATCAGTGGCCATTTCAGCGACACACACAAGGTCACATCTATACACAAAGCTACATCAAGACTAGTCATACATATACACTCAAGTCAATGCCAGTTTATAATTAATTACCCTAACACGCATGTCTCTGGACTGTGGGAGGAAACAGGTGTACCCGGTGTAAACCCACTCAAACACAAGGAGGTCATGCAGACTCCACACAGAAAGAACCCAGATCGCTCCACCCTGGGATTGAACCCGGGACCTTCTTGCTTTGAGGCGGCGGTGCTACCCACCGAGCCACCCTCTCCATAGAGTTTCTCTATGTGTTGTTGAGGTTGTGATCCTCCACAGCCAACATCGCTACAGGAGATCACATACACTTACTAAGCACTTTACTTACCTACACCTGTACACCCACTTATTCAGGCAATTATCTAATCAGCCATAGAATGCAGTTTCAGGTAATGTTCACATCCACTATCAGAATGGGAGAAACTGTGATCTCAGTGATTTTGATTGTGGTATAAATGCGCACAACACCTTGAGCTGAGGTTGCTGTTGGCACAGGATCACCAGAACTGGACAGCTGAAGACTGAAAACACATAGCCTGATAAATATCAATTTTTGCTGAGGCACACAGATGGTAGGCTCAGAATTTGGCACCAACATTCATGAATTCTTGGACTCAACCTTGTGTCAACAGTCCAGGTTGGTGGAGGTGGAGTTGTGGAAAATGTTGTATTGGCACACCTTGGGCCCTTTAATACCAATCAATCATCCCTTAAATGCCACAGCCTGATTAGAGAAGTGTTGTTGACCATAAACATCCCTTCACGGTCACAAATGTCTTCTAGTGGTTACTTCCAAAATGACGACGCACTGTGTCACAAAGCAAATGTCATCTCAAATTGGATGTGTGAACATGACAATGAATTCCGTATTCTTCATGGGAATTCCCAGTCATTGCATATAACTCCATACCCATGGAAGATTATGCAGTGTTAGTGCAAGAAAAAGGCGAAAAAAAGAGAATAAACCTGATTTTTTTTTGTATCCAGATTTACAATGCATAAACGAAATATGAAGTTATTCATGTTTCAAGTTTAGACACTTTTGTTAAGAGTCCACTTTTTATTGGAGGTTTTGGTTACATTTGTATGTAATGTTTAATGATTTACACTGGCCATATATGTATGACAGCTTTTTAGTTTACTCCGTATTGTTCCCGGTTATAAAAACTGCATTGCTGAATAGTACCACAATAAAACATGATCAGGATACATTAAACTTGACTTGATGACCCAGGCTGTCATTAAAATCATTCTCTGGACACACTCCCAGCACCAAATGATAGTTATTAACCAAAGAAATGATTTAATAAGAAGTTAAAGATTTGTTAGCATTTTGATAGCATTTTGTTGAGCATTTGTTATTTTTAACAGCTTTATAATAACAGCACACTGTTTCTTGCGTAGTCCGAACCACACTTGGCTACATGTTTAAGTCATAGTATACATTAACAACTTTGCCAAGGAATGTCACATTTTCACCTCTACATAATAGAACCAGTTTGATTGGCATTATTCTAAGGCATTACTGGCATTATTTTGGCATTACCCTAGTAAGCTCTATCACCGCTGTTTTTCTGATTTATTCATTTGTGTTCACAAGAGCAGAAGGAGAACATCCATCTTACACACTGGTGTGTGAAGTTCACGCTACACACAGCTACACTATTTCAGAGGTGTAACAGTACACATCATTCATGGTTTCGTTCAGATTTCGTTGGAGATCCCAGCTTGGTACGAGTTCAGTACAACGGGAAAATCAACAAAATCCCACAAATACATAACACCAAGTTTCTTCTTCTTTATTTTGAACAGTGCATGTTACTGCTTGTTCCAACTAGTGCTGTGCATTCTCCCTGAGTTACAGTACTGTGCAAGTCTTAGGTATTCTATATTTGTTTCAGTTTATATTCTGCTTATTCCTTATATAGGTTTTAGTGGTCAATGCACTTTATAGTTCTACAGTTACTGTAGACTGAAGACTGTAGTCCATCTCTTTCTCTACATACTTTGTTAGTCCCCTTTACTCTATTTGGGTGGTGGATCATTCTCAGCACTGCAGTGACACTGATGTGGTGCTGGTGGTGTGTTAGTGCATGTTGGAGTTTTAAACCACCTCAGTGTCACTGCTGGACTGAAAACAGTTCACCAGCCAAAAACGTCCAGCAGCCTTTAGGCAGCATCCTGTGAGCACTGATGAAGGATCAGAGGATGACTATCACAAACTGTGCAGCAACACATGAGCTGCTGTCTCTGACTTTACATCTACAAGGTGGAGCAATAAGGTGAATGTATAAAGTAAACAGTGAGTGAACAGTGTTTTAAAACTCCAGCAGCACTGCTGTGTCTGATCCACTCTTACCAGCTTAACACACGCTAACACACCACCACCACATCAGTGTCACTGCAGTGCTGAGAATGATCCCCCACCCAAATAGTACCGGATCTGTGAGGGTCCTGACCATTAGAGAACAGAGTAAAGGGGACTCACAAAGTGTGTAGAGAAACAGATGGACTACAGTCTGTAACTGTAGAACTACAAAGTGCACTGACTAAAATCTGACTTTAAATTCTAGTCTCTAGATTACTTATAACAACTACTACGATAGTTAGCATAATAGTTGTTCTACTGTATTGTTTAGGGAATAACAACTAGAAAACAAGCTTGTACATGTGAACAAACAAGAAACAAGGTGACAAATGCTCACAGGAGTGCTGGAGAAAGACTGTGGGTATATGGAATTGCACAAGTGTACCACAAGGAATGCTGCACATCACGTCACAGTGCATGGAGCAGTGACAAATTCATGTTTACATTTTTGGTAGGGGTTTTTTTTGTATAAACATTCTGTGGGTGATTGAATGCACAGATGCAGAACTCACCAATATGGAAGGACAAGCTGTTCAAGTTAAAGATACAGACGTCAGGAATTGACTTTCTAAATAGTTTAAAATGTCAAATATCAAGAGGGCTGCACAGTGGCGCAGTGATTAGTCCTGTAGCCTCACAACTCCTGAGACCCAGGTTCGAATCCCAGCCAGACTGCATGTTCTCCTGGTGTCTGTGTGGGTTTTCTCCAGGTACACATCCTTCCTTAAAGCATTACAGCAGTGTGACTGTGTGTTTGCACGTGCCCTGCGATGGACTGGCGTACTATCCAGGACTGGTTACCTTGCTGCTGTGACCCTGAATTTAGGTTATGTGGGTATGGAAACGAGCAAATGGAGCGACGATGCCTTGTTCAATGACGGAGCAAGCAAAGTGGCAAAATATGAAAAGTAATGGGATATATCAAGAATACAACGGCCAATCCACATTCAAGTTTTATTTCCCTTTTCACTCAAAGCGAACAGAACAGCATCACAAACACAAAGTGCCCAGAGGAAACCCCCATGCACACAGGGACGACACGCAAAGCTGTGAGGAGGCCGCGCTAACCCCCAGACCAGCAATTACACACCAAGCAAATATTCACATCACGATTTAAAGACAGCAATGACTAGGTTAACCTTTTCAGGGCTTACTCTAGGTTTAGCTATTTAATGAGCAAATGATACATTTAACGATGATCATACACATACAACTAATATTTGTCTGGGGAACTCTGTGTACCAACAGTATTTCACCACAGGGACTGTGGCAGCCTAGCGGGTAAGGTACTGGACTCTGGACCAAAAGGTCCAGGGTTCAAATCCCACCTCTGCCAAGCTGCCACTGTTGGGTCCTTGAGCAAGACCCTTAACCCACAATTGCTTGGATTGTAAGACTGTATCAATTGTAAGTCGCTCTGGATAAGGGTGTCTGCTAAATGCTGTAAATGTAAAATGTAAATGTATTTTGTAAGAGAATCGATGAGGTATTTTATGTCGCAACTCTCAAACTCTCATGCTCCTGGTTTGCAATCAAGCAAAGCTGGTGCCATGTACCATTAACTTATGTCGTTAGTATCTCAGTTCATCTTCGTGTCATCAATAAAAGTTACCAAGAAGGAAAATCTCTTACTTTGGGCCAATAATTGGTCACAGAGACCTACAAACCTCACTGAACATCTGCAGGATTGTTTCACCTAATAAGTACTTACTTGCAGAAAATAGGCCTTGACCTATTTCAACTCCCTGATTTAATTGGTAGTGCATCAGTGTTTAAGTCAGCCTTATACTCAGTCAGTGTTCCAAATTCCTTTGACAGGAGTAATTTTGCCTTACCAAATGCAATCCACTAACAAAATAACACATCCTAATGCAATGACATTGTTAGAATTATGCCTCTTAATGCAGAACCACTGCTAGTTATGATGTGACATGACATCTTAGAGCTGAAATATACCACAGGTTCAAACAACAAACATTAGGCCTATATTTTGTCAGACCTTCCATTTCTCATAGTGTGGCTGCTAAAGCAGTGCAATCTTTCTGAATATCCCTACAATAAAAACGCATTTAAATATACTTGTATTGCCAATTTGTTCCTTCAAGCACTGGGCATCCTATCAGATAAGCCTACATGTAATGGGTGACTTTGTAGGAATACAAATATTGACTGTAGGCTTTATCAGCCCACTCTACCTACATGAGTGTATCAGGTGCAGCAGTGTTGATGGTCCTTTTTAAACACTCCAAACACTTGATAGTACACATTGTGGTTCTACACATGGATACACTTCCCAGCCAAAAGTCTGTGAACAACCAAATTACTGTTAAGAAACATCAGCATGGGGGTCGGTCATCCCCATCACTGCTACAACAACCTTCACTCAATTTACATTTACAGCATTTAGCAGACGCCCTTATCCAGAGCGATTACAATTGATACAGTCTTACAATCCGAGCAGTTGTGGGTTAAGGGCCTTGCTCAAGGACCCAACAGTGGCAGCTTGGCAGCGGTGGGATTTGAACCCTGGACCTTCTGGTTCATAGTGAACAGTCCCACTGCTACAATATATACATTTAGTAAATGCCCTTATCCAAAGCGACTTACAATTGATACAAGCGATTGTGGGTTAAGGGTCTTGCTCAAGGAGCCAACAGTGGAAGCTTGGCAGAGGATTTGAACCCTCGACCTTCTGGTCCAGAGTCCAGTACCTTAACCACTAGGCTACCACAGTAGTAAAAACCACTTTCCAGTAGGTTTTTAATGAACATTCAGGCACTGATGTAGCATAATAAGCCCAGGCCCACTGTTCATCTTAAAAGAGTCTGATGCTGTTACAGTCAGGGCGAGATTCCATGACTGTAAGCTTCACATAAACTGGTTAGCAGTGAGTGTGGTTGAAACAACTGACAACACAAATTAGAAGAGAGTCTGCATACTTTTGGGCAAGAACTGTATTTCAGTACAAGTAGGGATTGTAAAACAAAATCTAGGCGCAATGGCTCTTCCCCCTCTGTTGACGGGCTATTCTCAAACAATGACACTGAAGTGCTTAAGCAATACTTGATATGCCAACCTAGATAGTCTACACTGTACCTGTTTGATCGGAGTGACAGGCGCACCCTGTTCCATGTGCAAACATACAGCTTGCACCCCTCCCAGTGTTTTACAGGCCCTGATATTTTGGACACATTACCAGCCTATGTTTACTGCTAAAATAAAGCATTGCTCTACAAGCTACAGCTATAGGCTACATTGGTAAGCAAGACTTGGAACAAGATGTGTCTATTTGCGTCGCGTTTGGCCCAAAAAGAAATTTCAACCGCTTTTAATAGTTATTTACGTCTTTAATCACACAGCCTACGCTGTTTAAGCAGCTTTACATTCCAAGATGCCAACGAACTGAACAGGAATAGGCTGTCTGTCAGCGGAATCCTGCTGTTCCCACAATTACGACAGCTAAACTAATAAAGCGCGCAGAATGACTAAGCCACCAAAATAGACTTTTATATAGCGCATACCACATCACAGCGTTGTTTAGCCTACCTGTGGACTGTCCTGCAGGGCTTCCTCCAAGAGTAGTTTATGTACAGCCGGCATCTTGCTAACGACGGATGGGGCTGAATTATGTCGAGTTTGAACTCGGTTTCCCAACACGCAGTGGGCGACTGCGTAGATAAAGGGGCGGCTTCGAAGAAGGCTATGCTCCAAACACGGTTTCTAACCGCATACCGTCGTTCTAAAGGTGTTAGAGTCGTTATTAGTGTCTAGTCACAATAATGGCGTTAGTTTTGTTTATTCAAGAATTGCTTAGCTTATTTAGAAAAGGTCATGGATGTTGTAAGCATAGTAGGACATGTAAAAGAAAACAACCGGATTTGATCAGCGTCTGATTAACCGGCTCACTTAATCTCCATTAAGAAAAATCGGTTCACAAGAATAACAGCCTTATACGCAATTCTTTCTCTAAAATAGCTTTTGAAAAACATTACATTTTCACCTCAGTGACAACCTGGTCTGACAGCGACCCACAGTGGAACATGTAGAAAAGCCCAAACTCTCAGTTAGTAGCTTGACTGACCCATTTTTATCACATAAATTCATCAATACAACAGAACTGCAAATACTTAACCACTGTGGTAAAAGTTGAAGCATTTTTTCACTCAAGTTAAGAGTGTGTGCTATTAAATTTACATAAAGTATTCCTCTAACAATGCATTTCTAAATCACTTTTTTAAAACATGACCTTTAGTGAGCCTTATTCTGGTAAAGAAAATAATCAGTCATTAAAATCACAATGTGAACTGAAATAGTATTAAAACTGTATGTATGATAGGCATTAAATACATATACATTGTTTCTGAAATATAACTTAAAAATATTTTGTTTGCCACTGTAAAACAAAGGCGGGTAAGGTTGAGACGCTCTTGTAGGCCAGGACTGGGGTAAGCTGCGAGGCAAACTAAATATTGCAGACCCAATGGACTCACAGCTGATTACAGGATTTTACAGTTTATCTGTAAATAGTTTCATAACTGTGTAGTTTTTTGTCTGTTTCATTTCTTAGTCTTCAGATTGAAAGTCTCCAATTGCAGAAAGGTCCAAGGGAGTGAAATTATAATTAATTTTATCATTATAGTTTTATGCAAGGGATTGTAAAAAAAAAGCTGGAAGTCAAGAGTGTCATGTGGATCTGCTCACTACCCCAGACCCAGAAGGAACACTGAAACTCAGAACGTGAAATTCCCTGGCAAGCAAGATCAACAAACAGTTTCAGAACCCTTTAGAATTTTCTATAATTTTGCATAAATATGACCTAAAATATCATCAGATTTTCACACAAGTCCTAAAAGTAGATAAAGAGAACCCAGTTAACCAAAAGAGACAAAAATATTATACTTGGTCATTTATTTATTGAAGAAAATGATCCAATATTACATATTAGTGAGAGGCAAAAGTATGTGAACCTCTAGGGCTAGCAATTAATTTGAAGGTGAATTAGTCAGGTGTTTTCAGTCAATGGGATGACAATCAGGTGTGAGTGGGCACCCTGTTTTATTTAAAGAACAGGGATCTATCAAAGTCTGCTCTTCACAACATGTTTGTGGAAGTGTATCATGGCACGAACAAGAGATATATGGGGATGTCAGAAAAAGAGTTGTTGATGCTCATCAGGCTGGAAAAGGTTACAAAACCATCTCTAAAGAGTTTGGACTCCACCAATCCACAGTCAGACAGATTGTGTACAAATGGAGGAAATTCAAGACCATTGTTACCCTCCCCAGGAGTGGTCAACTAACAAAGATCACTCCAACAGC
This sequence comes from Ancistrus triradiatus, assembly GCA_025084515.1. NCBI lineage: Eukaryota > Metazoa > Chordata > Actinopteri > Siluriformes > Loricariidae > Ancistrus > Ancistrus triradiatus. The sequence goes on along the minus strand of JAJAGP010000482.1, from coordinate 375,294 downwards.
AAGGCGTGTAATAGTACGCGAGTTCACAAAGAACCCCAGGGTAACTTCTAAGCAACTGAAGGCCTCTCTCACATTGGCTAATGTTAATGTTCATGAGTCCACCATCAGAAGAACACTGAACAACAATGGTGTGCATGGCAGGGTTGCAAGGAGAAAGTCACTGCTCTCCAAAAAGAACATGCTGCTGTCTGGCAGTTTGCTAAAGTCACGTGGAAAGACAGAAGCTATTGGAAGAATGTTTTGTGGACTGATGAGACAAATAGACTTTTTGGTTTAAAGAAAAGCGTTATGTTGGAGAAAGGAAAACACCTGCATTTCCAGCATAAGAAACGTTTTTCCCACTGTGAAACTGGTGTGGTAGTATCATGTTTGGGGGCCTGTGTTGCTGCCTTCTGGTGCAGGACGGCTTTGCATCCATTGAAATGGAACAATGAATTCTGAATTATATCATAGATTCTCAAGGAAAATTTCAGGACATTATGTCCATGAACTGAATCTCAAAATGAGAAGGTGGGGTCTATTAGCAAGACAACGACCCTAAGCACACAAGTCGTTCTACCAAAGAATGGTTAAAGAAGAATAAAGTTCATGTTTTGGAATGGCCAAGTCAAAGTCCTGACCTTAATTCAATTGAAATGTGGAAGGACCTGAAGTGAGCAGCTAATGTGAGGAAACCCACCAACATCCCAGAGCTGAAGCTGTTCTGTACGGAGGAATGGGCTAAAATTCCTCCAAGCCGGTGTGCAGGACTGATCAACAGTTACAGGAAACGTTTAGTTACAGTTATTGCTGCACAGGGGGGTCACACCAGATACTGAAAGAAAAGGTTCACATACTTTTGCCATTTATTAACATGTAATATTGGATCATTTTCCTCAGTAAATAAATGACCAAGTATAATATTTTTGTCTCATTTGTTAAACTTGATTCTCTTTATCTACTTTTAGGACTTGTGTGAAAATCTGATGATGTTTTAGGTCATATTTATGCAGAAATATAGAAAATTCTAAAGCGTTCACAAACTTTCAAGCACCACTGTATGTGCCCTATGATCGATTGGCGTCCTGTGTAGGGTTGTTTCTGTCTTGCACCCTATGTTGCTGGCTACGCACCAACTCACCAGCGACCCCTCACCAGGATAAGCGGATCAGGCAATGAATGAATGAATGAATGAGACTCTTGTGAATGCTTTGCGCATTTAGCTGCAACTCTTTATTTTACCAGAGGGTGTCGCCAATTCCCAGTCTTTCTCAAATGTTCTAACAATGGCTGTATGGAGGGGTCAAAGCTGTCGTAAATATCTGGCAATTTTTTGGGCAAATATTTCTTTATAAATCTTGGTTTCTGCATGAAATGTTGCACATTTCAGACCCATTTTTTTGTGCCTGGTGCAGGTCTACAATTTTCTTCCTGGTGTCCTTCAACAGCTCTTTGGTCTTGGCCATGGTTGAGTTTGGAGTCTGACTGTTTGAGGCTATGTATAGGTGTCTTTTATACAGATAACGAGGTCAAACAGGTGCCATTAATACAGGTAACGAGTGGAGGACAGAAGAGCTTCTTAAAGAAGAACTTACAGGTCTGTGAGAGGTAGAAATCTTGCTTGATTGTGGGTGACCAAATACTTATTTTCCACCATGATTTACAATTACATTCTTTAAAAATCCTACAATGTGATTTCCTGGATTTTTTTTCTCATTTTGTCTCTCATAGTTGAAGTGTACCTATGATGAAATTACAGACCTCTCTCATCTTTCTAAGTAGGAGAACTTGCACAATTAGTGACTGACTAAATACTTTTTTGCCCCACTGTATTAATATGAGGGACCTAATCATGAGTAGAATCATCCCTCTTGGAATGATCCTAAATCTTTTACTATTTTTTAAGTAGAAAATCTGACATTTTTTTTATCTTCTCCAGAGGTTAAATAATGTTTAAGTCTGGTCGTTGGGGTTCAATTGAAGGTGCTTGACCTCATTTAAACTATTCTTTAATCATTTTTAGCTGTGTGTGATAACATTATCATTCAGGATCGTTTGGGTAACATCATCACGGTAGTGTTTGCAACATAGAATGATCTTGGTCGTGTAAAACTGCAGCACGTTCTATGGAATTGTTACTCATACCATTATATTATCAATCATACCATATTATCAATCATCTTGAGTGTGTAAATGACCAATTAGAATGTGTGCTTCGCTCAACCCTGGACATGACTGCCCCTGCTAGGGTCAAACGTATTAGGGAAAAAAGGCTAGCACCATGGTATAATGACCACACCCATACCTTAAAGCAAAGAACACGTCATCTAGAGCGCAAGTGGAGACATAGTAAATTGGAGGTGTTTAAGATTGCTTGGAGGGACAGCATGGCAGAGTATAAGCATGCCCTCACTAAAGCTAAAGCTGCATACTTCTCTTCAATCATAGAGAAAAATAAGAATAATCCAAGATTTCTCTTTAATACAGTCTCCAAATTAACAAAAAACCCCACAGAAAGTGACTCCTCCCATTCTGTGTAATTTTAAACGTATGATTTCATGACTGTCTTTAATGATAAGATAGAAAACATTAGGCATAAAACTCAATGCTCATCACATCACCAAACTGTTCAGCAACCTTCCAGATGCAGCACTAGTGAAGACATCTGTTCAATTAGCCGTAAATCAAGATTAGAATCTTTTACCCCAATTACTAATACTGAACTCTCCAATGTACTTACCAGGATTCAGCAGGAATTGTGTATTGAAGACATTTGTGTCTCCATCCAAACATAAATCTATATAGAGGTACGTTAAAAAGAAAAGGTTGATTCAGGCGATGTGCTCCTAACACTAACTTATTATTATTAACTTATTTTCTCATAGTGGCATTTGATAGAAAAGGTTTTTGTAGCCCTGTAATGAATTCCAGCGTAGCGAAGATCACAATGTACAGCCCTTGAAACTGGGCTACTGTACAAAGGTGCTCATTTAATTTTGTGGTAATGTTTGTGGCCATAGTTTTGAGTCAATATGTAACTATCACATAAATTGATTGTCTATCCCTGTTGGTCAGTTAGATAGCTAGAGCTAGCATTGAGCACAACTATTTACATGTTGAGCTTTGCTAAATGTTTGCCAGACATGGAATACAGCAATTCACCCATAATGTAGCCACCCTCCATGTTCTGTTCCACTTGTTTTGAACTACTTTTTCTGCATTTTTTTTCAGTGTGACCTTAAATTTAGTAAATCTGAGAATCACTCACAGCTTGGAATTAAAGTCTGAATTGAGCTTTATTGAGCTACTTCTGCAAGAGTTATTCATTTTAAATGCCAATCAGAGATCCTTTTCATTCAGTGTGTGGCCAGTGTTTATTGTTTTGAATGAAAAGCCTTTTTGTATGTGTTGCTGACTAGTATATTACTTTGGCCCGTGGTAACCTGGATTAAAATTGTGGAGCACACAGTGATCTTGTCTTTTCTATATCCCATGTGGATTCAGGTCGGGGTTTATGAATGTACCATACATAACCTGGTCGTTATGCTCTCCTGAAGACCCATTTATTGCTCAACATACTTACTGTCCACCACTCTGTCTCCCCATCAGCCACTGTTTCCATGGTAACCCTGTCAGGGTGGTGGAGACAAGCGAATCATGTGAGAGTAGAGTATCTCTCTTTCCCTCCCTCCACCCTCCCTTACGCTTTTTCCCTCTGTCCATTCCTCACTGTGTCAGTGCAGACTATTCCAGGCTGCATCAGACAGAAAGTGAGCAAAGAAATCGGTGGTGTTATACAGAAGTACTGTCCTCCAGTCATCCTACCTTCTTTCATTTCTTTATTCTTCTCTGCCTTTCACTGGACTCCTTTCTCTCACCTGATTTCTCCTTCCAGTGTACTGTTGTTTCAAGCAGGGCAAGGTGGGATGTCAGGATGGGTTGTGGAAATTCTTCTGCCACTAACACCACAGCAGGAGGTGAGTGGATAAGTGTTTAAGGAACAACCTATGCTTTAGATTTTTCTGCTGTTGTCTTGTCTTGAATGTTTCAGTGTAGCATGTGAAGGTAGGGTCAGGGCTTGAGCAAACCTGAGTAAGTTGTTATGTCTTATAGCAGCTTAGGGTGAGTGTTTTGGCCACCTCAAGGATTGTGAACTCTCAGGTATGCTAGCTCAACATGCAGTTGGGAGGTTAGATATGTAAGGGAATGTGTATTTTGCAGTTAATTAGGAAATTTGCCATGGTAAGTTTGGTAAGTTGCCATGGGAAGACTAATGTCACAGTCACATGTTTGTTCCACAGAGTCACTGATTTTAGAAATGCACAGCATGACATTATTTGTTTTGAGTTGGAAAAAACTGGGGTGTAATATACATGGACTGCGTTTGTTTTGGGGGTGTTGGTCAAGTTTATACACTGCCTGTTTATATACAGCTCCCAGAACAACTTTTTCACAGTTTGCATCTTGAAAAATGCCTTTGATAAACAGAGAAGAAAGTCCATTAATAGGATAACCTAATCAATCAGTACATTCAGGTAGTCAGATGACTTCATATTATTACCACATAACATTGCTGAGCCTAGACATGACCAGTTGTGGCGAACATCATAATACTGCCTCCCGTGGATTGTACATGGGGTACTATGCATGATGGGCGCTTCACGCCCCCATCTCACTGGAATAGTCTTCACACCACATGACCTTTTTCCATTGTTCCAGAGTCCAATCTTTATTCTTTATGCAAATTAAAGCACCCCCCCATTTACCTCTCTAACATGTGATTTTTGTATGGCCACACAGTTAGTCCCAGTTCTGTGAATTCATGTCACACTGTGCATGTGGAAATGTGCTTACTTTCATTATTAAACATAGCCGTGAGTACTGTCAATTTTTTGTCAATTAAACTTCACATTTTATATTCAAATTTACATTTAGTCATTTAGCAGATGCCCTTGTCCAGAGCGACTTACAACTCATACAAGCTCACAAACTAAGCAGTTGTGGCTTATGGGTCTTGCTCAACAGTGGCAGTCTGGCAGAAATGGGATTTGAACCCTCGATTTGAACCTTTTGGTTTGTAGTCTAATATCTTAACCATCAGGCCACAACAATCCTTTCACCAACTTCAAGATTTGTTTCTAACCACAATATTTTTGCAAAGCTGATTTCTGAGGCCAATAATCTGACCCTTCTGAAACACAGTAACATATCTGACCACAGAATACATCTTTCAACATGCTTTTTCAAGACATGAGAAGCTGTTCACTGCATTAGTTATGGTCAAAATAATTGTTGCCAGCTAAAACATACTAATTAACTGTAGTAATTATTCAAACAAAGGCACTTCAGTATTTGCTTATTTGAATCCAAATGGTTACTTGTTTTGGGATAAGCCGTGTGAGGACAAAGTCTACCCTAAAGGATAGAAATTACAGAATTTTTGCCTCTTGGGGACATTTTGCTGGTACTTTCTGTTTACTACGGCTTTCTTTTGAAAAGCCAACAGACCAAGAGGATTTGCATTAGGTTACTGTGATTAAGGCTAGGGTTATGTTTAGGTGCAGTAATAATAAGCTACAATAATCATTATGTCAATCAAAAGTCCCCGAAACACATCTATAACAAGACTGTATGTGGGTCTGTGCATCTGTGTGTGTGTGTGTGTGTGTGTGTGTGTGTGTCTGTGTGTGTGTGTGTGTGTGTGTGTGTGTGTGTGTGTGTGTGTTTCTGCTGTCAGACTTTGTTTCACTTGTTTATTTCACTATTCTCACAATTCTGACAGTTTACTCTTTACACTCTTCTAACCATCATCCTGTCATCCTATCATTATCCTGTTTACTAATACTTTTAAATACTTTTATATTACTAGTTTATACCTTAATACGCTTTTGAATACTAATACTTATTTTATCACTTTCATTTTTGCTGTCACTTTTCTGTCATTTAGTCATGCGCTGACTTGGTGACGTAATAACATTTGAAACCTTTTCAAAGCACAGTTGCTTATCAACCTTACTCATGACGAATACATATGCCATTATCAGTCCAAGCCACTTACTGCCAAATGCTATGATTGAATACAGAGGTTCAGTGTTGTCTACCAAAACATGATTTGCACATTGTATTTTTTATTGGTTGTCTAGATGCATTTCTTTGTTCAGATTTGCTCCCTGCCATTCCACATATTAATATCTACCTCACTTTGTGCATTTAATCAGAACTCAAAATATATCATGCTTGATCTACAACCTAGCTCATTCTTAATCAAATCTGTTATTTTTGTGTATTTGATTTTGTATTTGTCTATGCTTAATGTAGCATCAAATGTTTTGGGTTTCTGAAATGTGCAATATAAATTAAGTGTACTGTTATTATTATTATTATTATTATTATTATTTCTTAATAATTTTGAAAAAGACCCACTTTATATTTAGTTTCATGAGAGATATTTTACTGTAAGTACTGTAGTTATAAGCCATCCAGAATTTACTTTCATAAACAAAGACTTCTTGTTCAGATCATGTTCTAAGAGCAAAGACTTCAAGACTCTTTTCCCATGTTGTAGGCCTTAGGCACTGGGGTTTTAATAAAACAGGTTTCCACAAATTGAGTTTTGTTGGCAATGCACTGACTGCTTACTATTGCCAAGACTAGACGATGACACTAGACGATGATGGGACTGTGGTAGCCTAGTGGTTAAGGTACTGGACTATGGACCAAAAGGTCCAGGGTTCAAATCCCACCTCTGCCAAGCTGCCACTGTTGGGTCCTTGAGCAAGGCCCACAATTGCTTGGATTGTAAGACTGTACCAATTGTAAGTCGCTCTGGATAAGGGCGTCTGCTAAATGCTGTAAATGTAAATGTAAATGACACAACTGTCGTACTAAGGCATAAGCTTTTCAGTTTAGGTAGAAATCAGATCGTACATTAGAAATAAGATTGGAATATGAAACCTAAATATGTCATATTTCTGCAAATTTGAATTAACTACTTACACGACAACCCTGTCCAGAGTGCATCTCTGCCTGCACCCAGTGAATCCTGGCATAGGTTTTATCATATTGTATCATAACTGTCTCAACAGTTTTGTTATATTACAGAAAGGCTATGTTCTATCCTATATGTCAAAGTCAAGCATCTTTCCTGATACAGTGGTGATTATCACAGGAGGTAGAGCTGCATGAAGAGTCCTTCACTTTCTATTCAGCTCAGAAAAAGACCTCAATGTCACACACACACACACACACACACACACACACACACACACACACACACACACACAAAAAAAACAGTCTGTCCTACTTTAGTGATCACTTGACTATGATCACTTAGACTGTCAGTCTGTTTAGCTGAATTTGGAAATGCACCACAAGTCTTTTGTAAATAATTAAACTAATTATGCATTTCCTCTTTTGTCTATTTCCTGTTTACAGGTCCTGCAGAGTCTACTAAGGATGTGTAAGTGTCAGTTAGAAAATAGAAAGCAACAATCTAACTACAACTCCCACACTCTACCTTGCAGCAGTTCATGATGTAGTGCAATCTAGAACAATTGATACAGCCAAGATTCACTACACCATGAGCTTGATATATAAGCAGTACACAAAATTACCATGTCAACTGTGGTATAAAAAGCACACCTAAGTTCAATAAATATGTTTACAATTTTTCCTACACTAAATTATACTCACTTACTATTAATTTGTAACTGAACTGTAATGGTGTTAAAATGACTAAGTATAACTACATGAGCTATTTTTGGAATTATTATTATATTATTTAGGCTTATTAAACTGTGTTATGAAACTGTAAGTCATAAAAGCATGTTTCAAAGATTTTTTGCAAAGATGCTGGGTTCCACTCAGCCACAAAATTAAGATCTTAAGCCATATGATCCCAGTATACAATTACTAATTAAAATATTTACATTTTGTGTATCACCAATATTACACCTTTTTATCATATACTACAGCCTAGATTATAACATCCCATTGTACCCCTGCAATATCCTGGTCAAAGTAGCGATGGATGGTCTGGAGTCTAACCCAGAATTCACTGGATACAGGCGATGATACACTCTGGCCAATGGTTATTGTCCATGACAATGTTCTGCAAATGCACCATCCAGGATTTCACATTTGCAAGGCCCAACAAAGATTTGAACCCAAGCCATCAGGAGCTGCCAATTCCAGCAACTGGATCTTACCACTGAGCCACCAGAACTGCTGAATTGTCGTTCTGCTAACAACATTTGTGTGTAAAACCAATTAGATTATACTACAATAAGAAACTGTAGTAGCCACTGACATACACTAACTGGCCACTGCATTAGGTACACCTGTTTAACGGCTCCTCAATGCATGTAGACATGGTCCCGGTGACCTGCTGAAGTTCAAACCGAATCAGAATGTGGAAGAAAGGTGATTTAAGTGACTTTGAGCAAGGCATGGTTGTTGATGCTAGACAGGCTGGTTTGAGTGTTTCAGAAACTGCGGTCCTATTGGGGTTTTTACACACGGCCATCTCTAGAGAGAATGGTCCAAAGAGGAACTGTCCCATGAGTGGCAGTTCTCTAGGCGAAAACGCCTGTTGATGCCAGAGGTCAGAGGAGAATGGCCAGACTGGTTTGAGTGTACAGAAATCAAACAGTACCTCAAATAACCACTAATTATGTGCAGAACACATCGAACCTTAAAGCAGATGGACTACAGCAGCAGAAGACTAAGAACAGGCAGTTGAGGCTACAATTCGCACAGGATCACCAAAATTGGACAATGGAAGACTAGGAAAAGGTTGCCTGGTATGATGAGTTTCGATTTCTGCTGGTAGAGCACGGATCCACGTGTTATAGGTTCAGGTTGCTGCTGGTGGTGTAATGGTGTGGGGGATATTTTATTTGCACTCTTAATACCAGCTGTGCATTGTTTAAACACCAAAGCCCACCTGAGTATTGTTGCTGACCATGTCCATCTTTTTATGGCCACTGTCAACCCATCTTCTACGCTTCATGCCACAAGATCAAATCATCTCAAACTGGATTCTTGAACATGACATTGAGTTCACAGTTCTCAAATGGCCTCCACAGTCAACAGACATCAATCCAATAGAGCATCTTTGGGATGTGGTGGAACTGGAGATTCACATCATGGATGTGAGGCTGACAAATCTGCAGCAACTGCATGATGCTATGACATCAGTATGGACCAAAATCTCTGAGGAATGTTTCCAGGACCTGGTTGAATCTATGCTACAAAAAAATTAAGGCAGTTCTGAAGGCATAAGTAGGTCCAACCTGGTACTAGTAAGGTGTACTTAATGAAATAGCAGGTGAGTGCATATTTTGACTGTCAGAGACCCTTTTGTGCATAAGGTTTTATTCTGTCCCCATCACACACAGACAGACTTACTGTGGTGCTTGAAAGTTTGTGAACCCTTTAGAATGTTCTATATTTCTGCATAAATATGGCCTAAAACATCATCAGATTTTCACACAAGTCCTAAAAGTAGATAAAGAGAACCCAGTTAAACAAATGAGGCAAAAATATTATACTTGGTCATTTATTTATTGAGGAAAAGAATCCAATATTACATATTAGTGAGTGGCAAAAGTTTGTGAACCTCTAGGATTAGCAAGCAGTTAATTTGAAGGTGAAATTAGAGTCAGGTGTTAAATCAGTGGGATGACAATCAGGTGTGAGTGGTCACCCTGTTTTATTTAAAGAACAGGGATCTATCAAAGTCTGCTCTTCACAACACATGTTTGTGGAAGTGTATCATGGCATGAACAAAGAAGATTTCTGAGGACCTGTTGATGCTCATCAGGATTTAAAAGGTTACAAAACCATCTCTAAGGAGTTTGGACTCCACCAATCCACAGTCAGACAGATTGTGTACAAATGGAGGAAATTCAAGACCACTGTTACCCTCCCCAGGAGTGGTTGACCAACAAAGATCACTCCAAGAACAAGGTGTGTAATAGTAGGCAAGGTCACAAAGGACACCAGGGTAACTTCTAAGCAACTGAAGGCCTCTCTCACATTGGCTAATGTTAATGTTCATGAGTCCACCATCGGAAGAACACTGAACAACAATGGTGTGCATGGCAGGGTTGCAAGGAGAAAACCACTGCTTTCTGAATATAGAAAATTCTAAAGGGTTCACAAACTTTCAAGTACCACTGTATATGCAGAATCAGCCAAGCATGTGCAATTGCTCCAAATTTCCAAACACATACACACCCTGACTCAATAAATCCCTGTGGGTATTGAGCCATTTATCTAAAGGAACTCAGAGATTCAATCACAGACCCCAGAAACCTCTTTGTTCCCACCAGTAAACATGGTGCTGACTGTGTGTGTTCTATTGAGGCTCCTGTGGACCCTGAATGCACCCTGGCCAATCTACACTAATTACTGAACTTGGTAGCATTCAGCACATCGGTAATAGGATTTACTCTCAGAGAGAAAGACCCATGATACCTAGGCACAAAATCTGCTGTGGGAATGATATTTTTAATGTAACTTAATTTAGACTTTACATTAACATTCCCGCTATTAACATTATTTAAACTTGAAGACATAAACTGTATGAATAGGTTAATGCATGTATTAAACAATGAATTGCTTGGTTAACAATACATGTACAAAGGAGGGTTATAAAATGTTACATTGATTCTGAAATAGTTATGAAGTTTTTAATAAATGTTGTTCTAAAAACTTTATTTCACTCCATTATATTGGGACATGCCATTTTTTCTGTGGCAAAATCCAAGATAGAATTTTACTGGACATATTGTGCAATATGAGGCAATACATTAACTTGCATCATATCTGGAGAGCAAAATAAAAAAGAAAGTCATTTGGGATTTCACCTAACTTTGTTTATGTTCCTGCTGGTAGACAAGTTAATGTTAGTTACGTTTTTGTTTATTTGTTTATTTAACATCGCACCAGCATCAATGGCTATTCATTACAGGAGCAAGGTTACATCAATACTAGTCAGACATATTATAGGGAACCAATTCAGAGTAACCTAATGCATGTCTTTTGAATGTTGGTGACAATGTCAATGACAATGTCATTCTGATGTACACAAAGATGACTTCATCACTGCCTATGTTTTTAGCCTATCCCTTCACTTCAAGGTTCTCATAGAGACTTGGATCACCTCAGGAAACTTTTAGGGTGTCTGCTTCTTCCTTCCTCACTGCCCAAATTTCCTCTTTTGAATTTCATCCCGTTACTGTACTCAAACCTTACAAACTTCAAATCATTGTGATCTGTCGATCCCCTGGTCTGCTTGGCAGCTTTATCTATGAGATTCATTCTCTTTTTGGCTCATGTATGGAGAATGGAAGCCCTCTGGTTGCACTGGATGACCTCAGCCTCCCTACTGATGGCATAATGTCTATGGTCATCCACCATTTTGTCTCTTTTAACCTGACTCACATGCCATCAGCACCACTACACAGAGCAGTCAGCACCTGTAATGTCGTCTTCATCAAGAAATCCTCTTCATATTTCTGATGAATTGTCATGTCTTTTTCTGTTCCACTGCTTCTTAACACCACTCCCTCTACTACAGTGATGATCTGAATAAACTTGGAAAATGTCTCATTTGTTGTTCTCTTGGAGCACTACTTCAAGCACTACTTGCCTTTTTTTCTTCTTTATTCCATTCATGTTCCATTGTTCCACTAGGCTGCATGCTGCAATGCTGCTGCCTGCCTGGTTCACAACCTACTAAAGTTATCTTATGTAACTTCTTTACTGAGATCACCCCATTGGTTTCCTAATTTAAAGTCCTAGCTTTTCAGGCTTCAGAAAATTTGGTGAAGGTGTAGAAGGTGAAGATGCACTTAAAGGGCTCTCAGACTGTCATACACAAGATTATCTGGTCTGGTGAAAAGACTGAACACTCTGGCATAAAGCCCAGATTGGTAGTGTGCTGCAGGGATGGTTGACCTTCTGGAAGTTTCTCCCATCTGCACACAGGATCTTTGGAGCTCAGCCAGTGACCAATGGGTTCTTGGTCACCTCTCTTACCAAGGCCTGTCTCCCCCAATTACTTAGTTTGGTGGGGCTGAGAGCTCTTGGGAGAGTCCTGGTTGTTCCAAACTTCTTCCAAGAAGATGGAGGCCACTGTGCACTTTGGAAATTTCAGTGCAGCAGATCTTTTGTGTAGCTTTCTCCAGATCTGTTCCTCCACGCAATGCTGTCTCTGAGCTCTGCAGGCAGTTCTTTCCGATTCCTGGCTTGGATTCTGCTCTGATATGCAGTGGTAGCTGTGAGACCATATCCAACTGAATTTACCACAGTTGGACTCCAAAGTGTCATAGAAATAGGTCTGAATACTTATGTTCCTTTCCTTTTTAATAAATTTGCAAAAAATTATTAAATTTTGTTTTCACCTTCTCTTTACAAGGTATTGATGTGCAGAATTATGTGCGACAACTTGAATTATATTTTATTTTAGCACAAATTTGTAACATGACAAAATGTGAAAGGGTATGAAGACTTTCCAATTGGTTTGGTAAATGGTTTGGTTTGGGTTATTCATTCATTTAACATAACATCAGCTTCAGTGGCTGTTCATGACAGGAGCAAGGTTATATCGATAATAGCAGGACAGAGGGAGGACATGCAAACTCCTCCACACAGACGTAGTCTGATGGCTGGGACTGATCTCTGGAGCTGTGCGGAACCCATTTTTTGTACCACCAGGCTGTCTTGCATAAATAATAAAATAAAATAAAAACTTATCAGTTATCAGCAAATATGCTCAAAATAGAACACGGTGCTAAGATAATAATGGATAAACACTCTTAGTTTGACTGTGCAACCAAAATTACTTTACCCATTCAAAACTGGCTGCATAAAGACAATAAAGAAACCAAAACTTTTTTTCTCTGAGTAAGGCAGAGTTAAGTGATGTTACCCAGCTAACAAAGTCTGTGGCAGCTCCATGCAGAAGTAAGAGCTAAATAGATTGTTTTTAAAACCAAAATCCAACTAATTTATGTGATGACTGAAAGAGATTTATCCAGCAAATTCTGAGGAGAGTGGAATGAGAAGACTGCAACTGAATTGATCATATTTTCAGCTTTGTTGTTGGAGATGGCTAGTTGGGATTATGCTGATTTTTCGTAGTTAACATTAGTGGTGTAATAGATGCAGTTTAGCTCTTACAACTTAAGCACTGGTTTTAAAAATGTGATGGTATTCTCTACACACAAAGCACCACTGTATGTGTCTGGATGCCCCACTCAATGTTTCATCCTGGCACCAGACCTGTATTTCAAGGAGAACATTTTTTTCTTTTACAAAAGAAGAATAGAAAGCTCAAATTACCTAAATTATTAAACAGGTTAAAATCATATCACAAATTTCTGTTCACTTTTGGTTATCACTCACAAGCTATAAGAGTATTATAATAGTATATTTGTGACTAAATGGATGAATGGATTAATGAATGGATTGAATGGAATATTAAAACATAGCCTGTCCTTTTGTAACAGGACAGAAGATCCCACACAAGATGATGAGAAAAGAAGGTTAGTGACACATGTACTCCTTTTACCTTTGTAAGCGAGATTTGTTCTGTCCTCTGTGTATAACATAAAGGTGTTGTTTCCTGTAGGAATTATGGAGGGGTATACGTGGGACTACCGACAGATATGAGCGCTGTACCAGCCAGCCAGTCCAAGAACACAGGGAAAGGTACAGTGTCTTCTCGTTCTGTGATCATCATGCATAAGAAATTATTCAGTGTTATTGAAACTTTTCAGCATAAAAACAATGCTACTAAACCAAACCTTATATGCTATTGCCACTTGATAATACAACAATTCCAGGTATGTGTTAGTGAATCATGACTGTGTTGCTTGCAATCGAGTGGTAATTAAATGCATTAATCAAACTTTACTGTACATTAGACACACTGTGTATTCTACAGTTTTTTGCTTGCATTTTACATGCTTAATCGAGAAGGAATGGTATAGAGTGTGAACATACTGTATTTTCATTCAAATTCATAAAGACATATACCTGAATTGAAGCGCACAGTAAAAATTACCATGCAGAATTTAATGAGTATCAGTACAATAACCTAGAGCAGTGGTTCTCAGACTTTTTAGACCAAGTACCACCCATTATCAAATGAAATCCTCCAAGTACCATCTATGAGTCCTATCACAGAAACACATGCACCACACACACACACTTGTACACAGTAGGTATATTTAGCTGAGTCTACAAGTTTATCCTTCAATCGTGCATATTTAGTGCTCACACTCATTCATAGATGTGCTGGTTTCATGCACTCCTTGCTGAGTATTTCACAGCACACCATTGTGGTCTTGGTTCTTCCTCTTTCCCACTATAAGTGAATCCCAGATTTAGAAAACTTGCATCGTACCACCTTGTAGTGGTTTTACGGAACTTGCTAACACTAGTCGTGCTTCCTGTGTCTAAATTAGTATCGGTGTATGTAAGGGGAGTCATATGTTTGTAGATATGTTTGTAATTACCAGGATTGGGCTTATCTGCTACCTTCAGCCATGGTACGACAATCAACTGATTCATTTGAACCATTGTTCTGACATATGCAAAATCAGTTAATGCAATGTAGACATAATGAACTACAGGTGTCTGGTAGCCCACGTAGTAGTTTCTTAGATTTGTAAGAATTTAGACTGATTCTGGTTTTCTTTTTGTCTAAGCATTATAAATGACAGCAAACAGAAACATTTCTTAAAGAAAGATCGAAGGAGCTGTTGGCTTGTATCTGGCTCCATTCTCTAAATAGCTTTAGCTTTGTGGCATAGGCCACACAAATATCAATCACTGCAAACTTGCTCAAATTGTACTTTATTACAGCCTTGATAAGACCCTTTTACCAGTTAGAGTAAGGGTACAGGCACAAGTAAAGACGCTGAATTGCAACTCACCCCAGATCAGGTAGCAGCGTACACCAAGCAAGATGGCGATTCATACATCATGTAAGCCTGTGAACGCGGTAAAAGCATACTCTTACGCTAAATCCTGAGCATAAACGGTACAACACAATTTAAACACGCAACTAAGCAAAAAGAAAACTAATCTTTGTCAACTAATAAAAAGACATATACACATAAAACAGATCACAAATGCAGAAGAACCCTTTAATAAACAGACTATCGAGCCGCACTCTAAACGTTGGCACCGGGAAACAAACACGGAGTGGCATCAACTGTTTAAACTCTTTATACACATGAACTGAATTCTGAATTAACGTTAGCCAAAACACTGTGTTGTTCATGAGTGTCGCTGTGTTTGTGAACCCCGACAGCGGCACATGTGTAGGCTTAATATGACCGGAACAGAGTCGGTTCCCAGGCAAAAATGTACTGTGAATGTTCATATTAAAGCTGTGAATTGCTTGACAGTTTTAATGTGAATTTTCACAGTTTGACCATGAAGTTCACAGTTCTACTATGAATTTTTGATGGTAATTTGGCCACTTCATGGTTCTACTGTGAACTTTCATAGTACAACTGTAAACTTTGTTGACTATGAACTGACCATGAATTATTTCACAGTTCTACTATGAATTTTGGTGGTAATTTGGCCACTTCATGGTTCTACTGTGAACTTTCATAGTACAACTGTAAACTTTGTTGACTATGAACTGACCATGAATTATTTCACAGTTCTACTATGAATTTTGGTGGTAATTTGGCCACTTCATGGTTCTACTGTCAAATTTCACAGTACATTTTTTCCTGGGTTATATGAGACTGATCACCAGGTACAGCTGATCATGGTGAACACTGGCCGATTCCGGTCACCGGCCGATCGTTCGGTGCTTCTCTACTAAGGCCTGTAAACTACATTTTCCGAGGTCATCTGGCGTACCACCTTGAGCTCCTTCACATAGCACCAGTGGTACGTGTACCACAGATTGAGAACCACTGATCTAGAGGTATTACTTCATGATTTAGCTAAAACAAGCTAGGAAATCAAAATCAGAAAATACTCACTGATCTACCAGTCACTACTAGTCAAATGTTTGGTCATACCTGATTGCCAGAACATTTTTAGTCTGGACTGTGAATTGCTAAATGAATTGTGTGATTAAAGGCAGAATATGTTTGTCTGTTTTTATGGTTTGGATCAAGATTATACCACACTTTTTTCCTTTCCACCCTTCCCCCCTGAATTTGGTCTGCCCATTTCCCATTTGTGACATCCCCACTGACACTCCCCATTGACTGCTTGTTTTCACTGGCAGATGCCAGAATTCTATGCTGGAAATAAATCCACACGGTGGAACAGGCTGTACTCGCCATGTCCACCTGCCATCTTTCCAACAGGGATCACTGCTGACGCAGCAAGGTAATGATCTTCTGGCTTTCTGTCCCTTCAGACGCAGCCAGTTTTGTCTGTGCAGGGCATGGCCAGGCCAAAGGCATCACTCCAAAACTGCAGTGGGTCTCCACTGTGATGAGCTAGACAAACAGACCCAGACAGCAGACAGTTCTTTGCCAAAAATGGCCCAGTATAGGCACTTATGGCTCAATTATGGTAATGACAAGTGTATTGTGAGCCAACTTTGTTCCAGTGTTGCCAGCAGCAATACAGTTCATTATGGCATTTAGACTCTGGCTTACATGTAATCGACCATGTAATATACCATACTGCAATGCTTGTGCATTTACATATTTGGCCAAATGTGGCACACCGGGCGCAGTTCTGTCGTCGTTCCACAGGAGCACATGGAGCAGCCCTGATAGCAAATGAATGTCCATGTGCTCCTGTGGAACGACGACAGAACTGCGCCCGGTGTGCCACATTTGGCCAAATATGTAAATGCACAAGCATTGCAGTATGGTATATTACATGGTCGATTACATGCAACCATATTGCAATTTTTTTTGTAAGTTCCTTGTTTTAATGGCCTCACTATTTATCATTGAGAGGACAATATGTCCTACCCAGCAAGAATAGAAAGAACCTGTTTTTGCTGTAGGTATAGTATAATGTACCTATAGTAACAATACGTTAATGGAAAGTCCCCACAAGAAAGACAAACTTAGATAGATAGAAACCCTCCAAATACACACACACACACACACACACACACACACACACACACACACACACAGCTTACAGTAGGCTCTGTGGTGCATGACTTCTTTAATTAGTGGCATCTGCTTAACCTCAAATCATGATTAATTCTCATAGTTTTTAGCATTACATAAGCTCTGACAATCGCTTTCCATTCCTTTCAGACTAGCATCAAACCGTGGTACAGGTAGGTCACATTTGCTTACTTTCCTGTGTTAGGGAGTTACATTTCTGGTTCCCAACTTATAACTCCATATTTGTTTTAACAGATGCATAGATGAAGATGGATCTTGCAGCAGATCAGGAGTTTATTTCCACCTGAACAAGTACCAAAAATGCCTATGAAGTGATGCTCTGAGGGTGACTTCTGGTCTCCTCGAGGATTCTGGGTATTTGAGAATGTCTCCGGTCATCTTATTTCCAGGGATGAAAAGAGTAGCTGCAATGGAGTTCCATGGCACTAGAGTCAAAATGGCAGGGACAGTCGTAGCTCAAGAACTAACCTGAACTGCAGAAACAATAAAGGCATGTCAATACTCTAGTCTCGGATCCGCTCCAGGACACTGCAATAAAGGACTAACATGCATACGGCTCTAGTGTGGGTCAGGAGTGCTTTAGCAGCACTAGCTAAAACTCACAAAGATACACAGGAGGGTCAACAGATTAATTGTGATTTAATGGTGATATTTCAAGGATAGATAATAGAATCAAGGATTAGTTCAGCACAGTGTTGCATGGTAGTGAATGAAGCAAATTAAATAATGTTCATCTCTACATTTTTAAACTAATCCACATACTGCTTGTACAGTAGTTCCTGCCATGCTATTTGCTAACAGCTACCATACACCTCACTGCAATTAAGCTCAGGCTTATAGATCTAATTCATGTACAGTTTAATCTGTCACAGATTCTGTATAATGTTGGAAATGTTCATTTTGTCTGTACAGTAGTGCTTGAAAGTTTGTGAACGTTTTTGAATTTTCTATATTTTTGCATAAATATGACCTAAAACATCATCAGATTTTCACACAAGTCCAAAAGGTACAGTGGGCCAAAATATATTTAGTCAGCCACTGATTGGGCAAGTTCTTCAAATTAGAAAGATGAGAGAGGTCTGTAATTTTCATCATAGCTACACTTCAACTATGAGAGACAAAATGAGAAAAAAAAATCCATGAAATCACATTGTAGGATTTTTAAAGAATTTAATTGTAAATTATGGTGGAAAATAAGTATTTGGTCAAGAACAAAAGTTCAACTCGATACTTTGTAAAATAACCTTTGTTGGCAATGACAGAGGTCAAACGATTCCTGTAAGTCTTCACCAGGTTGGCACACACTGTAGCTGGTATTTTGGCCCATTCCTCCATGCAGATCTCCTCTAGAGCAGTGATGTTTTGGGGCAACATGGACTTTCAACTCCCTCCACAAATTTTCTATGGGGTTGAGGTCTGGAGACTGGCTAGGCCACTCCAGGACCTTGAAATGCTTTTTTACGAAGCCACTCCTTCGTTGCCCGAGTGGTGTGTTTGGGATCATTGTCATGCTGGAAGACCCAGCCACGTTCCATCTTCAATGCTCTCACTGATGGAAGGAGGTTTTGGCTTAAAATCTCATGATACATGGCCCCGTTCATTCTTCCCTTATCACGGATCAGTCATCCTGTCCCCTCTGCAGAAAAACAGCCCCAAAGCATGAGGTTTCCACCAAAAGGTTATATTTTGGTTTGATTTGGCCACATGATATTCTCCCAATCCACTTCTGGATCATCCATATGCTCTCTGGCAAACTTCAGACGGGCCTGGACATGTACTGGCTTAAGCAGGGGGGCACGCCTGGCACTGCAGGATCTGAGTCCCTCTCGGCGTAGTGTGTTACTGATGGTAGCCTTTGTTACTTTGGTCCCAGCTCTCTGCAGGTCATTCATCAGGTCCCTCCGTGTAGTTCTGGGATTTTTGCTCACCGTTCTCATGACCATTTTCACCCCACAGGATAAGATCTTGCGTGGAGCCCCAGATCGAGGGAAATTATCAATGGTCTTGTATGTCTTCCATTTTCGTACAATTGCTTCCACAGTTGATTTATTCACACCAAATTGCTTGCCTATTGTAGATTCACTCTTTCCAGCCTGGTGCAGGTCTACAATTTTCTCCCTGGTGTCCTTTGACAGCTCTTTGATCTTGGCAATGGTTGAGTTTGGAGTCGGACTGTTTGAGGCTGTGGACAGGTGTCTTTTATACAGATAATGAGGTCAAACAGGTGCCATTAATACAGGTGTTGAGTGGAGGACAGAAGAGCTTCTTAAAGAAGAAGTTACAGGTCTGTGAGAGCCAGAAATCTTGCTTGTTTGTGGGTGACCAAATACTGATTTTCCACCATGATTTACAATTAAATTCTTAAAAAATTCTACAATGTGATTTCCTGGATTTTTTGCTCATTTTGTCTCTCATAGATGAAGTGTACCTATGATGAAAATTTCAGACCTCCCTCATCTTTCTAAGTAGGAGAACTTGCACAATCAGTGGCTGATGAAATACTTGTTTGCCCCTCATTTATTTATTGAGGAAAATGATCAAATATTACATATTAGTGAGTGGCAAAAGTATGTGAACCTTTGCTTTCAGTATCTGGTGTGACCCCCCTGTGCAGCAATAACTGCAACTAAACGGTTCCTGTAACTGTTGATCAGTCCTGCACACCGACCGGCTTGGAGGAGTTTTAGCCCATTCCTCCGTACAGAACAGCTTCAACTCTGGGATGTTGGTGGGTTTCCTCACATTAACTGCTCACTTCAGGTCCTTCCACAACATTTTGATTGGATCATGATCAGGACTTTGACTTGGCCATTCCAAAAGATTAACTTTATTCTTCTTTAACCATTCTTTGGTAGAACGACTTGTGTGCTTAGGGTCTTTGTCTTGCTGCATGACCCACCTTCTCTGGAGATTCAGTTCATGGACAGATGTCCTGACATTTTCTTTCAGTATTCTCTTATATAATTCAGAATTCATTGTTCCATCAATGACGGCAAGCCGGCCTGGCCCAGATGCAGCAAAACAGCCCCAAACCATGATACTACCACCACCATGTTTCACAGATGGGATAAGGTTCTTATGATGGAATGCAGTGTTTTCCTTTCTTCAAACATAACGCTTTTCTTTTAAACCAAATAGTTCTATTTTGGTCTCATTCAACCATAGAACATTCTTCCAATAGCCTTCTGGCTTGTCCACGTGATCTTTAGCAAACTGCAGATGAGCAGCAATGTTCTTTTTGGAGAGCAGTGGCTTCTCCTTGCAACTCTGCCATGTGCACCATTGTTGTTCAGTGTTCTTTTGATGGTGGACTCATGAGCATTAACATTGGCCAATTCAGTTGCTTAGAAGTTATCCTGGGGTCCTTTGTGTCCTCGCCA
This sequence comes from Ancistrus triradiatus, assembly GCA_025084515.1. Taxonomy (NCBI): domain Eukaryota; kingdom Metazoa; phylum Chordata; class Actinopteri; order Siluriformes; family Loricariidae; genus Ancistrus; species Ancistrus triradiatus. The sequence continues at coordinate 354,794 of JAJAGP010000482.1, read as the reverse complement.
ACTATTACACGCCTTGCTCTTTGTTGGTCGACCACTCCTGGGGAGGGTAACAATGGACTTGAATTTCCTCCATTTGTACACAATCTGTCTGACTGTGGATTGGTGGAGTCCAAACTTAGAGATGGTTTTGTAACCTTTTCCAGCCTGATGAGCATCAACAACTCTTTTTCTGAGGTCCTCAAAAATCTCCTTTGTTCGTGCCATGATACACTTCCACAAAGATGTGTTGTGAAGAGCAGACTTTGATAGATCCCTGTTCTTTAAATAAAACAGGGTGCCCCCTCACACCCGATTATCATCCCATTGATTGAAAACACCTGACTTTAATATCACCTTCAAATTAACTGCTAATCCTAGAGGTTCACATACTTTTGCCACTCACTAATATGTAATATTGGATCATTTTCATCAATAAATAAATGACCAAGTATAATATTTTTTTCCTGTTTGTTTAACTGGGTTCTCTTTATCTACTTTTAGGACTTGTGTGAAAATCTGATGATGCTTTAGGTCATATTTATGCAGAAAAATAGAAAATTCTAAAGGGTTCACAAACTTTCAAGCACCGCTGTATATATACACATTTGTTAGACAAAGTATGTACATTACAGAAAGCTATACCATATATGAAATGCATTTAAGTAAGTGAAAATGAAATGATTTAGGAACTAGTTGAAGTATGGATTGTGTAAACATATATTATGAGAACTGGTGCAAATTGTATTATGATGGTTTTACAATCTCAGGTGGAGAATTAAATGTATAATTAAAATGTGTGTATTTGATGCAGCAGAAAGTACATAGTGTACACGGGGCAGGGTTTCTCTTCGAGAGTTGATGAATTGTGTGTCCTGGTAAACAAGGTGTTTTATGAGTTATTTGAAATAGATCAACACCTCTTAAGATGTTTAGTCTAGTATAAAAATCAGCAGCCCCTGTTCTACAAACTTAAGGCATGTTTAACCACTGAGATGACTCTATCAAACACTATATGATCTCAGTAATTTCCTTTCACTCTTGCAGACACAGGGGCCTGTCATGTAAAACCAGCCTGACATTTCAATAGAATGGTGTCCAGGTGAAGACATTGTTTCATTCATATTCATACCTGCTTAAGCTAATTCAGGGTTGTGGAAAATCAGTACCTAATCGGTAGCATAGGGCCCAATTCAATAACAAAGCCTAGAGAGGGCATGGCATAAACACATGCTCACACACAGGGAAACTTTAGAGACACCAAAATACCGTACTCATCTATTTGGAGTGAGGAAGAAAACCAGAGTATCACACATGGACTTGAGGGAAACATGTAAAGTCCACACAGACAAAGTCCAGACCACAAATTAGACTGGGGCTCTCTGGAGCTGTGAAGCGACAATGCTAACCACTTGTGCCACAATGCCGACCCAGGTATAGACCGATTTTCTAACTTCCAGTGCGACTTAATAACTAGAGGAATAGAGGTGTATTATGATGAGAGGGTGGACACTAGGCAGGATTTAGTATTTAGTACAATGGTTAGGAAGGTGTTAAGTGTCAAAATAATATTCACATGAATGCCAGATCCCAAAGTTTCTCAGCAGAAAATTGCCTAGTCCTAGTCATTTGTTTTGTCATTATTATGGTTGATCCGAGTGTAGTAATGGTTACCCCTTGCACATATAATTTTCATATAACTATGCAGATTAACTCATAGACTCATACTTGACCAACTGATCAATGACTGCTGGCTTTTCAAGATCCCTTTCCCCTTGAAAATTTGAACATCTTCTCTATTCTCCAGTGGGCTCATCAGTGTGCTCCTTTGGGTAATACAGGGACTACAGAGCCCTGATGAGAGAACAGTAACAAGGTGTCTTGGGACATGGATGGAAGTATAGAATCAGCTTGGAAAGCAAGTGCACCATGGTACAATTTGTAAACCATGAAGTTTACAAGGATGCCACCCTTATAACCCACATATACAACCAGTGAAAATATATAGCGATGAATATTTGCTGTTATTTGTGTTTTTCTGAGATATCTGGTGTCACCTGCTACAGTCATGTGTCTGCTTTGCTGTCGATCAAGAAAGCCATTCCTCTTGCCTCAAGCCCTACTGTCCTTCTTGTTGTGGAAGATTTGTTACTCTGATATGAGTAATGAGAGGCAGAAGACAGATTGCGTGTTTAGGTGACAGAAATACATAGATATGCAATGTTGTATGCACAACACAAGGTTTGCTATTAATTACCGGTAGCTACATCCTTAAAATGTAAGCTTTGCAAATTTTCCAATTAGCAGCCATTAAGAACATTTTATAAGCATGTTTTCATATAGCGTCATATCATTTCATTAAGGGCCAAGAATAATAGTACTTAAGAAGTGGCTACAACGACCCTGTTCTCTCAGGTCCAGCATGCTATCATGGATATGTCAGCATGGATTATAGTAGGTTAGATATGTTAGCCAAATTGTTGAAGTGAACTGCCACTGTTGGGTCCTTGAGCAAGACCCTTAACCCACAATTGCTTGGATTGTAAGACTGTACCCATTGTAAGTCGCTCTGGATAAGGGCATCTGCTAAATGCTGTAAATGTAAGTGTGTGGATGTGTGTGTGGATGCACTTGGCCATTCGATGATGTAAGACCTTTATACGTCTTCCCACACCAGTGAAAACAGTGTCCCAGTGTCTCTCTTCTTTCACAGATGTCTCTTCAGACAATACATATAATACCTTTTCTGTCTACACCTGTACCTGTGTCCTTTGTATATATTTTTGTCAACTTTAAACTCAGGCTCATAGTATTTGTTATTAAGGTCAAAATGAGATGTTGCCCATTAGTTTATGTGTAGCACTAGTTTCTAGTAATGGTAATGAACATTTATAGATTATCAAGTGCTTGCAACGTGGCTGTGTCTGTGTGGATTTTTGGTAAGTCACTCTGAACAAGAGTGTCTGCCAATGAATAAATGTAAAAGTTCTAACCAGGGTTTAACTTACCTCTGAATGGAGCTCCTGCTACCCATGAGCTATGCTCCAACACCACCAGATAACAATAGACTGCACTTTTTCAAAACATTTTACATGTATGCACAATTAAATAATTTATTTGTTTAAATCAGTTATCAGTGAATATGCTTTGAAAAGGATATGCTCTTGACTTGTATGCTTACACAATGGAATAAGGCTGGTCTGGTCAATTATTACGTCAGTCAAATTGACTCTCGCAAAACAAAACAAAACAAAAAAAGGCGTGAAATCAATTAAACCTATCAGACGCTGTGATAATAGTGTACAGACCCTCTTAGCTTGACTGTGCATGCAAGCTACTTTAACCACATAAAAATGACTGCATAAAGACAATGAAGAAGCAAAAAAAGTGGTTTCCCAGCCAACAAAGACTATCCCAGCTTCAAACAGCAGCAAGAGCTTGAACAGTTTCCAAAACACAAGTTCTGTTATAGATTGCCCAGCTAATTCAGGTGATGTTCTAAAAAGATGTCTTTTTGTGGATAATAGAATGAAAATTGCTTGGCATAGTTGTTCTGGTTTTAGTGTGGCTTTACTGACTGATATTAGTAACTGCAATTTTGCTCCGACAGCTCATCATTTACAAATTAAGCCCTTATTCTGAACATATGATGGTATTCCACGGGCCTGTGTATAAGGGAGTTTTTTTTTTTGTCTTCACAGATTTACAGGAGAAGGATAAGTAAAAAAGTTAACGTATGTTCTTGAACACATAAAATATATAGTATAATACCATATTTCTGACTAAATGGATGAACGAAACAAATCACATAAAAACATAGCCTGTTCTTTTGTAACAGGACCGAAGATTCCACACAAGATGATGAGAAAAGAAGGTTAGTTACACATCCACTCCTTTTAGTGGGAGACATTTGTCCTGTTCTCTGTTTATGAAGGAATTATGGCGTGGTATACATGGGACTACCAACAGATATGGGCGCTGTATCAGCCAACCAGTTCACGAGCACACGGAAAGATCAATAGTCTTCTCCTTCTGTGATTGTCAGGAATCAGAAATTATTTAGTGTTACTGTAACTTCTCAGCACTGTTTAAGAAAACCATGTTACTAAATTAAACTATAGTGTTATATAGTTGTATATTTTGGCTGTCGTATCTGGCAGAAGTGGGTGAAAGATGCACAATTCAGTTTCAAAGAGAGCTTTATTAAACAAATATGGTGAATAGGGGCAGTGTTAGGAAGGACTGGGACAGCCTAGGGCATCTGGAGGTACTGAGACCACCTGGGCAGGGTCAGGGACCACAGGCATCGAAGAAGGAGGTTCAGAAGCCACAGGTGTTGGAACAGGAGGTACAGGAGACACTAGCATAGAAGGAGGATTCACAGGGGATACAGGTATTGAAGCAGGAGGGGCAGGGGCCACAGGCGTCAGGAGCAAAGTGTGGAACAAGAACTGGCACCATGACTGGAACTGGGGCTAGAGCCTTGACTGGAATGCAGATGATTGTAATACAGATAGGAACAGAGACAGGAACTGGGGCTGGAACCTGGGCTAGAACCACAAGAGCTGGGTCTGGAACCACAGGTGATTGGGCTGGAACTAAGACAGGAATTGGGACTAGAAACACAACAGGAAATAGAGCTGGCTTCAAGACAGCTGTAGATGCAAGCCTTTGCCCCTTGCCATCCCAAAATCATAGTGGCCCTTGCAAAGAGGCACTGAAGAGCAGGCAGGTGACGAGCATGACACAAGCTGCTTCATTACCAGCCAGGGAGTGCAAACATTTTCTGGAAACATTCCTCGAGAAAGATCTGACAGTCTTCAGGATCACAGCTGTATCTCCCAGAAAGAGCAGGAGGAAAAACATTTTCTGTAAGGAAGCTGAGTGGAACCATGGATGGCTGTAGAAAGTGGGCCAGAGCCCGCTGCTGGGACTGAAGCCCAGCAACATACCGAGAGACCTCTGCTGTCGGCTGCTGCTGCCAACCTTGGCGTATTCTGTTATATCTGGCAGAAGCGGGTGACGAATGCAGAAAGCTGTTTCAAAGCAAGCTTTATTAAACAAGTATGGGGAGTAAGTAAAAAAACAACAGTATACAGTCCAGAGATAAATAACCAGTACTACAGAGCAAACTGAAAAGGAACCAAAGCAGGGTGAAGACAGAGTCCAAAGAGAATAAGCAAAAACAGTCCCAGAATAACTGGACATGAGGCAAAGCGGGGTACCGAAAAAAGAGCTGTGATTAATCTCCATGGTGAAACAAGAACAGGGACCAGAGCTGAGCAGAACACAGTGTGGGGTGCGAGGACAGGAATGGAGAAATGGCGACAGGAACCGAGAGCTCAGAGTCTAGGTTACACTAACTTGCAGTAACAAAGATACTTTGCAAATAAACAGTCAAAAGAGTACCATTTAAATAACCAAGAAAAATAAGGAAATGCAAGACGTGAGTAATCAGGAAATCAAGAAACAGCGATGGCGTATGTGACATAAGGATGACGTGGTGGGAGTGATGTGTGATGGGACATGTGTGCAGTGCAGAAATGTGGTCGTGACAATAGCATTAATAATATGAGCTGCAGTGCTCGGGCCATCAAGGCATAATTCATTAGCCATAATAATCCTGTTGTTCCCTGTTGCCCCACCATAGGTAACCTTTGTGCAGGATTTGCATATTCTCAGAACTTGGCAGCCAGATTGGTTTAATTCATTGTCGTCATTCCACAGCAGTACATTGGCATTCATTTGCTATCAGGGCTGCTCCATTCGAGTGGCCCTAGATCAAAATTTCTGAGTGATTAATACAGAAACTGAAGTAGTTCTAAAGAATTCCCAACATCTTGCAATTGTATGTGTCAGCTGATAGTTTTAAAGCCTTCACTAATATTATACTTGCTTGGAAACAGTAGAAATAAAAACTTTTTAATAATTGGATGTGTACAAACTTCTCACTGCTAGTGTATATAAAGGGGCTCTAGGGCATTTACACATTCATTTGGATCTATATATTACCTACTAGAGCACTATAAAGAGTTTTAGTGAAAATTATAATGTGACAGCATACACAGCGACTTTTGACTGGTGTAGTAGATGAAAATGTTGTTTCCGGACCACACTGTAGCAAATGCAGCTAATAATGTGTGTACATGTATTTGTGTGTGTATGTGTGTATGTGTGTGTGTGTGTGTGTGTGTGTGTGTGTGTGTGTGTGTGTGTGTGTGTGTGTGTGTATTTGTGTGGGGGGTTGGTGGCAAGTTTATAAGTATCACTGAGAGGACCAGATGTCCCACCAAACATAAGATCTTATTGAATTATCTTTTGAAAAACCAAGAGCTCCTAAGATTTGCATTAGGTTACTGAGTGTAAGTTTAGGTGTAGATGTAACTTTTATTAGCTACATTAATAATATGTCAAGTCCCCACAATGATGGAAAGACAAACTTTCCATGTGTGTGTGTACATTCACATTGACCACATCACATGGCCTGTCAGTTTTATCTTATGATAAAATTACTTATCCAGAGATGGTTTCCAGAGGTCTCTCTCTCTCTCTCTCTCACACACACACACACACACACACACACACACACACACACACACACACACACTTACTGCAGTATCTGTGGTGCATGACTTCTTTAATTAGTAGCATCTGCTAAACCTGGAATCAGACTCAATAAAATTTCATATTCGTCATCAGCTTACATAAGCTCTGACAACTATTCCTTTCAGACTAGCATCAAAAAATGGCAAACGTAGGTCACATTTGTCTACATTGCTGTATTACAAATCAACTGCATATATAACAACTAGATATAAATATAACTGTGATTGCCAACTTATGACTTTTGCATTTTTTAAGCAGATGAATATATGAAGGATCTTGCAGTAAATCCGGAGTTTATGTCCATTTGAAGTGATGCTTTGAAGGTGGTGTCTGGCCTCCTCAAGGATTCTGGGTATTTGTGAATATGTCTCCAGTCATCTTTATTTCCAGGGATGGAAAGAGTAGCCATAATGGAGATCCTGGCATAGATTCTGTGTAATGCAGGAAACATAATTTTAAGTAAATGATCCTGCTTTAAATGGCTAAATGATAAATGATTTAGGAATTAGTTAAAGTATGGATTGTGTAAATATATGTTATGAGAAATGGTGCAAATTGTATTATGGTGGATAATTACAATCTATAAATAAAATGTGTGTATTTGATGCATCAGAAAGAGCAAAGTGTACACAGTGCAGGATTTCTGTTTGAGAGTTAGGTATGAGTTGTGTGTTCTGGTAAGTAAGGTGTTTCATGAGTTATTTCAAATAGGTCTACACCGCTTAGGATGTTTAGTCTAGAATAAAAAACAGCAGCCCCTGTTCTACAAACTTAAGATCAGGGCATGTTTAACCACTGAGAAATCAAATACTTTTTGTCTCAGTGATTTCTTTTCATTCTTGCAGACAACAGACATCTCTAGTGTGTTTATATCAGGGGCCTGTCAAATCAGCCTGACTTTTCAAGAGAATGGTGTCCAGGTGTATACATTCATTCACTAATTCATCCATCCATCCATCCAGATTCGTGCCTAAGCAGGGCATGCTTAGAGGTGGGCACAGGCGCAGTTCAGCTGAACTCGGTACACATGTAATGTGATTGATAATCATGTCCAAGCACGGAACACAATGTCAGCCGCCTCTGTAAATGCCTTCTCATATGTGCAGCATGAGTAGCCGAAAATCGCATAATAAAAAAAATCTATTATAAGGCCTATGACAGGGCTGTGTGTCAGCACACCCAAAACAACTCGAAAAACGCAGGTGTGGTCTCGAGTCACATGACTTGAACTTGACTTGTCTCTAATTACATTAGAATTACATGCCCCCCTTCCAATGCCTCATCGTGGTTTGGTCCACAGCCTACCAAACCCACACAGTCACACACACACTAGTCTGCTGCTATTATGCAAAGGTTAACTTAAATCTAAGAATAGTGTGAGTACACCATTAATCCATGTGCGGGTGCATGAATTGTGGACCCTTCACACGTCAGGGGTTTTTATGTTATGTCTGATCGGTGTATAGTAAAGGGCCTCCGTGCACATATAATTATATTATTATTATATCACATCATTATGCAGAGTAAGACAAAGTATTGCTCTGTCTACACTTCTGCTCTGTGTATGGATCTCTAGAGACTCATATGCCTGACCAACTGATCAACGACTGCAGTGTTTCCGAAGAGTAAGAGATAACTGCCTTTCTCAGTATCTTCTCCAGTCTCCAGTGAGCTCATCAGAGTGCTCCTTTGGGTAATACAGGGACTACAGGGCCTTAACAAGAGTGCAGTAACAAGGTGCCCTGGGACCTGGATGAATGTGCCCACACAGTATGGAAGCAGCTTGGAAGGCATGTGCACCAGGTTACAAGGATGCCACCCTTATAACCCGCATATACACATATGACATGTGACTAGCAACCAGTGTAAAAAAACATATAGTGATTAATATTTGCAGTTAACAAATTGGTGTATTTATGATGATATATGGTGCATAGCACATAATCTTTACCTGCGACAGGCAGTGCCCGTTAGTGCCTCTTTGCAGTTGTCAATCTCTCTCACCTCAAACCCTGCTGTTGTGGAAGATCTGTTGCTCTGATATGAGTGAAGAAAGTCAGACCACAGATTGTGTGGTAACATAGATACATAGTTATATAATGTTTGTGTTATTCCTTATGTATGCACATCCTATAAGCATATTTTCATTAAGTATGTACCAAATGAGTCAGTTATTGCTATTTGTTGAGCACCATTTAGTATGAGCAATGGTACTTAAAACGTTGCTATAACTACCCTGTCCTCTCAGCTCCAGCATGCTGTCATGGATAAGTTAGCGAATAAGTTAGATATTGCTTAATATGCTAACCAAAGTATTGATGAGGTATCGGTAAAAGCCACCATTTGAAGATGGACGTGTATCTTGATAGGGCCCCAGTTTTCTCTTATGTCTCTTATACCTATTTGTACTTGATAAAATTATTAAAATGCCATTGACAAAAAATTAACTGACGTTTCTGTATCTTTTTAGTAACGGATGTGTCCCACCTTTGTGCACCAGGGGGCAGTATTACCGCAAAAAAAATAAATCACTATCTGAGCAATGCCAGGGAGAATCGATGCCGCCAACTCCTCGTGTTAAAGGATATAAGTACAAATGGCTGGTTAGAATCAAACATTCCAACAAAAAGCAGCATGCAGGGAAATGACTTCTGAAAGGCTGTAATCACTGGCTTGTGGTAATCTAGCTAAATGGGTCTTGCCGCAGTGTTAATCCCAACACACAACCTGCCAGGAGGCATTATACAGTAATCAAGCTCCTTAATAGCACAGTGTTTGCATAAGAAGTCTATGAGCTCAATGCACACACCCGTCTGACTGAAGCAATGGAAACGTTGTAGCAGAAAATTGCTTGTCTATATGGGCTAAAATTCAGATCCCGTCTGATTTTTTCTGAACTTTAGCTGCCTACATCGTTCAGCTGATTTTACTAACTGTAGAAGGTGTTTCTTATGGCCAGTACTAGTACGGAATAAAATTAATGCGGCAGTTCCCATGAATCACACTACTGAAGCTGAATTTAGACAGAGCTGTTTTTTAAGCTTTGTAGATATAGTCAAGTCAAGTCAGATCTATTTATATAGCGCTTTTTACAATGGAGCATTGTCTCAAAGCAACTTTACAAGTTTAGATTATCTCCTAATAACTACGTCCAATCTCAAATTGAGCAAGCCTGTTCTAGGAAGAAACCTTGGGAGGACCAAGACTCAAAAAGGGACCCAAACTCCTTGGGTGGCGTAGATGATAAATCTAAGAATGAAACTAAAGCCATGGAGTCATAGTTCGAATAAAATGTGAAGTATGCACATCGGCATTAAGTGGCCCGGGTATGATGGTGCTGGAGCTGATGACGGAAGCAGCTTGAGTGGAGCTACAGCGGATGAACATCTTGTGTGGGGCAGGAACTGGTGCCGGAGCACAGCTCGGAGAGAAAACAGAAAATGTAATTAGTTATTGATTAAGAGCACAGTGTTTATTAACAATCACTGATGCCATGTGTAGCATGAGACCCCGACAGCATTAGCTATAGCAGCAAAGCTAGAAAGAGGAGAACTGGTAGGTAACACAGCCAAGAGGGATCACATGAGACATTGGCAACCCCACGGGAGGCAGAAGACAAGCAACCCAGTGTCTCTGATCACCATAAGACTCTTTGACTATGAACTCCCAGCTCTGCCCTTAGTCTAAGGCAAGGATGCACGAGTCAAGATCACGAGGACCGAAGCCCAGTTCAGCCAGACCGCCCACTCGACACTCCCGGCTAGCGGACAAGGCAGGCAGGCCAGACATGACTCCAGACTCCGGCCCCAGTGACCCAAGCCATGCAACCTGGTCTAAATCTAGTCAAAAGCCTGTGTAAATAAGTATGTCTTTAGCCTAGACTTAAAATGTTGGAGAGTGTCTGAGTCTCGAACGAAAGTGGGAAGTTTATTCCATAGTTGGGGGGCCATGTATGAGAGAGCCTTTCCCCCGGCTGTGACTTTTTTAATTCTAGGAACTAAAAGAAGTCCTGTACCCTGTGAACGAAGTAGACGAGCTGGAGGAGTTCACTCAGATAATGTTGTACCAGGCCATGTAGAACTTTATAAGTTATAAGAAGTATTTTGTAATCCATGCGGAATTTGACTGGCTACCAGTGCAGTGATGATAGAACAGGAATGATATGATAAAATTTTCTATTCTTGTTAGCACTCGGGCAGCTGCATTCTGAACTAACTGAAGTTTATTTATAGATTTACTAGAGCATCCAGTAAGTAAGGCATTACAGTAATCCAACCTTGAGGTTATAAATGCATGAACCAGTTTCTCTGCATCATTAGAAGAGAGGATATTTCTAAGTTTAGCGATATTACGTAATTGAAAGAAAGCAATTCGAGTGATTCTGCTAATGTGCGCAGCCAAGTAGAGATCTGAATCAAATGTGACCCCTAAGTTTTTTACAGACGGACTGGGCAATACTGGACAGCCATCTAGATTTAGGATAGATGTAGCCAACCTGTCTCTCACAAAGCCTTGGGTCCCACTAATAGAACCTCAGTTTTATCTGAGTTAAGTAAGAGAAAATTAAATGAGAGCCAATCTTTTATTTCCTTTACACAGTCTTCAATTTAATAATATATTGATATAAGATATAGATAACCAGATGCTCAAATAGCAAAGAAAATTGCTTTACAAACGATATCACATTAATGCCAGTTTTGAAATCTGACATAAATCAGCGTTTGCTTCCATATTTCATTTCATCATGGAAACCAGTGCATATAGATTCCCTTTATCTCTTTATGTACTTCTTACAATATCTGTTCATTCATGAAACGTATGCTTTCTGGTCCAGTTTAGCTTGTCTTTGTGCCAATAAAACTGTTATTAGAGCAGTGCTCATTAAACACCTGACCGTGAATTCACTGGAATAAGTATGTACAGATTACTCATACACTTTTGTAATCTGCACATATCAGTACATCTGTTTACATTCTGTTCTGCCCAGCATGTATGTACATGTACAACCCCAAATCAGAAAAAGTTGGGACGTTATGGAAAATGCAGATTACACACACACACACACAAAAAAGTGCAGTTTGTCTTACATTTACCGTATTTTTCGGACCATAAGGCGCACTTATCCTTATTAAAATCCTTTAATTTTCTCAAAAATCGACAGTGCGCCTTAAAATGCGGTGCGTCTAATGTATGAATTAATTCTGGTTGAGCCTTCTGACCTAGAACCGATTGTAGATGGAACACGGCGCTCATAAATCTGTCAAAATGTTTTAGCACGGTCTTGGTAAGCTACAAAGCTCACGGCCACCGTAGTCAGGAAACATCGCTGAGTAATACAGTATGTGCTTCAGCATTAGGGTACGTGCGTTCATTCATTTATTTTCGAAGCGGATTTCAAACACAACGCTATCAGTCACGCAGTACAACATGGACATAGAGCAGCTGTGAGAGAATTCAACATTAACGAATCAATGATACGGAAGTGGAGGAAGCAAGAAGACACCCTGAGCCAGGTAAAGACCAAACTGAGCTTCCGAGGGAACTTAAGAGTTTTGTTTCATTTAATGCGTCTTATAACCCGGTGCGCTTTATGTACGAAAATATACCCGTTAGCAGCCGATCGTTGATATTGCGTCTCATAATCCAGTGCGCTTTATGGACCGGAAAATACGGTACTCTATTTGTGTCTTACATGAACTTCTGTTTCATTGCAGACAGTAAGAACCCAAGATATTTCATGTTTTTCTGGGCAACTTAATTTCATTTGTTAATAAACATCCATTCCTGCATTTCATGCCTGCAACACATTATCAACAGCGATTATAATCATGATTTGGTAGAAAAACAGTATCCACAAAAGGCTGAGTCTTTGAGGAGCAAAGATGGGCAGAGGATCTCCAGTTTATCAACAAATGCATGAGAAAATTATGAAATCTTTAAAACAATGTACCTCAAAGAAAGACCAGAAGGGATTTGCATATTTCTCCCTCTACGGTGCATAATATCATTAAACGTTTTAAGTAATCTGGAGGAATTTCAGTACACTGAGGGCAACGTACAAGACTAAACTGAACACCTGTGATCTCTGATCCCTCAGCTGGCACTGCATCAAGACCCATTATTCATCAGTAGCTGATAGAACCACATGGGCAAGGGATTATGTTTGCAAACCTGTGGCAAGCACTACAATACAGAGTGACATTCACAAATGCCACTTAAACATTACTGTACAAAAAAACAAGCGTCCTGAAACGTCGTTGAGTCCTATGGGCTTTGGAGACATCTGGGATGGTCCATCACACAGTGGAAACATGTATTGTGATCAGATGAATCAGTATTCCAGCTTTTTTGGAGAAGAAGAAGAAGAAATTGAAGAAAGGACCATGCAGGCTATTGATGTTAAACATTTCAAAATAATTTTCTCTGCTCCCCAAACACTCTGCCTTTCATAGATAAGTTATTATTTCTTATCATTAAGGGCTTCAAAGTCTAGATTAAGCCAAGACTAACATATTTCTCTGTCATCTGTATCTTGCAAGCATAATGTACTGCTGACCTTGGACCAGCTTTGACGTTTTTGGGTGAGTATACATTAGCTATATTGCAGATCAGTAGTCAATCTGAATGACGTGCTATTTTAAGTCATTTATATTGAGGATTCAAAAAACTTGTTTTGTATTATTTTGTTACAGTGAATATACTGTATGTATTTTATGTAAGTTCTCTTATGTGAAAAAATACTGTTATTGATAACACTCTAAATAGCTTGTTCCCCTCCCACTGACAAGGTACTGTAATCTGGACCTCCACCGACAGGAGTCCAAGAGCCTATGGACAGGTGTGCTGACCACCAGAGCAGTAGGTGACTCAGTGGAGGTCAAGTCCACATTCAGTTTTCTTACATGACAAACGAGATATGTTATCTAGTCTACTGTTACTGACAGCACTACAAGCTTGCTTTTATATATATGCTAATAGTGTTTCACTTTGCCAGATCACAAATACAAGTTAATTAACTTAAACTAGTCATTTAACAAATATGATCATACATACTGTTGTATTAATTGTGAAGGGACATTTGTGGGGTACAAGTGACTGGAGGTGAAAGGAAATATGAACAATAGTCATGCAGATATGCCACTCAAGAGTAATGAAACACTTGGAAACTAAGCAAGCCTAATCTACTGTAATGATGGGTCAGTGCTGATCTGTGCAGCACCAAAACGTGGATCATGTGGATGAGACTCTGTTTGCAGGTTTCAGGACTGCATTAAAAACACATGCCTTTTGAGGCACCTGAAGGCCATGTAAAATCAAATTTCATAGAGGCCAGCCAAAGGAGCACTCTTACTGTCTGAGACCAAATGGGCAAGGGTTCAAACCTCCCTTGGGGTCAATCTATACACATACCTGATGTAAGTTTTTGTTTAACAATTTACAGAATGCTACACAAATTTCTAGACCTTCTGGGTACCTTTCACTATGTTTATCATTAATTACGAAGGATTATTCATCCACAAGCTGGAAGTGTCTCATCCAGGTTGTATTATTTAGGTAATATTCTTTCCGTTTTCTCTCAAACTATACTACAATGTTCAGGTTCAACGGAACATATGAAGACATTTTCACTATTTCACCAGAATTCTTCACACAACTAACAAAGCGTCCTATCCTAGAGCTTATCTTTGTCATTATCTTTTCACTGTTTCAATGTTCATTCTGAGCAATAATGTCATGGTCGCAACCCACAGTGATCCCTTCAGTATCCTATAGTATCCTATATCCTCCAGTATCCTACACCATATGCAGTGTGCTTCCAATTAAGGCCAAAACTAGCAAGGCTCTCTCTTGCTACATATGGTTCCATTTAGAGCAGGTGAATCAATGTTGGAAAATAGCTCCGTCATTCATTGCATTCCGGACATCAAGAATGAGCAGCATTAAATCATGGACTAAAAGGCTGGGTGAGATTTGAGTGATTCCAATTGGACTGTACTGGTCTTAATGGCTATGACACTTCAAAGCTCTGCAGTGGCTTGATGTCACTTCAGTCTCAAGTACCAGTGACAGTAGCCCTATGGATCTTTTTACATGCCAGGAACAGACTCCTGAGTCTGGCTGCTGGGTGTTTCTTTACAAAACTTTCTTTCTCTTCAAAAATGTTCCTGTAATGCAGGCACAGAGAGAAGAGATGAACGCATGATACCAATAAAATATTCAATGCTTTAATAAGAATAATGTGCACTCACAGCTAAAATATGACTTGTAAGAAAGAAAATAGTTCAGTTCAGGATTTGGTACATGGTAAGGCAGTCCACATGACTAGACATGCAAGGGGCAAGGCTAGTGGTGTGGCATATGAGCACCAGAGACAGAGAGGAAGTACCAGAATAACTAGCTGACAGACGATAGCCATTTAAAGAACACAGGTCAGAAAATCCATGTAAGCGTAGATACTGGAGAATGATCAGTGCTCGGTTAGGAAGTGGGTGTGGAGGATTAGAAGAAGTGGGACTTTATTGGGAATATGAGGGAGCAAAGGATCTTTGGAAATGGGGTTCACAGGCGTGACATCACCCCCTCCAAAGGTCCTGCACTATGGCATGAAAGTCCCAAATGGAGAGCTACACCCAGTCTTCAGCACTGGTGTTATGTCTGCACAAAGCCTACTTGATGCAGTGGTGAACCTGCTCCTACACAGTTCCACTACTGTTCATTCAATACCGGCACTTGAATGGAGATGTGTCCCAAAACATGAAGGAAGGCTGGTTCGCAAGGACATAGTGAAAGGGAATTATTTCACTGGCGGAACGAATAAAATAATTTTTCCCAATATTGGCCCAGGGAAGGTACTGGCTCCAGTCAGTCTGGTTCTGATGGTAGTATAAGTAAAGGAAATTGTCCAGTTCCTGATTTACCCATGCAAACTGTCAATTAGTTTGAGGATGATAACCAGAGTACAAGCTAATGGAGATGCCCAGCTTCTCCATTAGTGCCAACCATACAGAGGACGTGAATTGAGGTCCATGGTCTGGCAGGATATTCTCTGGTGTGCCAAAACAGTGGAACACTGGGTGGAAAATAATCACAAAGGCTGTGGGTATATGCATGAGGGAAATAAACTGGACTGTCTGGGAAAATCAGTGAGGATGGTGGTATAGCCATTAGCAGTTTTGAATTTGGTGAAGAAATCTATGACTATATAAGAGTGTCAGAGGAAGCAGTAGGCGTGCAAGGACTGTGTGAGGAGGTTGCCACAGGAGAACACAAAATGGTGAACATCAGCATGGTGCATGGTTCCTCCTCGTGGTGCAGTGCCTTCATTCCTCAAGATCCAGATTTATGGCCAATACATTTACATTTACATTTACAGCATTTAGCAGACGCCCTTATCCAGAGCGACTTACAATTGGTACAGTCTTACAATCCAAGCAATTGTGGGTTAAGGGTCTTGCTCAAGGACCCAACAGTGGCAGCTTGGCAGAGGTGGGATTTGAACCCTGGACCTTCTGATCCATAGTCCAGTACCTTAACCGCTAGGCTACCACAGTCCAATAGCTCCTAATGTCACCAATTATAATTTTGTTCCATAGAAGAGTGCTTATGAGATCAACTTCTTCTAAGGATCTTGACACAAAGGTGCAGGGTGACTGACTTTTGGAAGGGTTTGGATAGCAGAGTCAGCTTGAGAAGATCAGCAGAGGACTCAGGCATTGCCCTTGATGACAACAGTGAGGGGTGCCACAATTTTACCAAAGCCCCAGCTGAAGTAAAAATTTGTAAACCCATAGAAACATTGGAGTTATTTGTCAGAAAAGGGAACTCGAAGAGCTCAGAGTGTGGTTGACTGCAGAGAGGGAAGTGTGCTGAGCGATAATGGCATAACTCTGCTGGATGTCTGCTTTGGCTGGCAGCAAGGGTGGCCACTTGATGAGTCAGCTCTGCAACACATGGAATGTGGATGACCAGCTTGTGTTGTTTGAAAGTAAGCCATTTCATTGTCTGTGAGAAGGTAGCCAGCTGATTCTGTTATTTTGTGCCCATGGGTTGAGATCACCTGTGCGATTAAGCCAGCATCCATGATTTCCTTGGTGGTGAGGTCTATTGTAATGCTGGCCTAGAGAGAGGAGATAAATGCAGGATGCCAGTAACTGTAGAGTGCTTTATCGACACAAAATGAGCAATCTGAGGGATACGACGTAAGGAAGAAGATGATCGGTACATGGCATGGAAATCCACAAGCCTTGTTGTCCAAGGGGTGAGACTAGAAGGCAGAGTGCGGGATCCAAAAACCAGAGACAGACCAGAGTACCAGAGGCAGTACCAGACAGTACCAGAGACCAGGTGAGGGAATGCAGGTCAGAGAATCTGTGTAAGCACAGATTCTGGAGAATTCTCAGAGCTCGATTAGAAGAATGAGACTTTGCAATGAAGTAAGTGAAATGCCAGTGTAAATGCTGAGGAGGGCAAATAGATGCCAGATGTTGAGTAAGAAAACTGGCAAGTTACGCTGCAGGAGAAGCAGGGCTTTACTGGGCATGTGGGGGAGCAAGGGATCTTGGGAAATTCG
The DNA here is from genome assembly GCA_025084515.1 of Ancistrus triradiatus. Taxonomy (NCBI): domain Eukaryota; kingdom Metazoa; phylum Chordata; class Actinopteri; order Siluriformes; family Loricariidae; genus Ancistrus; species Ancistrus triradiatus. The sequence continues at coordinate 337,642 of JAJAGP010000482.1, read as the reverse complement.
GTCCAGGGTGCTGGAAGAGGTTGCTGCAGGCATGATATCCTCGTTGCATCATGACTAATGTATGACATTTAATACACAAAGACATGACATTTTAGCATATGTCAAAAATGTACAAATAGCATCAGGAAAGTAGGGGTTTCATACTGACAGGGACAGACATGCTCTTAAAATGATAGTTGCCAAATGCCACAAAAATATAGCCACCAAATAAACATAGATTTAAATGAGCAACTCTATGACCCATCTCAACAAAAATGATATGTTGTGAGCTTCACCAAACTGGAATGCAAGGGAGAGCTGCTATTCAGAAACCATTTCTATCAAAGGCAAGGATGCATAACTTAAAGTATAAAGCATTGAGCAATGGAAAGTGATCTTTATTGTATATTATTATTTTCGGTATATTTTCAAAACCTTGTATATCAAACATTAGATTAAAACATTATAAAAATGGACCTATAGAACAGGGTGACACAGTGTCACAGCATGTAGTGTAGGTGTTGTACAACTGCAGTGACTTGGATTCAGTTCCCACCTCTATGAAGTTGATGAAATAGTTACTATAGATGAATGAATTAATAATCATGGCAGACTTACAACACTAAAAGTACCACCTGTGAAGGTAAGTCAAGCCACGTTGACAAAATAATGGATGTTTATAGACGAATCTGGTCAGTTGGTGTTCAGTGAGCTTTGTATAACTGAGCTTAACCAGGAAGAATTTATAGACGACATGACATACTGTTAAGCTTACAGCAGTAATTTGTATGAAAGCTATGAGTTCTGCTGCCTCAAATGTGTGGATTGTTCAAACACGGAGACAACAATATTGCTGTACAAGCCAAATTGCAGGTGGAAAAACACTTAAATTACCTATTTTTGGATGGTAATTCAAAATGATGGTTATGGTTATGAACTGGCTGAAAACTGAATGACTTGCACAGGAATCTAAACATCACTGACTGTAATGGTTATGGTTAATGGTAATAGTTCATGCTAACACTTACATATTACCTCTTTTTCATATGCTGCAAATAACATAATGAGAAACACAGTGTTAGCCTATAGTTAAATAGCCTATACTTTGCCAAAGGCAACCCCTTGCCTCCTTGTAAAAATCTGCCATGCCATTTTCAGTGGTCTTTTCAGGGCGTACTCCTCCTCCCCTCGCATTCTATGGTCCACACCAGGTTTTTACATTCATGTAAAACCAGAAATTAAAGTTCACATTAATTTGTTCTGCAGTCTATTTTTCCTTTAAGCTAATGAACATTAGGAATGTGTTCATTTCCCCTCCAAAATATCTAACCTTCCTTCTTAACTGGCTGATTTCCTGTACATTTTTTATTTCACTGGTGAGAGATGGAGAGTAAAAAATGAGGAGTGTGTTGGATGAATTGTTTCAAAATATGTTTTTATAAGATTGTAAATAGCTGTGCACTTTCATTGCAGATTGGACTTAATATCAGGAAACAGAACATTATAGGCCATTAGGCTCAAATTCCACAACTGATTATTCCTATGAGTATGCCACATGATTAAACAGCCATTTCTCTCTCTCGCTCTTTCTCTCTTTCTCTACCTCCCTCCCTCCCTCATGCTTAGTATGCCTCAATGATAGCTTATTTACCCCCACTGCATACCTACTGACTACACAGTTTACTTCCATTCTAATTAATCCAATTAATAGTGGCATCTTCAATTCACTAAGGGTGGCCTGAAAGACTGCTACAATAAAGCCACACCTCAGACATATTTATTTTGAGCTATGAAATAATTCTTGCCATTTAATCTGTTATGTACATTCCATAAGTCAATCATTCTCCTGGATGAACACATTTATTGGGCATCATTTACCATCTCACATCAGAGCATGATACAAATGTCATTGTCATGGCGGTTGGCATGTCTCACTGATATCAGACTATAAGAAAAAAATCTATTTCACTAGGATTACACACAAGGTCTTAGCAGATCATCCATACTGAAACTTGTTATCCTGTCGCATGAGGAAATCATAAACTCTCTGCCAACCAGTGGACAGCAACTTAAATTAAAGAAAAATCACAAAGGTCGTAGGCATATGCGTGAGGGGAATAAACTGGACTGTCTGGGAAAATCAGTGAGGATGGAGGTATAGCCTTTAGCAGTTTTGAGTTTGGTGAAGAAATCTATGACTATATAAGGGTGTCACGGATTGCCCTGGACTTGGGTTTGCGATGCCCCTCCTCGCCACTAGGGGTGATCAGGACTATAACATGTGCAGTGCTCCGTATCTGAGCAGTTAGCGTCCAGTGACCCAGTACCTCAGCACGCTAGCTCAGTACTTAAGCCGATAGCGTCCAGTAGCCCTGTATTTGAGCACGCTAGCTCAGAACTTGAGCCAATAGCATTCAGTAACCCTGTATTTGAGCACGCTAGCTCAGAACTTAAGCCGATAGCATCCAGTAGCCCTGTATTTGAGCACGCTAGCTCAGTACTTGAGCCGATAGCATCTAGTAGCCCTGAATTTGTGCATGCTAGCTCAGTACTTGAGCAGATAGCATCTAGTAGCCCTGTATTTGAGCACGCTAGCTCAGTACTTGAGCTGATAGCACCCAGTAGCTCAGAATTTGAGTGTGTTAGCTCTGTCATTGAGCATGTTTGCTTTGTGTCTAGGCCCGCTAGCTCTGTAGAAGAGCAGTTAGCATCTCGTAGCTCAGTCTCTGAGCCGTTAACGCCCAGTAACCCAGTATCTGAGTATGTGAGCTCAACTTTTGAGCATGTTAGCCACACATCTAGGTCCGCTACCTCCAAATTTGAGCCTGATGTGCCTCATAGTTCCGTAGAAGAAGTGTTGGCACTCTGTAGCTCAGGAGCAGTTAATGTCTAGTGGTCCAGTATTTCAGCGTGGTAGCTCCATATGTGAACACGCCAGCTCCGTAAAGGAGCCATTACCACCCCGTAGTAGATGAGCACCCTAGCTTCGTAGTTGAGCACAATAGCTTTGTGTTTAAGTCGTTGCCACTGCCTGGCTCTGTGTCTGAGCCTGCCTCACTCTTTGGTTTCGTATCCGAGCATGTTGATTCTGTACCTGAGTTTGTTAATTCCGAGTTGGAATCGGTAGCGTTGCCTGGCTCTCTGTCTGAGTTCGCCACGCCCTTTGGTTTTGTATCCGAGCGTGTTGATTCTGTACCTGAGTTTGTTGATTCCGAGTTGTACTTGAACCATCTGCATCGCCTAGTTTCATGTCCGAGCATGCTGCACCCCTCTCATAACCGAGCACGTTAGTACTGAATTTCAATTCGTGGGTTTCGTGAATGCGCCATTAGCGTTCTATGATTTGGTATTCGAGGACACTGCGCCCTTTAATTTTGTGTTTAAACCTGTTAACTCCGTAGACGTGTTGTTAGCATCGTATAGTTCTGTATGTTTTCTGGTTCCATAGTCGAGCGTGTTGGCTCTGATCCTGAGTTTGTTGGTTCTGTGTCCGAATCGTTAGCATCATTTAGTTCCATATCCGAGTGCGCCACGCCTTTTGGTTTCGTGTCTGAGCATGTAAGCTGTGTATCTGAGTTTGTTAACTCTGTGTCCTTGCAGGTCACGCAACATAATCCCGTATCTGAGTTTGTGGTAACCCGTAGTTTCGTACCCGTTTGTGTTAGCTCTGTTTCCGAGCACATTGGGTGTCTTTGTTCCGTACCTGAGAACGTTGTGCCGACTTCCGTGTCATGGACATTTGTGCCGACTCCCGTGCCACGGACATTTGCGGCGACCCCGTGCCACAGATATTTGTGGCGACTCCCGTTCCACGGATATTTGCGCTGACTTCCGTGCCTGCACCAAGGTCATCTGTTCCTGTGCCTGCGCCAAGGTCATCTGTTCCCGTGCCTGCACCGAGGTCGTCCGTTCCCGTGCCTGCACCGAGGTCGTCCGTTCCAGTGCCTGTGCTGAGGTCGTCCGTTCCAGTGCCTGTGCCAAGGGCATCTGTTTCAGTTTCTGTTCCAGTGCCATCTGCCATCTGTCCCATCTGTTCCTGTGGCAGCGTCAAAGGCATCCGTGCCAGTGCCAGTGCCGAGGGTGTCCATTTCAGTTTCTGTGCCAGCACCGAGGGCGTCCGTTCCAGTTCCTGTGCCAGCGCCGAAGGTGCCTGTTCCAGTTCCTGTACCAGCACTGAGGTCGACTGTGCTAGCGGCCGTGTGGTTTCGAGAGTCTTTGCCAGAGGCCGTATGCTCCCGAGAGGCCGTTTGGTTCCTGGAGGCCGCATTTTTGGAGGACTTTCAGAGTGCCTCACCCCCCCCCGCCCTTCCCAGGCACTGTCCCGAGAGAAAGCTTCCAGACAAGGGGAAGGGGCCCAAGGGGCCTTTTATTAAGAAGCCCTTGGGCTTCTTTTGGGGGGGGGGGGGTTGATATGTCATGGATTGCCCCGGACTTGGGCTCGCAATGCCCCTCCTCGTCGCTAGGGGACTCGCCGCTGGATTATAACATTTGCGGTGCTCCGCCGGACAGCGGAGCACCCAAAGGAGAAGCTAGGGGTGAAAGAGAAGTTAGAAGGGATGGTTTACAGACTATATTTAAGCAGAGCCCTAGCTTTCGAACATTGCGGGTCATTTTGTGGTGTTGTAGCCATGCTTCGACGGTACGTTTTGTTTGGCGGCAGTTTCCGCCTTTTGTGTTTCATGCCGGTTTACCCTCTCAACGAATATTTGCCTTTGCCCGCGTATCGTGGTGGATTATTTGTCTGGGCCCTCGTGTCGCGGCGGATTAATTGTCTCTGCTCACCACAGACACTACATGTTGCATTTGTTTTGCTTCCATCCGTGTTTGAGTGCTTTGTTAAATAAACACTATGGTGATGTACATTGAACCTGCACCTGTCTCCGTTCCGCCCATAAACCCCAGCCGTTACAAAGAGTGTCAGAGGAAGCAGTAGGCCTGCAAGGACTGTGTGGTGAGGTTACATTGGGCACAGGAGTACACAAAATGGTGAACATCAGCGTGGTGCACGGCTTCACACCAGTACAATCAGTACCTCCATTCTTCAAAATCCAGATTTATGGCCAATAGCTCCCAATGTTAAATGAAAAAAATAAGTCTGGTGGTGAGTACTGGGTAATGATAAGTTACATGTGGTGTCTTAGGCCTCTCCTAAGCAACCTGTGCATGGTTGGTTGTACCAGCTTAGTTAAGATTGCATTAATTTATCCATCTTCTCTATTCAGAATTTTGTTGCTCACAAAATGAGTCTTATTCTACAGGTGGTAGATGTTCCATATATTCCCCAAATGTGAAGTTTCTACCAAAGTACTAGTTTACACCATATTAACTGTTGGTAATTTCATTTGTAATTGTATTTGTAAGCTGTAATTGTAGTACTTTTATTGTATGTTTTATTAACAGTTTTATTTACACACCACTTTCTGCACCAAAATCAATCCAACACTAAAATCCAACCTCACCAAAATCAATCAATCCCAACCACTTAAAAAGTCTCTATAAATGATGTACGTTAAATCTTTCAGAAATACAGTGGTATGAAAAAGTTTGGGCACCCCTGATAATTTTCATGATTTTAGTTTATAAATCATTGGTTGTTCAGATCAGCAACTTGAGTTAAATATATCATATAGCAGATGAACACAGTGATATTTGAGAAGTGAAATGAAGTTTATAGGATTTACAGAAAGTGTGCAGTAATTATTCAAACAAAATTAGGCAGGTGCATAAATTTGGGCACCCCAGCAGAAAAATTACATCAATATTTAGTAGATCCTCATTTTGTAGAAATAACAGCCGCTAAACGCTTCCTACAGCTTCCAGTCTGGATTCTGGTTGAAGGTGCTTTGGACCATTCTTCTTTAGAAACATCTCCAGTTCAGTCATCTTTGATGGTTTCCAAGCATGGACAGCCCACATTTTCAGTAATATTCATGTCTGGGGACTGAGATGGCCATTCCAGAACGTTGTACTGGTTCCTCTGCATGAATGCCTTAGTAGATTATGAGCAGGGTTTGGGGTCGTTGGCCTCGGTGCAACTTTGTCACTGATTCTTGAACATTGTTCTTAAGAATCTGGAGATATTAACTGGAATCCATGCGACCCTCAATTTTAACAAGATTCCTAGTACCTGCACTGGCCACACAGTCCCGCGGGCATTATGGAACCGCCACCAAATTTTACTGTGGGTAGCAAGTGTTTGTCTTGGGATGCTGTGTTCTTTTTGCGCCCCTTGTTATGTCCAAATAACTCAGTTTTAGTTTCATCAGTCCACGGCACCTTATTCCAAAATGAAGCTGGATTGTCCAAATGTGCTGTAGCACACCTCAAGTGACTCTGTTTGTGGCGTGTCTGCAGAAAAGGCTTCTTCTGCATTACTCTCCCATACAGCCTCTCCTTGTGCAAAGTGCGCTGTATAGTTGAACGATGAACAGTGACACCATCTGCAGCAAGATGAGGTTGTAGGTCTTTGGAGGTGGTCTGTGGCTTGACTATGACTGTTCTCACCATCCTTCGCCTCTGCCTATCTGAGATTTTTTCTTGGTCTGCCACTTCGGGAGTTCCTTAACTAGAACTGTGCCTGTGGTCTTCCATTGCCTCACTATGTTCCTCACAGTAGAAACTGACAGCTGAAATCTCTGAGAGAGCTTTTCCCTTTCCCTGAACCATGATGTTGAACAACCTTTGTTTTTCAGGCCATTTGAGAGTTTGTTTTGAGGCTCCCATGTTGCCACTCTTCAGAGAGAAGATGCAAAGAGGAGAAAAAACTTCCAATTGGCCACCTTAACACTTTCTCATAGTTGGATTCACTTGTGTATGTAGATCAAGGGTCAATGAGCTTACAAATCAATTTTTTGTGTTTCCAATAATTAGTGCTAAAGGTATTCAAATGACAAGGGTGCCCAAATTTATGCACCTGCCTAATTTTGTTTGAATAATTACTGCACACTTTCTGTAAAACTATAAACTTTAATTTCACTTCTCAAATATCACGGTGTTCATCTGCTATATGATATATTTACCTGAAATTGCTGAGCTGGACAACCAATGATTTATAAAGAAAAATCATGAAAATTATCAGGGGTGCCCAAACTTTTTCATACCACTGTAGAAGGTTAAGAAGACTCCAGGTTTAACTGGTGTCTCAGTATTCATATCTGAAATTTTGTGCTGATGAACTTCCACCTATTTCCTCACAAACCTTCAAAAGATCACGGAAGCCACGTGAAGTACTCTTTACTCTTTGAAAACTTTTTAATATAATATTTGCACCCCCCCAAAAATCACACATCTCAGGGCTGAAGGATTACATTGTCCTATGTTCTGTTATCATGAAGTCCATTGAGAGACTGCAGTTAGCATACTGGGCCACCAAGTCAGTAGATGACACAGTTAGTGCAGGATTCTGCCACATCCTATAATATCATCTCAGAAATGCTTCTTTTCTTAGACTCGTCTAACATAGCATACTCCCCTCCACCTGTGAGTGGATATCCAATTTCCTTACAGGGTGTGAACAGCAGGTTAGGTTGGACACATTTCTACTAGGCACACAGACAGTGAGCACTGGGGCACCTTAGAGAAGTGTGCTTCCCCATTGCTCTTTTCAATGTACAGTTCTAAAGTTTGCACATGACTGCACTATCATTGATCGTATCCGGGCAACTCTTGCTTATGGACGAGAGGTTACAGTTATACCAACTTAAAGCTGAATATGGTTAAAACAGTGTAAATGACATAGTATTTTAGGAGAAGTATTCCTATTTTGCCAGCCATAATTATATGGTACAAAACTATGAAGGCTTTGTTGTCATTCAAGTTATTGTGGACTGCTATCACAAATGATCTGAAGTAGAAGAGCAATATCATTGTTGGAAGAGTTCAGCAGAGGATGTACTTCCTCTGCCAGTTGAAGTTTGGTTTGTCACAGCAGCTGGCACAGTTTTAAAGACGGGTTATGACAGTATGTAATCACAATCTCAGTTAAAGTCTGGTACAGCTCTGCCACTAAACATGACACTCCCAATTACAGCTCATCATCCGGTCTGCAGAAAAGACCACTGGTTTTAAGCTTCCCACTCTATGCAAAATGCACACCTCCAGAACTATGAACTGCGCAAACAAAATTATCTGGAGATCCCACACGCTTTGGTCACAATCTGTTCCCATTACTTCCTTCAGGTAGGTGCGTCAGCCAAATGAAGTTTAAAACATCCAGACTACAGACCACCATCCACACACCATCACAGTCAAGATCAACAACAGTAAATACTACTTCAAATCAGAAAAAAGGTGGGACAGCATCAAAAATACAAAAAACCACAAAACAAAACAAAAACAAGTAATAATAATAATAATAATAATAATAAAACAGAAAAAGAGCACAGTGTTTCTTGCAGTGTTTCTGCATTCAATTCCTGCAGTTCAAATCTATGACACATTCCAAAAAAGTTGGGACAGTAAAGCATTTACCACTTTATAATGTTGCCATTTATTCTCACTACACCTAAAAGACGTTTTGGCACAAAGGATACCAAGCAATGGGTGTTTGAGATGTTATTTTGTCTCGTTCCTCCTGCAACCATGTATTAAGGTGTACAACAGTACGGGGTCATTGTTGTCACTTTTTTTTTTTTTTTGGTCTCAAAATTCTCCACACATTCTGTTAGGGACAGATCTGCAGGCAAGCCAGTCCAGGACCCATACCCTCTTCTTCCACAGCCATCCCTTTGTAATGTGTGCAGCATGTGGTTTTACATTGTATTGTTAAACAATGCATATACATTAATGGAAAAGATGAAGTCTTGAAAATGGCAAATGTTGTCCTTTAATCTCAATGTACTTTTCTGCATTAATGCTGCTCTCACAAAAGTATAAATTTCCTGTTACACAACCCCATATCTTGGCAGACCCTGGCTTTTGTACTTTGTTGCTAATAAACAATTTCGATGGTGCTTTTTGTCTGTGGTACAGAGTACATGGTGTCCATTTCTTCCTGGAATACTGATTTGTCTGACAACAGTACACATTTCCACTGTGTGATGGTCCAATCTAGATGCCTCAGAGTCCAGAGAAATTTATGCCATTTCTATACATGGTTAACATAAGGTTAATTTTGTACAGTAATGTTTAAAGTGCCATTTGTGAATGTCTCTATTTAAGTGCTTGGCAAAGGTTTGCCAAAGTAATCCCTTGCCCATGTGGTTATATCAGCTATTGATGAATGTCAGTTCTTGATGCAGTAAGGTCTGAGGGATCAGAGATTACAGATCTTCAGTGTAGGCTTGCACCCTTAGTCTTTACTCACTTAAATTCCTCCAGATTCCTTAAATCATTTTATGATATAATGCAATGTAAAGGGAGAAATATACAAGTCTCTTCCTATCTTTCTTTATGCAAACTGGAGATCTTCTGCCCATCTTTGCTCCTCAAAGACTCTTGCGGATACTGCTTTTGTAACAGTTCAGGAATACAGTCACCTATTGACATCACCTGTAAATCACATCAATATTTAGTTTTTTACATTATTACTAGCAATAACTTACCCCCGTCTTTTTTTTGTAATGGGTTGCAGGCCTGAAATGTAGGAATGGGTGTTTATTAACAAATGAAATGAAGTTGATGAGACAAGATATGAAATATCTTGAATTAAATAAAAGTCAAAGTAAATGTAAGACACAATGGGTTTTATCATTTACATTTTCTATACTGTCACAACCTTTTCTGATTTGTATTTGTAACTGTTTTAATGCACGCTACATCTCTCCAACTCTCTTTCCTGCATTTTTGCAAGTTCTGCACCAAGGATAAATGCCATTTTTGTGTTAATGTTTATTGTGAACTTCTGTATAACAAGATACAACTTGGTTCAACAGGGAGTTTTATCTTTACTTTAAATGCTATATATACAATGACCCTGTTAGAGCCATAAACTAAGCTCACAGCATGTTCTGAGATATTCAAGTCTGTCACAAGGTTCAAAGAGCATTAACTTCAAATAGTAATCACTCCAAAACAATTAAATAATTAGCATGTTTTTGTACTATAGATGATCTGTACTATAGAAGTGGTTTTGAATAGCATGTTTTATGTGGACAAAATGATTAAAGGGCTACTCACAAGACAAAGTAGGTTTAGGTATTTTGTATATTTGGTGTACAGAATTAACCACAGCCATATATCCACAGCATCGTGTTTTCTTTTGAGTTACTGAACTTGTGGTAACTGCTGATTAATGTCTTACACTGGGGTTCCACATGCATTACTTGTGGAAACCACACTCTGAAAATGGCCATCTTTGATTGTATGGGTTAATAACTAACTGAAGTGTTACTCTTAATCCAGTTCAGGGTTCGGAGAGCCAGGGCCTAACCAGTAGCATAGGACACATGGTGGTAACCAACCTGGGGCACTTTTGAGACACCAGTAGGACAGTAAAACAATAGAGCCATATTAATCTAAGATCAAACTTCATAAAGCTGGAGAAAATGCAATACAAGGCAGAAGAGCTGCAGAAGACACAGAATGCAAATTTTCATGGATAACCTTCAAAAACTGAAAGCTAGGATGCCAAATGTCTGCAAGGCTGTAATTGCTGCAAATGGATTCTTCACTGAATTTAAAGTTAGATGACAAGAACAGCTGTATAAAATAAAATAATAAAAGTTTTGCCACTATATTTTATGTGATAAATATAAAAAAGTACACATACTTCACAACTGTATTCTAGGCATATTTCACTTTTTTCTCTTGTTAATGTGGAAAAAATGAAGAATGTAGCGGAAAACTGTAATCCAAGTCTCACATTGGTTTATGTAAACTGCTTTGAAAATTGAAACACTTTTGAGAATAAAGAAACTAAAATCCTTTCTTGTGGGTCCTGCTGGAAATGAGTCTTTAAAAACTTTGAACTCAGTGATTAATACATTGTGTGTGTTTTTTATACACAGAGTTGTGGGAGGCTCCATTAACGGCATTAAGTACAATTTACAAAAGGAACAGATCCCTTCCAGCAGTGATGACTGGTGCAAACGCATCCCCTCTGAGTCTCATATTGGATAATCAACAAAATGGGCTGAATAACAATGAGGGCTTCTTGCATTATGAAATTCCGGTCAGCTTTATTCCCTTTCATCATACCCAGTCTATTAAATCCATGTAACAGCAGATTTGAAATGGCCAAACCTTAATTTTGAAAATAGCCCACAGTGGTTTTCCCTTTCACTACAAGCATGTTATTAACTTTTATAGTCTCAGAAGAAAAAAACTACTTAATAAAAGTAATTATGCACACTATATTCAAGTCCAAATCCACTACCACAATATCAGCATTTTTTATTATTTTCTACTGAAGTACATTGCATATATTTCAGTCATAAAAAGTAAAAGGAAAAATTAATTTGCTAGCAGTGATTTAATGTTTCTGTAACGGCGGGAGGCGGATGGGAAGCAGGAGACGAACGCAGGTATTCAACTAAGCGAGCTTTATTGAAACAAAGGCGAACTGAGGGAGACACAGCGAACAGAAATAGATAACCGAAAAGGGGTGTGAACATAAACCTGGCCGAGGCCGATATACGGGTATGAAACCAAACCAAAACACGGAAATGAAAGGAACGAGCGATACCTGGAAACTAGACAGGGCGCATAGGGACGCGATGATGTGATGAGCTGCGCGTAGGGACGCGCGGTTTCGAGCGGTGCAGGAGCGACGGAACGCAACGGGCACGGAGTACATCTGATGAACCGCGAGGTGGGTCTCTCGCGAGGTTGTGCCTTTATAGGTCGTCCCACGGCTGAACGCAAATCACGATGATCGCCGTGGGACTCCCTGATAGGTCCATATGCCGGTGCGCGCTGCCGCGGCGGTGACAGAGCCCCCCCCCCAAGGAGTCCGGGTCGGAGCTAGGACTCCCAGAAGAGCCCCCCGAGAGCAGGTCCATCTCAGTGGCCTCCTTGCCGGGCGGACCCCAGGAGGGGGGACCGCCCAAGGTCGGGCGGCTGGAGCACAGAGGCCACTGACGAGGCGGACGCTCGAGAGTGGCGGCGACGAGGCGACGCACCGGAGAGCGGAGGCGACGAGGCGATGCCCGGAAACAGAGGCGAGGCGGCGATGCCGGACAAGCAGAGACGACGACTGGAGGTTGCCGGAGGGCGGAGTCGCCGACTGGAGGCAGGAAAGCGGGGTCGTGGCCGAGCTGCCGGAGAGAGGGGTCGTGGACGACGTGAAGCTGACGAGCGGAGTCGACGACGACGTGAGGCTGCAGAGCGGAGTCGACGACGACGTGAGGCTGCAGAGCGGAGTCGACGACTCACGTGAGGCTGCAGAGCGGAGTCGACGACGACGTGAGGCTGCAGAGCGGAGTCGACGACGACGTGAGGCTGCCAGAGCTGAGTCGACGACCGACGTGAGGCTGCAGAGCTGAGTCGACGACGACGTGAGGCTGCAGAACGGAGTCGACGAGGCGATGCTTGAGAGCAGAGTCGACGAGGCGATGCTTGAGAGCAGAGTCGACGGGGCGATGCTTGAGAGCAGAGTCGACGGGGCGATGCTTGAGAGCAGAGTCGACGGGGCGGGCGATGCTTGAGAGCAGAGTCGACGGGGCGATGCTTGAGAGCAGAGTCGACGGGGCGATGCTTGAGAGCAGAGAGTCGACGGGGCGATGCTTGAGAGCAGAGTCGACGGGGCGAGTGCTTGAGAGCAGAGCAGAGTCGACGGGGCGATGCTTGAGAGCAGAGTCGACGGGGCGATGCTTGAGAGCAGAGTCGACGGGGCGATGCTTGAGAGCAGAGTCGACGGGGCGATGCTTGAGAGCAGAGTCGACGGGGCGATGCTTGAGAGCAGAGTCGACGGGGCGATGCTGAGTTGAGAGCAGAGTCGACGGGGCGATGCTTGAGAGCAGAGTCGACGGGGCGATGCTTGAGAGCAGAGTCGACGGGGGCGATGCTTGAGAGCAGAGTCGACGGGGCGATGCTTGAGAGCAGAGTCGACGGGGCGATGCTTGAGAGCAGAGTCGACGGGGCGATGCTTGAGAGCAGAGTCGACGGGGGCGATGCTTTGAGAGCAGAGTCGACGGGGCGAGCTTGAGAGCAGAGTCGACGGGGCGATGCTTGAGAGCAGAGTCGACGGGGCGATGCTTGAGAGCAAGAGTCGACGGGCCGATGCTTGAGAGCAGAGTCGACGGGGCGAGGCGATGCTTGAGAGCAGAGTCGACGGGGCGATGCCGCTTGAGCGCAGAGTCGACGGGGCGATGCTTGAGAGCAGAGTCGACGGGGCGATGCTTGAGAGCAGAGTTCGTCGACGGGGCGATGCTTGAGAGCAGAGTCGACGGGGCGATGCTTGAGAGCAGAGTCGACGAGGCGATGCTTGACAGAGAGGCGACGTGGCGATGCTTTGACAGCAGAGGCGACGTGGGCGATGCTTGACAGCAGAGGCGACGTGGGCGATGCTTGACAGCAGAGGCGACGTGGCGATGCTTGACAAGCAGAGGCGACGTGGCGATGCTTGACAGCAGAGGCGAGCGGCCGTGCTTGACAGCAGAGGCGAGGCGGCCGTGCTTGAGAGCAGAGGCGAGGCGGCCGTGCTTGAGAGCAGAGACGAGGCGGCCGTGCTTGAGAGCAGAGACGAGGCGGCCGTGCTTGAGAGCAGAGACGAGGCGGCCGTGCTTGAGAGCAGAGACGAGGCGGCCGTGCTTGAGAGCAGAGACGAGGCGGCCGTTGCTTGAGAGCAGAGACGAGGCGGGCCGTGCTTGAGAGCAGAGACGAGGCGGCGTGCTTGAGAGCAGAGACGAGGGCGGCCGTGCTGAGAGCAGAGACGAGGCGGCCGTTGCTGGAGAGCAGAGACGAGGCGGGCCGTGCTTGAGAGCAGAGACGTGGTCGACGTGATGCTTGAGAGCAGAGGTCGTGGTCGACGTGGGATGCTTGAGAGCAGAGTCGTGGTCGACGTGATGCTTGAGAGCAGAGTCGTGGTCGACGTGATGCTTGAGAGCAGAGTCGTGGTCGACGTGATGCTTGAGAGCAGAGTCGTGGTCGACGTGATGCTTGAGAGCAGAGTCGTGGTCGACGTGATGCTTGAGAGCAGAGTCGTGGTCGACGTGATGCTTGAGAGCAGAGTCGTGGTCGACGTGATGCTGAGAGAGCAGAGTCGTGGTCGACGTGATGCTTGAGAGCAGAGTCGTGGTCGAAGTGATGCTGAGAGCAGAGTCGTGGTCGACGTGATGCTTGAGAGCAGAGTCGTGGTCGACGTGATGCTTGAGAGCAGAGTCGTGGGTCGACGTGATGCTTGAGAGCAGAGTCGTGGTCGACGTGATGCTTGAGAGCAGGTCGTGGTCGACGTGATGATGCTTGAGAGCAGAGAGTCGTCGACTTGGGTCTCCGTGGAGGAGACAGTCCCTGAAAGGTTTCCTCTGGGGGTTGCCACTGGAAGTGCAGACGTGGGCGCGACTGTCCGTGGTGCAGGAAGTGGGCACGGGACTGTCCCGTGGTGCAGGAGTGGGCACGACTGTCCGTGGTGCAGGAGTGGGCACGAAACAAGAGCGACTAACGATATAAGTATCGGTAGCTAAAGGTTCTGAGGTGAGATTAAAGCGATTGGAGTGATGACTATCGAGATCCTAGGGGGGTCAAAAAACCACACCGGTTGTCACAGAAACACAGTCACACGCGCGCGTTGGCGTTTGACTAGAGCGGTCCGGATGGTGGCAAGCTGGGAATTCCAGCACATGACCAATTCAAGGATTGGTCGGACAGGGCGAACGGGTTCAACAGCCCCGGAAACCCGCGGCCGTGGTGACCCGTGGAGAGCCTAAAGCGGTATCCAGCTCCTCCAGGAAACTGCCCTATGGTGCCAGTCTTAAGGACGGACCATTAGTCGGGTGGCCCCAGGTTAGAGCCTCAACCGGTGAGGTGTAGAAAAACAAAACACCCCCTGTCATAATCGGTCTCCGTGGGGTATAAAACTGAAAATAATGATGGCAATTGTAGATGAACGTTTGGCAACGAGCTGGGTCGCCGTAAAGCGGGTGGTGAGGAATCCTTTCTTGGAGATATCGGGATTACCTGGCCGTCTCCATTTCTAGGCGGTTTCATACTGTAACGGCGGGAGGGCGGATGGGAAGCAGGAGACGAACGCAGGTATTCAACTAAGCGAGCTTTATTGAAACAAAGGCGAACTGAGGGAGACACAGCGAACCAGAAATAGATAACCGAAAAAGGGGGGTGTGAAAACCATAAAACCTGGCCTGAGGCCGATATACGGGTATTGAAACAAACCAAAACACGGAAATGAAAGGAACGAGCGATACCTGGAACTAGACAGGGCGCATAGGGACGCGATGATGGTGATGAGCTGACGCGCGTAGGGACGCGCGGGTGAGCGGTGCAGAGCGACGGAACGCAACGGGCACGAGTACATCTGATGAACCGCGAGGTGGGTCTCTCGCGGTTGTGCCTTTATAGGTCGTCCCACGGCTGAACGCAATCACGATGATCGCCGTGGGACTCCCTGATAGGTCCATATGCCGGTGCGCGCTGCCGCGGCGCGTGACAGTTTCCTCTGTATTTACATTAACTCACAGCTTATGTGCAATGATTAAGTTAATGTGATTCTACACATTAATATTGTAAATATGCTCACAAACATTAAGCCACAAAGCACCCTGAACACACCACATAAAAACATGCACATTTCATGCTCATGCCTTGAAGAGATCTCATGTTTCTCGTACTGGTAGTCATTGAATGGGAGCAACCTCCACCCTCTAAAAAAGGATAGCAGTGTCAGGACTTGCCTTTCTTTGGGACAAAAGACTCTACATTCTCAGTGTGATGGAAGATGAGATTAAAGGTTTGTGCAAGATCTCAAATGACAGTTTGATATGCGTAGCGCCTATGCCAAGTGTTACACTACACAAAGAGTGAAGACAAACATCAGAAGCAAGGCAAGTGAGCTTTGTTAAACAATATACAAAGATAAACTTGACCTGGCCATGGAAGAACAAGTGATTGGGTGTGGAGAGCAAAAGATGAGAGGCAAGGTTGCTGGCTGAAACACCAGATTAGTTCCACTAGGTGGAACAAAGTGGCCAGGGAGTGCCCTGTGACTAGGAAGGGCGAGGCCAAGTAGAGTTGCCAGTGAGTGAGCTGTGGCTGGGGGTGACTGAGAGGTTCAAAATTGCCAGTTTGTGCTGAGGCTGGAGGAGACTGTGGACGGTGAGCAGAGTTGCAAGTGGATGAGGTGGCTAGGGAGAGCTGGACTGCCACAAGCTGGACTGCCACAGTTTAAATACACCAGTGGGTAAAGAAGTAATGACAATCATCTTAGAGAAGTTGAGGATTTAGACAAATGAGCATGCCGCCATTCAGAGATTTAGAAGAAGGTGTTTGCACATAGCATTCTGGGCAATTTAGTGTGCAGCACCTGAGGGTGCGGCTGAATTCATGTGTCACAGCCACACACACAGGAGAAGACAGCTATACCATTTGGATGTGCTGTATTGCTGCTATGTCTGAGACAATAAAATTCCCCTCTGAAATTAATCAGAGCTGGAACTGAGAAGGTAGGGCAGTTAGTCTGAACACTCACAGATATGGAAAATGAATGAAAATGTACGGTTGGGCAGAAACACTCACTACCTTTGGAGGCCAGCTCCTTGATATGAACTCTCTTAGAGGGTCAAAAGGTCTGCAGGGTCAAAGCATGCACTCGGATAGCATGTGTTACTTCAAGGTGTAATAGAGCCGGAGACCCGACTTCAAACGACAGCATCACTCTTCCTTTAATAACTGCATGGTGTTCACTTGCATGGGCTCATCAGAGGAGGCCAAAGGCAAGTTGATAGTTGAGGTGTCTTTTTCTGTGTACAGTGAGGTGACATCCAAGCCTGGGGATTCCAAAGCTGGCCCAAATGAATGACCAGAGTGACGACTCCATCGATTGACAGGCCCCAAGTCCCAATAAATGAGCTCTGCCTGCAGCTTAGCTCTCATGCTATGTCAAATAGTTGATAATTATAATGTAATTGGACAATAATGTCATAAAGTCATTGGAGATTATAATGCAAGATTCATAGCAATGCAGAGCAAACTCATCATGCATTCATTCATCTATTTTTATAACTGCTTAGTCCTATCAGGGTCACAAGAGAGCACAACCCTAGACAGGGTGCTAATCCATCGTAGGGCACATACACATACACTTTAGAGACACCAATTAGCCTAACACGCATGTCTTTGGACTATGGGTGGAAACCGATGTACCCAGTGTAAATTCACACAGACAAGGGGAGGACATGCAGACTCCACACAGAAAGGACTCAGACCACTCAACCTGCGATTGAACTTAGGACTTTCTTTGCTGTGAGGCAACAGTGCTATCCACCAAGCCACCGTGTCGCACTGGAGAGCAAACTGCATTGATTTGCTCTTTCATCTTTAATCATACAAATCAAACTAACTTTAAGGAGTTAGTTTAACCTCCAAAAAGGAAGCAGACTTAGAGCCTAGAGGTGCAATCACGCTTACAGAGCAAAGACACAGAAACAGAGCAAAGACTGGCATCCAAAATAGCATCTACAACAAGGGATAATAATAAAGGTCACCCAAGTCTAGAAATCAATAGCCAACTGTTACCATATAAAAAGGAATGACGAACCGTATAAAATAAAATGTAAGGGTTGGGACCCAAATGCAGTTAGTTCCAGGTGGTAATAATGAACTAAAATAAACAAAAGAAATAAAACAATAATTAATGAAATACAAATGAATAAATAACAAAGAAAAGAGAGATCGGTGAATCTCCCTCTTACAAATAGAAGCTCAGGACCACGCTACAGAGGGAGAGAGAGAGAGGAGGGCGGAGGGAAAATCCCCTGCACGTGCCAGCCCAGAGAAAGGGGGGGCACGATGCCTGGGCATGTGCACAGCTCGTGCACGATGCTGAGCAAGCCTGCGTGGTGAACGCAGGCACAGAACGGCACGTAGCGTCAGGCGGCGCAAGGAGGAAGTAGCCAGGAGCGGTAATTGTTAAAAACAACAAAACGAAAAGCTCACCCTACACTGAAACCACTTCCCTAATAGCAGCGGCGAGCTCGTGAACGGAGCTTAATAGCTCAGGTTCGGAGCTAGGCGGCGCTGAGTGCTCTATTACAGAGCTTCGGGGCGGGGTGAGCTCGAGTACGGGGCTAGGCAGCGCAAAATACCCCTGCATGGAGCTTAACTGCTCAGATGCAGGGCTTGTGAGAGCGGCGGCCCTAGGTACGGAGCTAGGCGGCACTAAATGCCCCGGCATGGAGCTTATTTGCTCAGATGCAGGGCGTATGGGCGCGGTGAGCTTGGGAACGGAGCTTAATAGCTCAGGTTTGGAGCTAGGCATGCTGAGTGCTCTATTACAGAGCTTGGGGGCGCGGCGAGCTCAAAATCCCCTGCACGCGACAGCCCAGAGAAAGGGGGGGCTCGAAGCCGGGCACGTGCACAAGCCTGCGTGGCGAGCACAGGTGCAGAACAGCACGTAGCGTCAGGCTGCGCGAGGAGGAAGCAGCCAGGAGCGATGGCTGTTAAAAAAAAAAAGCTCACCCTACACTGAAACTACTTCCCTAATAATTATTACCTCACGCCTTCCGGCGCTACAGGAACTGAGCCCCTTGGCGGGCCCAGTCCGTTCTCTTTCCCTCACAAAATAATAAAAATAAAAGGAAAGTGTGGGGCCTCTGTTTCAGAGCAGGAGACGGGTGAGGTCTCAAAAAATGCTGTGGAAAAAAGCAATCGCACTTTCGTGCCGAAGCGGCAATCGTGGGGCATACGCGGCATGTAGGTCAGATGGTGCAACACCTGCTAAGACTGGCAAGACTCTTAAATAGCCAGAAATAGCAGGTGTTGCATGTTCCGTCGCAATCAGGCAGCTTACCGACAGGCATGTGTGATTGCGGCGGCTGTCAGAGATCCTACCGTGAAAAGTAGACCAACGCTGCCCTCTAGCATCGATTAGTAGGACCTCTGACACCAACAAACTAAGGCTGAGATCTTTCTAGATCGTTCAAACTCAAAATAATTTTGGTTTTATTGCATTATGTAACCATTTTTATTTCCTTTACTTTTAACTAAAATATATTTATTTTTTCTTTTAAACTCCATCTTAACACAGACTAGACTGTCTAGTTTTAACACTTTTGTGATTTCTCTGTTCTTGTTTGCTTTTTCAACTTTCTCTTTGTCATCAATATTTTACATTTGCTATGCAACCTTCTTCAGGTCTTGCACTTTTTCCTTCAGTGTCTTTCTGCTTTTTATATTTAATCCTTCTTCCCATGTGTCTTTCCCACACTTGTGCTCAGATTTGACACTACTGTGATTCCTCTTTCCTTGGATTTCCTTTCATTCTTGTTTCAGATTTCTCTTTAACTTTAATATGTTGCAGTCTTTTGCTTTTGGGGTCTCTCACACACAAACATCTACAAACAGATCCCTTGCATAAAACTAACATCCGTTTGCCTGCAAAATCCTGCTAGAGAATGGCAAAGCTTATATTAGGTGCCTGCAGCTGTCAGTAATTTGCACCTAATTAAAGTTTTTCTTTAAACAGCTATTTAGACCCAGCACATCCAATATCAGCGCACCCTTCGTAATCTAGCATTTAAATAAGGGACTACTTTTCAGAAATATATTTGCCTTCCACTACCCAAATTTTAAGTTACTCTAAAATTTACAAGCAGTAACTCTGACTTTTATTTAGTAACACAAACGTGACTAAATAAAACCATTAATTGTCTGTATCCTGAAAGGAAACCAGTTTAACAATTTTGGCTATATTTTTCAATTGTAAGTACAGGCCTGTACCAGTTTTTTTTATATGCAAAGGGAAGCTAAATTGAGAATCAAAAATGACACCCACATATATAAAGTATAGATCACTGGCACAATTATCAAGACCCAAAGTTATTTCAATCAGACTTAATTCAAAATTCTCAGAAGAGCTGTCTCTGTACTATGTTTCTGCCAAAAATAAAAATAAAAAATAAATAAAACGAAACAACTTCTCAAAAACATGCATCTAAAATATGGAATCTGGACCATTTTTTAAAAAATAGGCTGCACTAACACCAACTTAAAACAATGGGACTCTTTTTTTTTTTTTTTTTTTTTACAAGAGAGACTCCAAACAATGGAAACAATTTACATAAAACAATGGGACACCATCTACTAGAGGATAAATAGAAGAGAACAAGAACCTTTGTGCTCTGCTTATTTGTGGTTATTAAATCATTGTAATATACAGCTCTACTCTCCCTAACCCTGTTATTAAAGACCACAACTTGAAGCTTAGACTTTTTTTTTTTAATCTTTGCTCTGCCCTCCTGCATATCCTTTTCAAATTCAAAATGACACCATTTATCTAGGAAGTTTAACCTCATATTGTCATATTCTAGTGTGGATATTGTGAGCAGGTTCAGACCACGCTAATACAGTCACACAAGATACACAAGACAAGACATGCTTATGCACAAAGACAATGCTAGTGCAGACAAACCACACGAATACTGACAGTGCTACAATGCTGATATATAAAACAAAATCAGAAATCAGGTGTTCCTTACATTTACATCTTTACATTTACTTTGATTTCTGTTTGAGTGCAGGCAGAATTAATAAGATATTTCTTGTTTTGTCAACTTAATTTCTTTGTTAATAAACATCCACTCCTACATTTCACATTCCAAAAAAAGTTGGAACAGGGGCAATTTAGGGCTTGTAATAAGGTGAAGAAAAACTAAATAATGATGTGATTTCAAACTGGTGATATCAACAGGTGATTGTAATCATGATTTGGTACAGAAGCTGTATCCACAAAAGGCTGAAACTTTGAGATTTCAGATTTGTCAACATATGTGTGAGTAAATTATAAACATGCTTAAAAATGATGTCCCCCAAACAAATATTTGAAGTTATTTTAATATTTCAGTCTTCTGGATATATCCCTTATCTTCTGCTCTATAATTCACTCCTGTTGAAGCTCCTTGTTAGTCCTCTTTCTGATCTGATCCTATTATTTTTGGTTCTCTGGCCCATTTGGCCTGTTTTTGCCAGTCAGCTCCCATCCCATCTGGTTCTTTGTGATCTTATCCCAATTTTGACTCCAATATTTTTTCTGAGACCCAAGTCTATTTGGGTATCCAGGTCTGGAAGTTGCGGGCAGTTGTGTGGCGCTGGCAGGTGGTGGTGTTGGTGTGGAGCTGCCAGGCAGTGGCACCAGCATGGAGTTAGCAAGTGCTGGAGCTGGTTTGGAGCTAGCATTGGACACATGCCGATTTCTCCTGCGTTTCTTAACTGAGAGTGAGCAAGCCAGGACTGGACTCAGGGATGCATTTTTTTTTCATTTGTTTTATCACAGCAGAACATGATTGGTAGCTAAAAATAATAAAAATATATGCAATACAGATGTTGTCACGGATTCCCCTGGACCTCCACATGTTGTGCTTGACCTCGCCGCTGGGGGGCAGTAATGACTGTGTCGTTCGTGGTGCTCTGCCGGAAAGCGGAGCACCAGAAGAAGAAGCTAGGGCCCTCGGATTAAGTGGACACAGCTGAGATAAACTGTATTTAAGCAGAGCCCTAGCTCCCGAACGATGCAGGGATTTGTGCTTGGTGCACGGACTTGTTGACTGTTGCGGCAGTTTGCGGTTTGTGGTTTGTCACCGCTCTCGTATTCACTCATGTCGGCTCGCGCTATTACGCCGAGGAATACGTTCAGGTGTTCGTCTTGTGGTAAGCCCTCTCATGTTTATGCTATGCGGTTAAAGCCCGCTCATGTGTATGCCACGTGGTTAAAAGCCCACTCATGTTTACTAGGTCGCGGTAGAGTCCTCCTATATTGTTATGTTGCGGTAGAGTCCGCCTATATTGTTATGTTGCGGTAGAGTCCGCCTATATTGTTATGTTGCGGTAGAGTCCGCCTATATTCTTATGTTGCGGTAGAGCCCACTTGGAGATCCATTGTTTATAAATAAAGATGGTGATTTATATAGAACCTGCCCACGTCCTGTCTGCCCGGTAGGCTCTGTCGTGACAGAAATCCCCGCCAGAAAATGGAGACAGCAGGTTTTCATGCTACCCCATGGGCTGAGCTGCTGGAAAAATTTGATGGTAATCCCCGTCTATGTGGATAATTTTCCCTGCGGTGTTCAGCTTACATGCGCCAGCTCACTCATTACACCGATTTTGACCGCCTGGTATTTAGTAGCTGGCGCTTTACAGGTGAACTGCACCACTGGGCGGCCAGGAACTGGCCAGTAGAAAGCTATGGGAGAGGTACGGTCTCCCTGCTGAAGACCAGCAGAAGTCCTCCAACTGCCCATGTTTGTCCCAATGTGTCCCAGCACACTAGCGCTGTAGCTGAGCACGCCATGCCTGTTAGCTCCGTAGATAAGCAGTTAACGCCCCGAAGCTCAGTACCTGAGTCGTTAGCGCTCAATAGTTTAATATCTGAGCATGTTAACTCAGCATTCGAGTATGTAAGCTCTTTGGATGAGCAAGTTTGCTTTGAATCTAGGCCTGCTAGCTCTGTATCTGAGGACGCCACATCTCCTAGCTCCATAGAAGAGCCGTTAGCGTCCTGTAGCTCAGTACTGGAGCAATTAGCATCCCGTGTCTTGTTATTTGAGCACGCTGGCTCAGTATCTGAGCCGATAGCATCTAGTAGCCTTGAATTTGTGCCTGTTTGTCTGTAGCCCCGTGTTTGAGCATGTTAGCATTATGGTTGAGCACCCTAGCTCCGTATTTGAGCACAGTAGCTCGTGATCGAGTCGTTGGCACCACCTGGCTCCGTGTCTGAGCCCGCAGCACCCTTTGGTTTTGTATCCAGGCATGTTGATGCGGTACCTGAGTTTGATGATTCCGAGTTGGTATCACTAGTGCTGCCTGGTTCTGTGTCTGAACTTGTCGTGCCCTTTTGATTCGTATCCGAGCATGTTGATGCTGTACCTGAGTTCATTAGTTCCGTGTTAGAACCGTTAGCGTAGCCTGGTTTCGTGAACGAGCATGTTGGTTCATAATCTCAATTCGTTGGGTCCGTTGGGGCGCCGTTGGCATTGTGTAGTTCCATATTTGAGCGTGCTGCGCCCCCTGAGTCCATAGTCAAGCATGTTAGCGCCGATCCTGAAGAAAACATGGCAGATGACTTAATCACAGGCACTTGCATTTGGACCAGTCACTATACATGACTTGACTTCCTATTTTGCTGGAAAGATGGTAAGAGAGGGTGGTAAGAGAGGTATCAGTAGGATGGAAAGAGAAAAAAATCCCCAAGGATCAATTTTGGAGAGTTACACGAAAAAAGTAGCATCTTGGGGTCACCAAGTCTGCAGAACTACCATCAGACGCCTCCTCCATTGCAAGAGATTATTTGGAAACCATGCCAGGAAAAAGCCTTTCCTGTCATCTAACCACAATCGTAAGTGCATGGAGTTTGCTAAACACTACTGTTACTTTGACTTGGGCTGTGTTCCATGGTCAAATGAAATGAAAATTGAGCTTTTTGGCAACTAGCACTCAAGGTGGGTTTGGCATAAAAAGAAGGCTGACTACAGTGAAGCCAACCTGAACAACCTGAAGCCTGATATGTGATAACATATGTGAATTTGTTGGGCTTTCTTTCCTCCTAAGGCCCTTGGAACCTTGTTAGAGTACATGGCATACTAGGATATTTTAAATAAAAATATGTTTGCCTCTGCCAAGAACCTAAAATGGATTGTCACTGGATTTTCCAGCAGGACAACGATTCAAATACAAATGTCCAACTCAAGCTTTTACCATGGCCATTTCAGACCCCTGATTTAACCACACATTAAACCTTTGGTGTGAGCTAAAGAGGATATCACAAAAAGAGAGAACCGACAGCCCTAGACAGTCAGAGTGATTCTCTCTCAAATTATCTGCTTTATTCAAAGTTAAATGTTATAGGAAAGGAGTAACTGCTAATTTAAAATTAGATTGTAGAAAGTATTAGAGTATTAATAATTGTGGCACATGTGGTTCTATTGAAAATAATAATTTGTTGATGAGGGATGGTATGGTGGCTCAGTGGGTAGCACTGTTGCCTCACAGCAAGAAGGTTCAATCCCAGGTGGAGCAACCTGGGTCCTTTCTGTGTGGAGTCTGCATGTCCTCCCTCTGTCCAGGTGGTTTATTCTGGGTACTCCGGTTTCCTCCCACAGTTCAAAGACATACTGTTAGGTTATTTGGTGTCTCTTAGGTTTCGTGTGTGTCAGTGTACGTGCCCTACAATAGACTGTCTCTGGCTAGGTACCGACTTTCCCATGATCCTGACCAAGGATTAAGTGGATAAGACAATGAAGGAATGATGAGGGACCTTTTTCTCATATTAAATTTCCTCCAATTAAGGGTGGGACTGACCTTATTTTTTCCACTGTGAGATTAACCTAATGCACCCATAGCTGAATTTTATATTACCATTTTACCCAGCTTTGCCAGGAATGCCAATAACTGTGGTGGGGCTGTATATGTATATGAAAATGCTTAAACATTTGTATACATCAAGCTTGATCATAATTGTCCTTAAACATAAGGTACAATGTGTGTTTACTTACATATTTTCATACAAAATGAAAATTTAAAAGTATTTTCCTAAAAGCAGTTATGTTTACAGAATTAGTTAATTTTCCAGGGAACATTATTTTGTTAAAAAATCATTCAAGGCAGTGTAGGGTTGTGGAAAGTTATAGTTCAGTGTGCGTGTAAATGTTTAAGTATATAAACAGGATTCTGTGCGTTCCTTTGCCAATGACTAAGTAAGTATGCTTTATCATCACTTCTCCTGTCATTATCTCTTTTACGTGGTATCACTGCAGTGTAATGCAGCCTCCAGCTCTACACCTGGGTAGTTCACACCTGCTTTGCACTGACAGAGTCTGTGTTCACTCACACCTGTTTGAATGTTTCACCCATTCACTTTTCTCTTACTAGTCACAGGTTTACATGCCCCATTTGGAAAATTTGTTCATCTTTATGTTTTACAATGTTCACAGGTGAATCAGGATGTAAGAATTCTTGGTAATGCCTCAGGGAACAATGTAATATAACATGTAACATGTGTGCAAGTCTGGGCCTGCATCAGATCTCCCCTAGACACCTCTGCTCGCTTCGTTGTTAATCCATATGGCAACTTATGCAATCCCCTTTTACCTCGTAATGCACAAATGCAGTTACGACAAATTTGTTCAACAGATAGTGTTCCCTGTTGAGACTCTGACAACATGACATGCGTAGTTGGTGGAGAACTTAGAAAGATAAACATAAGTGTAAAAACAGACCACAAGTCCAATGGGAAGAGCAAATGGGCTTTCCTCAAAGCTGGCTTTCAGAAATGTATGCAAAAGGGGTTTATAGAGTCTATGAACAAAGACTTATCATGGTTTTGTGTGGTTCAACAAAGGTTTGCTGCCATACAGTACATGCATTAACTGAAGGATTTCTGAAAGACTTAAATGAAATGTAGTTCCACAGAAATCTCATGAACCTGACAACACATCTGGATGTAACTTTATTCTTGAGCTACTACAAGATTAAAACAACTAGGAAATTTTAAACTTGTTATCTCGCACACATCTGTTTCATGGCTATTTTTGGCGAGAGGCAAGTTTGGTGACTTAACGAGGTTACAAGCAATAGATAAAGTAGATAAATGAATGATAAAGTGTCATTCATGCCTGATACTGACATAATGTGTTTTACTGAGGAGCCCGCGTGATCTCAGAGTCACATTTATAATGTACATAAACATGTACGTACATGTACGGTTTCAATTCATTTACGCATATTTGAGAAATAGTCTGTGATTGATGATTCTTTCTCTGACGTGAAGCACATGAAGTCCAGTCTGCAATGAATAACAGCAAAGACATTATAAGTCTGTTCACTCCGCTGCCATCTTGGTAGCACCACTGGGCAGTTATTTCTAGCCATACAAGACCCAACTCCTATCTCTTTGAATGGGGAGAGACCTATATATCCGAAACTGAAAGAAAGATTAACGCTAAAAATGCATATTTAGTATTGCTGGTATAATTTGACAAAAATTATATTACTTACTTGTGTTGTGGGGTTCAAATAACTTGGTAATTTTTTTAAGGTTATTCTGGCTACTGCACATGTGTATACCACCACTACAAAGGGGCCAAGATGTGCCGTCCCCCTCTCCGACAAATTTACTAATATGGCTATTGTTTCTTTCTAATGAGGGGGCGAGGCTTCTGTACTACAGTCCCATTCATATTTCAACCAGTGACCAGTCTCCTGCTTATATAACGTCTCTGATAACAGACAGGAGCTGTACATCATTTTCCGTTTAAAGTAGGATTAAATTGCCACCTACCGACGTCTGAAACATGGCAGCTTAAGGGGATAGAATTTCATAGCTGGCAGGATATTTGTCACATTTCAGACTTGGCTAGGGGCGAGAGGTGAAGTTGGGTGCATGGAGGGAAATCTGTCCTGCTGTCACAGTCTCCCTGTTTTAACCCCCTCTGTCTCTTTTTCGACAGCAGGTGGTGCTGTTTCCACTTGTAGCCCTTTCCTATAAATACATCACTTCCTGTCCACTTCCTTGTCTTGCATTCTCACTCATGCTTTGTCTTGGCTCCTGCATGCTCCTGTCTTCTTGCCTGGTTTGTCTCTTTTTCTTTGTCTGGTTTGCCTGTTAGCCTTTTCTTTGTAGTTAACATTAGCTCCTCCCTGTCTAGCCCTTGTCTTGTCTGTTGTTAGTTTGTTTAGCTTGTCTGGTCCTTCGTGTTAGATTAGGTTTTTGTTTTGTTATATTCACATGTTTCACCCTGTCACTGTAAATAGACCTGCACATTTGCACTTATGCCCGCCTCCATTTCCTTCCCTTGTCCAGAGCCTGACATAATGCAAGACCACAATAGGGATGTAGCAAGTGTGCCCTTTGTCCTGTGGAGTGTATGGTCCGACTACTCCAATGATGGGTGTTCAGAGGACTACCTCAATTGGGAGTACCAGCCTCCCTAACCCTGTGTGGTTGGGATTCTGAAGTGGAGGTTGCCAGTCCAGCCAGCACCTTCCCGAACCCAAACCCTGGACTATCCCGTTTGGCTAGAAAGTTTAGGAGGAAGCAGCGCATGGCGCTTGCAAGCTCCACGGTAGAGCCCATGGTCGCTAGCTCGATGGCAAAACTCACGCTCACTACCTTACTACACCAGAGCCTTGATGCTGAAACCCTTGCTAGCTTGTTGCCAAGGTCCAAGCTCACTACCTTGATGCCGGTGCCCATTCCTGCTAGCTCGACGCCGAAGCCCATGCTTGCTAGCTCAGTGCCGGGATCTACGCTTGCTAGCTCAATGCCAGGACCCATGCCCACTAGCTCGATGGCAGTACTCATGCCCACTATCTCGACGCCGGGATCCAGGCCCGCTAGCTCAATGCCGGGATCCATGCCCGCTAGCTCGAAGCCAAGACCTGTGCTTGCTAGTTCAACACCAAAGCATATGCTTGCTAGCATGCTTACTAGCTCGACACTGCTGTCTACGCTGGCTAGCTTGACGCTGGAGCCCACGCTTGCTAGACTCATGTCAGTACCTCTTCGCGCCAGACTCCCATCCACAATACTGCATGCTAGACACCAGCCTGTGCCACAACTGGCCAGTTATGTGCTGGATCCTCCATTTGTCAGCTGTTCACAGTGTTCATTTATCCCAGGGCCAAACCGAAATCAGTGCTCGTTACCCTGGAATGGACGTCGACGTGACTGACTGAAGTGTCACGTCAATGATCGCACTAGAGTTAGTCAAGGCTCCAGAGACCATCACGGTGGCACTCATTCCAGAGACTGTCATGGCGGCCCCCGTTCCAGAGTCAGTCAAGGCAAGGCCCTCTCGAGAGGCAACACGCTCTCGAGTTAGTCACGGCTACTTCCGTTCCAGAAACATACATGGTGACTTCTGTTCCAGAGTCAGTCACAGCGACTTACTGCCCACAAGGTGCTCTTTGGTGACATCACCTGCAAGTCGCCTCTTGGCGACACCACCTGCAAGGCGCCCCTCGATGCCGGCCCCGCTCTCCAGCAGCCTGATGGTTACCCTGATCTCCAGCAGCCTGACAGCAACTCCGGCTGCCAGCAGCACAACGCTGCCTTCTCTCACCAGCAGCTCGATGCCGGCTCCGCTCGCCAGCAGCATGATAATGACCCTGATCGCCAGCAGCACGATGGCACCCCGACCATCAGCAGCCCGACAGCAACCTCCACCCAACCACCCCAACCGCCAGCGGGCTGACAGCGACCCCAACCACCAGCAGTTCATCAGCGACCCCAATCGCCAGCAGCATGATGCTGACACTGCCTGCAAAGCACACCTAGTTGAAACCTTCCACAAGGCGCCCCACGGCGACACCGTCCACAAGGCATCCTTTGATGCTGGCTCTGCTCACCAAACTCGACAGCGACTCTGGCAGCCAGCAGCACGATGCTGCCTCAGCTCGCCAGCAGCTCAACGCTAGCTCCACTCGCCAGCTGTTTGATGCCGGCTCCTCTCACCAGCAGCTCGTCGGCAACCCCCGATCACCAGCAGCATGACGGCGACAACGATCGCCAGCAGCACAACAGTGATCCCGACTGTCAGCAGCCCGACGGCGACCCTGACCACCAGCAGCCCGATCGCCACCAGCATGATGGGCGACACCGCCCTCAGGACGCACCTAGGCAAAACCGTCCGCATGGCGCCCTTCAGCGTTTTGTGTTGTGCATAAGAATTACAAGGCATTAAACATGTCTAATTAAACTGTAACGTTTTATAGTTACTGTGGCATTTCTTGTATAGTGGAAGCATTTGAGTGAGATGATGCAGAATGTAGTGAGGGTGGCTTGATGAAGCAGGGTACTGAATCAAGATCTTGCAAAATGTGACAACAGGTGGATCTGTTTGGTATTCCTGTTGTTATGACCTGTTAATTAATCTATTTTTGCTATCTGGACATCACTGGACATCATGCGATATTCATGGTTGAGTCAACCAAACGAAGAAATACTTTACTGGTAGAAGACAGCCAAGAATAAAATAGTGAGTGACAATGAGTGGCACTAATTATTACGGATATTAGTTATTTAGTCCTGTAATTGTAATACAAGTGATATAATAATACCAACATTAAAGTGAATATCTTGGACATTTAAAACATAGTAGCTGGTATCACATTCCTATATTTTAACTGCAGCCCACTGCCAACAAAACTGGCATGCAGCAATTATAAGTAACCTAATCAGCAGCTACTGAAGGTATCACCTTTAATTACCATGCCAAACGCAGATGTGAAACATGATGAAAATTACACTAATAATAGCAGGATATATATGGAAAGGACATCATCATGCTGAATGATTCTTTTGTTAAACATACTGCACACAACACCACTGGAATATGTTAAATGGACCCCTCTATAACATAAATTAAGCCATTAAAGGAACATGTGTAAGTCCTTTCACAAAGAAAGCGGAAAATGATTACAATACTATTTCAGTAATGTTGCCAATAGGGTATGTGGGACTGTGTGTAAATGGGGATCTGTCTTTAATTTGTGGTCTCTACTATGATGCCAAAGAATAACAAAGATAAATACAATTCCAAAGAGCCTAGACCAACATATGTGGGTCTCGGGAAGCCATGTCTTGTGTGGCATCTGCCTTTTGGGACACAACAGAATAAAACATTGCTTGACTGCTTGAAGGAAAACCAAGCTCTGTACAAAAAAAGAGTACACAAACCAACCCCTTGCTTCAGAGCTGAATGGAATAGAGTACAGTCTAGCAGTGTACCCCTGCTTCTTCATTCCTTTCTTTAAAAATATTACTGAACTTCTTTCTGATTTGTACAAGTCCTGAATGCTTTATGTTCTAGTCTGTAGAGACAAAGGCTATGTTGAGTATGTGAAGTAAAAAAGCTAGCTATGCATTCATTAATAGGAAATGCAGTCTTCGTGGAGTTTTCTCTGTGGCACTGAAGATAGATCAAAAATGCTGAAAACTACTGAGGAGCTAAAACCATTTCACATGTTATGCTTCACTTCTTGAGAGCTAGACTTGATCTTGGGGGAGATGCTGTTCAGATTCTGTCAGCAAGTCAGGAATGCATTGATGCAGACACCACAGGATCAGCTGCCTCAGAACAGAGAGGAATTAAAACAAAAATGGAGGGAATGAGGGGGGGAGAAACCTGAAAAAGCCGAGGGACGATAGAAAACAGAGCATTCCTCTTTAATGAAGTCAAGCAACAGAAAAAGATCTGAGTGAGCAGGGATAGTCAGTTAAGAGCTTCCAAAGCTCCATGAACATGACAAAGCCTGGCTTGGATCCACTTTTATTTAAAGAGCTGCCCCAGTCTTTTATTCTCCCACTATGGCTGAGAGTGAGAAGTAAAAACTATTTTGAATTACAGTAAATTCATATGAACACTATAAGCTGAGTTCTGAAATTCTTTAACAGATATAATTTTAGCTCAAAACCTTTTTTGAGAAAAGTTAGCACACTCATGCTTTAGTGAAGCATGTGTACATACATTATTCAAATCAAATGCAAAACCAAATGAATGTAGTCAAATTTTTGCATGTCTTACTTAATTTAGCTAACAAGTAATAGACGAAAGCATAATGTATATATTTGAAATACATAAATTTGATTTTGCCATTTCTGACACTAAATGACATGTACATTCCCAAGTAATTGTTACTACTAAGTATAGAAGTAATTTCATTGTGACACAGCCCACTTTCTTCTCCACAATATGGAAATGAACACTTACGAATGGGAACTTTGTAATGAACATGTTGTAGGATATCATTTGAAACCTTTCAACATCATCAAATCAATTAATCAATCTGTGTCCCATGTCTTCAAAATGACAGACATTTTATGTTTCCTTCGAATGACATTTTCACAGCAAGTTCTTATTGTAAATAAAATTAGCAGCAAGAAACACTATTGACACATCTTATGCTATTTTGCCTTGCAGACACTGTCCTGACAAATTAGTAGCATTAACATTATTGTGAATCCTGCAGCAAGTAAGGTCAATAACTTTCTAGAAAATTACATGCACAACCCCAAAATGGAAAAAGTTGGGATTGTATGGAAAATGTAAAAAAAAACAAAAAAAAAACAATGTTTAGTCTAGTCAGCTTATTTCATTTTTTGATAAACATCCATTCCTGCATTTCAGGCCTGTAACACATTCCAAATAAAGTTGGGATGGGGCAATTTAGGGCTAGTAATGAAGTAAAGAAATTTAATAATTATGTGATTTGAAATTTGTGATGTCAACAGGTGATTGTAATCATGATTTGGTGCAAAGCAGTATCCACAAAAGCCTCTGAGTCATTGAGGAGCAAAAATGGGCAGACAATCTAGTTTGTCAATAAATGCATTAGAAAATTATTAAACTGTTTAAAAACAATGTTTTTCAAAGAAAGATTGTGTCACAACGGGCCTGTACGGCAGGAAAGGAGACGTGCGCAGGTTCTATATAAATAACCATATTTATTAATTAACAAAGAGAACCAAGAAGAAAACCAAAACTAAAGAACGGTTAGCCAAAGCAATAAACATCAACCAGCGTGATGGTGCGAGCAAAGAACACAAGATACAGGAGCGAAAAACATCCGCCGAAACGCCGCAACAGTCAGGAGGTCTGTGGACCCAACAATCCCCCATGCCGTTCTGGAGCTAGGGCTTTGCTTAAATACAGTCTATGATGGCTATGTCCACTAGTCCAAGAGCCCTAGCTTCTTCTTCTGGTGCTCTGCTGTCCGGAGAGTCTCACGGGGACAGGGGGCCTCCTGGCTGGCCTCACAGGAACAGAGTTTCTCTGACAAGGCCTCACGGGAACACACGGCCTCTGGCAAGGCCTCTCGGGGACGCATGGTCTCCAGCAAGGCCTCTTGGGGACGCATGGTTCCTGGCAAGGCCTCTCAGAGAAGCACTGCCTCTGGCAAGGCCTCTCGGGGACACACAGCTCCAGCAAGGCTCCTCGAGAACACACGGCCTCCGGCAAGGCCTCTTGGGGATGCAAGGTTTCCAGCAACTCCTCTCGGGGACTCACATCCTCCGGCAAGGTTTCTCGGGGACGCATGGCCTCCAGCAAGGCCTCTCGGGAACACACGGCCTCAGGCAAGGCCTCTCAGGAACACACGGACTCTGGCAAGGCCTCTCAGGAACACAAGGCCTCTCTGGAACACACGGCCTCAGGCAAGGCCCATCGGGAACACATGGCCTCTGGCAAGGCCTCTCAGGAACACACAGACTCTGGCACAGCCTCACGGGAACACACGACCTCAGGCAAGGCCTCTCAGGAACACACAGCCTCTTTCAAGGACGCCCTCGGTGCAGGCACTGGAACAGATGCCCTCGGCTGCGGCACTGGAACGGACGCCCTCAGCACAAACATTGGAACTGGAACGAAAGCCCTCGGTACAGGCACTAGAACTGGAACAGTTGCCCTCGGTGCTGGCACAGGAACTGGAACAGTCGCCCTCGGTGCTGGCACAAGAACTGGAACAGTCGCCCTCAGCACTAGCACAGGAACTGGAACAGATGACCTCGGCGCTGGCACGGGAACAGACGACCTCGCCGCTGAATTACATGAAGCTAACAATTCAGACACAGAACCAACAAACCCAGATACAGCATCAACATGCTCTGACACGAAACCAGAAAGCATAATCTACGGAACTATGAGGCGTAGCGAGCTCAGATTCTGAGCTAATGGACGCAGACATGAGACTAACATGCTCAAAAGTTACTCAGATACTGGGTCACTCTGCGCTAATGGCTCAGAGACTGAGCTACGAGATGCTAACTGCTCCTCTACAGAGCTAGTGTGCTCCCATATGGAGCTAACGTGCACAAACTCAAGGCTACTAGATGCTATTGGCTCAGGTACTGAGCTAGCATGCTTAAACACAGCTCTACCAGATGCTATCGGCTCAGGGACTGAGCTAGTATGCTCAATCACAGGGCTAACCTGCTCAGTTAACGAGCTACAGGATGCTAACGCCTCAGGTACTGAGCTAGCTTGTTCAAATACAGGGCTACTGGATGCTATCGGCTCAAGTACTGAGCTAGCGAGCTCAAATATAGGGCTACTCGATGCTACCGGCTCAAGTACTGAGCTAGTAGGTTCAAATATGGAGCTAACTGGCTCAACAACAGAAATAACGCCCTCAAAGGCTAAGCTACTGGGCGCTAACTGCTTACCTACAGAGCTAACAGGTGTGGCGTGCTGAGCTATGGTGTTACCAGACACAAATACAGGGCTACGGGATACGGGCTTGTACCTGGGCAACCCCTTTCGGCGTCTAATGAACAAGGAATCCCGTAACGCACGGACGAACAGGGTTTCTCGTGGGCGGCTGATGGCCTGCGTAGACTCGATGTCTGTAAAACCCTGTGGGGTCCTAAAACAAAACTCCAACTCTTCAAAAAATTCCTCCACGGTTCCAGCCTTCAGCACCGGCCGGACATCGGTGGCCCAACGTAGAGCCCTGCCCGTTAGGTAAAGGAAAATAAATGATATCTTAGTGTAATCGAAACTAAAGAAAAACTCCTCAAAATGCTGGGCACACTGGTCAATAAATGTCTGACAAAAGGCTGGATTACCGTCAAAGCGCTCAGGGAGGCACGAGGGAGTTAGGGAACCTGCCGTCTCCATTGTTGGGTGGGGGCCCGTACGGCAGGAATGGAGACGTGCGCAGGTTCTATATAAATAACCATATTTATTAATTGACAAAGAGAACCAAGGAGAAAACCGAAACTAAACATCAGATAGCCAAAGCAATAAACAGCCGGCTACCGCAAAACAATAAACCGAAGCAAGAATGCAAACCGAATCTAAACACAGATAAACAGGGCTACAAACATAAACGGGTTTACCGCCAGGCATACACAGAAGTGGGCTTACCGCGAGACAAACCATAATTCCCCATCGGCGTGATGGCGTGAGCGAAGAACACGAGATACAGGAGCAGAAAACATCCATCAAAATGCCGCAACAGTCAGGAGGTCTGTGGACCAAACAATTCCCTGTGCCGTTCTGGAGCTAGGGCCCTGCTTAAATACAGTCTATGATGGCTATGCCCACTAGTCCAAGGGCCCTAGCTTCTTCTTATGGTGCTCTGCTATCCGGTGGAGCAGCACAAACGGCACAGACAAAAATGCCACCCAGCAGCGATGAGGGGTATGATGTGTGGAGGTCTGGGATGAACCCTTGTCAAATTGGAAAGGATTTACATATCTCTTCCCCCACATTTCATAATATCTTTAAACAATTTCTAAATTAATTTCAGTGCATAAAGGGTAAGAGCACATATTTGAACTGAAGACCCGTGATCTTTGATCCCTCAGACGGAACTGCATGAAAAACCGACATTCATCAATAGCCAATATAAACACATGGGTAAGGGATTACTTTGGCAGAACTTTGTCAAACACTACAATATGGAGCTCCATTCACAAATCCCACTTAAATCTTTACTGTGCAATAAAATTAAAAAGTCTCATGTTTACCATGTCCAGAAGTGTCGAGTTATCTTGGCTCAAAGGCCCAAAGACAAAAAGGACCATCCAGACTGTTGTTAGCAACAGTCCAAAAGCCAGGGTCTGTCAAGGTATTTGGTTGGGTCAGTGCCCTTGGCAAAGGCATTTTACATTTCTGTGATAACAGCATTAATGCAAAATCCAAATCCATTTACTGATACATAATATATCTCTTAGTCCAATGTGGAATTCCTCTACCACACTATAAATTATTTGCAGTGTAATTTACTACTATAAATACTGTAGTTTTTTACACACTAAGTTTGAACAAATTTTATAGTGAACTTATTGTGTATGTTTAAAATAATATAGTATATCGTACACAGTTTGATGCAATTGACAATGCCATATTCAGAAGAAAACATAATCTTGCAGAATAATACACTTTATAATGCCAATGATGCTGTCTTGTGCTTGTAGAATGGACTGCCTTACTGAGCTGCAATTACCCATGGCATCTTGCAGTATCACATTTAAATGAGGGATTTTCTATAGAAACCTGCAAAGCACTGTGTGGCAGTAACACACCCTGCCTCAGTAAATTACTGTGCTGTCAATCAGTCAAAGTTATTTTCAGTCACATTCAATTGTATTGAGAGCTGTAATCTCTCAGTAATGCAAGCGTTTTAAACAGTATCACACTGCAGCTCAGTGTGGGTCTAATGAGATAACCTCCATCAGGTTCAAACATTACTGTCTGTAACCATTTGGGTGGGCCATGGGAATGGAGCTGTTGTTTTAGGTATAAAACAGGCTGAGAAGATTTTCCTCTCAGTCTCGACTGTTTATTATTTTTTGAAATGGAGAAGGCTGAAGCTGGTAGGTAGTGAGTCAGGACTGTGGGAGGTGAGCAAACCCTGGAATGCATTAAAGTTCTGTCACTTCGCTTTGACTAAAACATACAAGGACACGGTATGTCTCACTGCAAAGGGCATATCATCTGTTCCCTGTTAACCTTATACAGGCTGAATGCATAATTGCTGACAATTGTCCAGACGTGCCAGCCATTCAATTAAGGAAAAGACTAGGAAACCTTGGAAGCCTGATTGCTGTTTCCTGTATTGCAATCAAAACATCATACCCACAGATTTATTTACACAAATCTAATAACAGTACATGTAGTGTACTGGAAACAACATTTAAGAGGTACAGCCATGGTAGTGGATTGTGAATGTGATTGTTTTGAATTACAACCCAACCGCACTCTGTACATATAACATTAAATGTATTGCATTTGCATTATTTTAGGATTACACAATCCTGAGTCCTGGGACGTAGTGATAAAAATAGAGGTAGGTAGATAGTAACTACAGAGGTTTTGTAATTGTCTGCAAAACACAAACACTGGATTTATGTTTATAACATTGAGAAGATGCCTTTGGGCAGAGTGACTTATAGTAAACCACAGCAGTTGAAGGTTAATGGTCATGCTCAAGGGCCTAACAGTGGCAGTTTGGGGGAAGCCTCAGATGGATTAGTAGACCATAACTTTAACCACTGAGCAGCCTCTGTTCTAGAGCAACAAGCACTGTCCCAATGGCTGTTGTTCTTATTCTTAACGAGTGTGTTATGCTGATAAAAGGGGATGATGCCATTTCACATTCATATAGCTGACATTAGCTCTTAGCTAAAATCCTGTTCACGGTATATCCACACTTTGTGCATGTGTTTCTAGGATAGGATACAGACCCATCAGAACCCTCACCAGATAGAAGTGATTACTGAGGAAGAATGGGGGGAAATTATTTTTGTGTGTGGTGTCTCCAGACAATTTTATATTCTCTGGTAGAGGCAGTGTACTCTGTATGCTTAAACAAAACAGTCAAAAGGAAAACGTGACTACACAGCATACAGTATACGTGTATACATACGTGTGTATGACCTTAACTAAACCTCCAGCCAAAGCCTTACAAACTCCTGCACGTCGTCCACTCCCTTGTTCTGATTCACCAGTCTATTGTTCATGCACACCAGTTTCTCATTTGCATATCACTATCATACATTTAAATGCAACACTTTTATTCTTTATTTGCAAAGTTTCATTACCCCTGCACAACCTAGGCACCAAGCTTTTTCTGTATTACAACTATTACTAACTGTGTAAGAAGATGGCTTGTTACCTGGTCTCTATTTACAGTATTTTGTATTGGATATTCTGCCTGATATACCGTCTGCTCTGATTATCAATTTCATACTGGTTTTTGAATATCGATTCTGCCCTGCTCTTTTGTTCCTGGTTATCATATCACTCTGGTTTGTATTCTGGACTGTTTTTCAACTCTAATTATGACTAACCCATTGGTGCCTCTGTTTGATTGTTTAATAACGCTTTGGAAACAGCTTTCTGCATCTGCTTCCCATTTCTACCAGATATGACAGTAAGGTCGGAACATAGGTAAAAAAGGCAAATGGATTAAATGTGAAGATTGTATGCTTTCCCAATCTATTATTTTCTTTTCACATATATAGGTGTCACAAGTTTTGTTTTTAAATTGAAGAGTGCAGCAGGCTTTATTAATACAGTGCATAAAGACATAAGGTCTGACCCTGTATTACTCACATGTTCTGTTCTCATAGCACTCTGTAACTGGTATGTCTATGTTATCAGTCAGTGAGCATTCTTGTAATGTAACAATGAAAAGGACTTGCCAGCATTCTCTCAGGGTTTTATTTGGACCAGCTGTCATTGGGGCCAGACCCAACTGCAATAGGGTGGAAAGAAGGAGGGAGGACTTTCCTTTTTTTCTATTTTTAACTATTTAAGATGAGTAATTCCACTGTAATGCTTTGTGTAGATTCGCTAAGTTGTACTCTTTACTCTGCTTGACCCCCCGCCCCCCAAAAAATGCATCAGCTTTCTGTCACAAAGGCACGTCAAACCACTCATTACACCTGAGGTATGCAGAAAAGCATCTCTGAACACACAACACATTTACCCTTGAAGCAGATGGACTACAACAGCAGAAGCCTGATACCAGTCCAGTCAGTTAAGAACAGGCAACTGAGGCTACAATTTGCAAGGGCTCACAAAAATTGGACAATGTAAGATTAGAAAATCATTGCCTTGTCTGATGAGTCTCAGCTCATATATCAACAATTCAGGCTGATGGTGGTGTATTGGTTTGGGGATATTTTCTCTGCATTCACTTTGTGCCCCTTAATACCAACTGAGTATCGGTAACAAATTCCACTGCCTCCCTAAGTATTAGTGCAGACCATGACCATCCCTTTATGACCACAGTGTACTGGTCTTCTGATGGGCATTTTCAGCAGGATAACATGTCACAGAGCTCAAATCTTGAACATGAGTATATATATATATATATATACTCATATATTCACACATTGAAATATATTGAAAATAGTGAAAAAATATTATACTTGTCATTTATTTATTGAGGAAAATGATCCAATATTACATATTAGTGAGTGGCAAAAGTATGTGAACCTCTAGGATTAGCAGTTAATTTGAAGGTGAAATTAGCGTAAGGTGTTTTCA
Source organism: Ancistrus triradiatus (assembly GCA_025084515.1). Taxonomy (NCBI): domain Eukaryota; kingdom Metazoa; phylum Chordata; class Actinopteri; order Siluriformes; family Loricariidae; genus Ancistrus; species Ancistrus triradiatus. The sequence continues at coordinate 299,567 of JAJAGP010000482.1, read as the reverse complement.
ATCAATGACAGTCAGGTGTGAGTGGGCACCCTGTTTTATTTAAAAAACAGGGATCTGTCAAAGTCTGCTCTTCACAACACGTTTGTGGAAGTGTATCATGGCACGAACAAAGGAGATTTCTGAGGACCTCTGAGTGGTCGACCAACAAAGATCGAGGCGTGTAATAGTTGGCTAGGTCACAAAGGACCCCAGGGTAACTTCTAAGCAACTGACAACTGAAGGCCTCTCTCACATTGGCTAATGTTAATGTTCATGAGTCCACCATCAGAAGAACACTGAACAACAATGGTGTGCATGGCAGGGTTGCAAGGAGAAAGCCACTTCTCTCCAAAAAGAACATTGCTGCTCGTCTGCAGTTTGCTAAAGATCACGTGGACAAGCCAGAAGGCTATTGGAAGAATGTTTTGTGGATGGATGAGACCAAAACAAAACTTTTTTGGTTCAAAAGAAAAGGGTTATGTTTGAACCTTATCCCATCTGTCAAACCCACCAACATCCCAGAGCTGAAGCTGTTCTGTACGAAGGAATGGGCTTAAATTCCTCCAAGCCGGTGAGCAGAACTGATCAACAGTTACAGGAAACATTTTGTTGCAGTTATTGCTGCACAGGGGGGTCACACCACGTACGCACCACTCACTAATATGTAATATTGGATCATTTTCCTCATTAAATAAATGACCAAGTATAATATTTTTGTCTCATTTGTTTAACTGGGTTCTCTTTATCTACTTTTAGGACTTGTGTGAAAATCTGATGATGTTTTAGGTCATATTTATACAAACTTTCAAGCACCACTGTAAATACATATATGTATTTGCGGTGCTTGAAAGTTTGTGAACCCTTTAGAATTTTCTATATTTCTAAGAACTATGATCTAAAATAGTATGGGAATTTCACACAAGTTCTAAAACTAGATAAAGAGAACTCAGTTAGACAAATGAAACTAGAAAAATATATGTAATTATTGTGTGTAATGTAATTATTGTATATACAGTACATGTAAATATTGAGAAAAAATGTCCAATATTAAATATCTGTGAGTGGCCTGAACCTGAAATTAAAGTCACGTATTTTCAACCAATGGGACGGCAATCAGATGTGAGTAGGCACCCTGTTGTATTTGAAGAACATGGTTCTATCAAAGTCTGATCATAACAGCGCATGTTTATGGAAGTGTATCATGTCACATATAAAGGAGATTACAGAGGAGCTCAGTTAAAGAGTTGTTGATGTTCCTCAGACTGGAAAAGGAGTTTGGACACCAATCCAAAGTCAGGAAGATATACTGGAGGTAATTTAAAACCATTGTTACCTTCCTCAGGATCAAGACGTATAACAGTCTGCAAGGTCACAAAGGAACCCAGTGTAACGTTTAAGTAACTAAAGACCTCTGTCATACTGGCTAATGTTAATATTTAGGAGTCCACCATCAATAAAACACTAAATATGACTGGTGTGCATGGCAGGGTTGCAAGGACAAAGCCATTGCTCTGCACTGCCTATCTATTTTCTTAGTATAACATGAACAAGCCAGAACATTGCTAGAAAATATTTTGTTGACAGATGAGAACTAAATATAATTTTTGGTTTAGATGAGAATTGTTATGTCTGAAGGAAGGAAAACAATGTGTTCCAGCATAAGATTCTTATACATTATGTGAAACAAGGTGATGGTTGTATCATGCTTTTAAGCCTGTTTTGCTGTATCTGTATCGCTCTATTGCTGTATCATTTATGGAGTAATTAATTCTAATTTATATCAGCAAATTCTAAAGGATAATGTCAGGACCTTAGTCAGTGTATATAACCTCAAAAGAAAAATATGTCATACAGCAAGACAACAACTCTATGCACACAAGTTGTTCTACTGAAATATGATTACAGAACAATAAAGTTAAATGCCCAGTGTCCTGAACTTAATCCTACAAAAGTATTGTTTTAATGACCTGAAGTGAGTAGTTCATGCAGGCTACCTAGGTACCACTTGGTTGCCAAAGTAACAGCTAGAGTGAGCACACCTATATGGAGAGGCCAGGGAAGTAAGCAAGGGAACCAAAAATGGTGTCAACCAACAAAGACATCCCTGTTACAAAATGGAGGAAATATAAAGAACAAACAAACTAAGCCTGACACCAGAGAAATAAAGAGGCAAATAATAAATAAATAATTCACAGTCTCTTCAGTATAAACTTAACATTGTCTTTATTAGTTTATTTCTCTTCATCTTCTGTTTTCCACTGTCTTCAGGTAAAACTGAACATTTTCTTTCCTTTCTTCTAACAGTTGTCAGCTTCCACTTTCTTTCTTTCACTGTAAAATGTATCTAACTCATTTCCCATTAATTTTCTTTTTTCTCAGTCCAAATTTTATTTCTGTCATTACTGATCTGTTTTACTTTCAGAATTCTCTTTCACTGTAATCATTTTCCTTCTTTCTTTCATAGCACATACAAAGTCAAATGATTACCATTATTGGCTGTGGGTGTTAGAAAAACACACCGTGGTATGTATCGGCATTTGGCACACTTAAATACCATGTCACACGGGTGTAGCCAGTTGGCGATAATTGTTGCAGTGGTTTCTGGGCAATGTAGTTTCTGTTCCTTCATCCATCAATTAAAAAAATCACTGTAAGGAAATGTTGATAGATTAATCAGTTAGATTATTATAATTCTTAGATAATTAAATTCTTATCTCTCATAGCTTTTTTTCTCCATCTATGCCTAATACAAAGCAGTCCACTGTATGGTCGCTAGTGCTCACACACAGTTGCCTTGTTGTGGGAAGCTGGCCAGTAGGCCTTGTTCAGCAGTGATTGTTGGGGCTGTTTGTGCTTTTGATTTACATTTCCTGCATTCCTTGAGTTCATATTCTAACAGCCATGCCAGAAGTCTTACTCTTAATCCAAACCTGTGTTTGGGACAGCAATGCTCCTTTTAAGCTAGAACAACATGCTGGCAACTATTCAGTCTGAATCTGCATTCACAACCAAGATTTGAATCTTCATATTTGTAATGCAGGCCAGAGAACATGGCACAGTTTCAAAATGCCTTGCTGCCATTTTTATGTTTGTATCAGATGCATGAAAGCAGGGGTCACTTTGTCAAAAGGGGCTTTTTATGCTTCTCTGTGTGGCGGTAATGAGGGTTAGTGCTGCAGGTATGAAATAACCATTGGATTAGGAGGATTATTGAATCAGCACAAAACATGTCAATATTTAACAAAGTTTTAACAAGTATTTATTAGCATATCTAAACCAAGTATAAAAAACCCTTGGTTAGAGACATATGTTTCTTTATGGTAGTATTATTTTATATCTAGTATGTAGATATTTTTATACTTATACCTGTAGATATTTTTTATCTATAAGTAGTCTGAATAGTCATTCAGTATTTGCATGCACAACCCCTGTACCCAGCAAAAAGGGCAGCAGGCCAGCGTGTGCTTCATACACTTTTAGCCACCGATTTCTAAGTGGCACCATCATCTGCCAGTAATGGCACCATGATATCTCAGTAGCGCATGCTGTTGCAGCAGCTGGGGGATAAACTCTTAGCCATGCTTTCCTCCTGCAGACATGGCAAATTTGAACTGTGGAATGCTCAATGAAGTTAGAGGCACTGCCCAGCCTTGATTCTGAGCCCCATAGTGGTAGGCCCTGAGTGCCAAAATAGTTGTCTATTATTTACATTTTTCATCTCCAGCAATGCAAGATGTCATAGTTTAATCACGCACCTAATAAGAGTGCGAGTTTACGTTTGTGTCTGTACAGTGGCTAATCTCCTTGTGCTACCAGAGGGAATAAGAAAGGCAATAGAAAATGGAGCTGGAGTCACGTTCAATTACACAAATTGGAAAAGACAAAATTAGTGTTCAAGCAGTTTTATATAGACCTAGTTGCTCTCAGCTGCACACAAAGGCATTAAATACGATTGTTGCCTTTTTTTAAAGCATCCATCAGTGTCATACGTATTGACTTAGTTAGGCTTGATTGCAACGATAAATATTAACTACATAAAATGAGATTGGAGTTGTTAACTAGGCGTATCCTGTGTTGAGGTAATGATTTCCAACCATAGGCATGTCTGGCCCCTTAAATTGAGTCACAGTGCAGGTTTTTTTTTTATTAACAGGGGCTTGGGTAGCTGCACTGAGCGCATACACACAGGAGGTCAGGTACGGATTATCGATTGTTTTTCCAGAGAAAAAAAGCTAGGTTCAGGTGCGAGATTATGGTCAAAATTATGTAACTTCATTGCCCACAGTAGAGTGACCAGATGCCCTGAAAAATCCATAACAGCTCTGAGTTTTTAGTAGTATTTAAAATGAAAGTAACACACCTGTAACCTGTGCGTAATAGACTGTGTCTCGATCACATCCTCAGAATCTGTAAATTGTTTTCATAATATTGATAACAGATTATGATCTTCTGACATGACACACTCACCCCAAGTCTCATGTCTTGAATTTCACTCATTCTCATCTGGTCATACTAGCTGACAGCAGCTCGATATTCAGTGAGAAAATACAATACATTGATATGGATCATTTTTTTTTTCTCTTATTAGATAAAAAATACTCATTGCTTGTTTGTGTATTATAGATGCCAATTGGTTGTTAGAACAAAGAAAGAGACAGAGGAGAATTGTGAGAGAAAATGGGAGAGAGCAGAATGGAGAACAAGAACCAGGTGAGAAAGTTGACAGTTAGTCAAGACCACAGTTATAAGTATCAATTGTATCAGTTGTAAGCTGCTCCAGATATGGGTGTTGCATCTGCCAAATGACTAAATGTAAATGTAATGCCATATGGCAGCTTCGACTTCACATAACCAAACTATGAAATCCTGTTACCAAATGTAGATTCCCTCCAACCTACTCTTTACATCTTTAATTTATGTATTGTTTATCCCTCATTGTCTTTTACTTTTAATACAATTTCAGTTGTACTACTTTGTAATGCAAGTAATGGCTTTGTGGCTCACAGGCTCAGCTCAGCAGGCTTGTTCAACACACTCTTTAGAGTACTTACGTGAAACAATTAATGATTCCTTTCTAAGAGAAGCTTTCTAAGAGTACGCTGGGTTGAGTAGTTTAAGTGTTAAAACATTAAAGACTAACACCTACCACACTTCTCTCTTATGACCTCCCTCCATTTTTTTCTATTTGAAGAATCAGTCAATAGCTTAAGTGAGAAGAAGGCCTTTTATTGTGATAATCTACATGTAAGTATTGACAAATTACATAGTTATGTCAGGAGGCTAACTCGATTGTATGACACAGTTTCAGGTCCAACAAACCTATATTGAACAACATTACAAAACTGACAAAACCAAATGAATTGGCTATTTCTTTAATACAGACCAGAGTTGGCCCAGATTTGAGCAATTCAAATCTGACAGTATTCCTCCTGAGCATTTCTGAAAGAAATCCCCAATCAATCTTAAATAAATCAAAATGAAATACGAGCATGCTTGGCACATGTTAGGCAAAACTGCATCCGTGTTTCTGATTGACTGGATTGATGTGTAGAGACTGGTTGCAATCAGAGGGGACATTTCTGAATCTTAAAGGGATTTGAGACAGAATAAATTATATTTCTACATATGGTGATCTTTTCCCTAGTCTCTCAACTATGCTGAAAAAGATGACACTATTGCATTTTCAGGATTAAACGGATAAGTAAATAAATGAATGAATGAATGAATGAATGAATGAATGTAAAAGGTATCCAAAAAATCAAAGACATCGAAATCACAACCACAATATACTTCTTTTTTTTCTGATGTAATATAAGTGATAGTATTAATTTGCCCAGCACTATACAAGTTATCGTATACAGTGGTGTGAAACAGAGTTTGCCCCCTTCCTGATTACCTATTTTTTTGCGTATTTCTCACACTTAAGTGTTTCGGAACATCAAACCAATTTAAATAGTATATATATAATATGACATATAACAAATATATAATACAAATATATATACAAATATATATAATATGACAAATAAAATCGGGTTAAGAACTGTCCAACACGTTACTAAAAACTGGACGGACAGTGGGGAAACATCATCTAAGAGGAAGGAATGTTGTCGGAAAAAAATCTTGATTAATCGTGATCAGCGATCACTTAAACGTTTGGTGAATTCAAATCGTGGAAAAACAACAGTAGAACTCAGGGACATGTTTAATAGTGAAAGTAAGAGCATTTCCACATGCACAACGTGAAGGGAACTCAAGGGATTGGGACGTAACAGCTGTGTAGCCTTAAGAAAACCACATGTCCGTGAGACTAACCAACAAAAACGGCTTCAATTTTCTAGGAAGCATAAACATTGGACTCTGGAGCAATGGAAGAAGCTCATATGGTCTGATGAGTCCAGATTTACCCTGTTCCAGAGTGATAGTGCATCAGGGTAAGAAGAGAGGTGGCTGAAGTGATGCACCCATCATGCCTAGTACCTACCGTACCAGTCTGTGGGGGCGGGGCTATGAGCTGAGGTTGCTGCAGTTGGTCAGGTCTAGATTCAGCAACATTATGAGCCCAAAGAATGAGGTCAGCTGACTACCTGAATGTACTGAACCACCAGGTTATTCCATCAATGGATTTTTTCTTCCCTGTTGGCACAGGCATATAGCAAAATGACAATGCCAGGATTCATCAGGCTCAAATTGTGAAAGAGTTGTTCAGGGGGCATGAGACATCATTTTCACACATGGATTGGCCACCACAGAGTCCAGATCTGAACGCCATTGAGAATGTTTGGGATGTGTTGGAGAAGACTTTGTGCAGTGGAACAAATCTCCCATCATCAATACAAGATCTATTAAAAATTAATGCAACTCTGGACATAAATAAATGTTGTGACATTGCAGAAGCTTGTGGAAATGATGCCACAGCAAATGCGTGCCATAATCAAAGCTAAATGTGGTCCAATGAAATATTATTTGGGACCTTTTTTTTGGCCAGGCAGTGGATGTATATATATATATATATATATATATATATATATATATATATATATATATATATATATATACAGTGGGACAAAAAAGTATTTAGTCAGCCACTGATTGTGTAAGTTCTCCTACTTAGAAAGATGAGAGAGGGTCTTATTTTTTCCATCACAGGTAAACTTCAACTATGAGGGACAAAAATGAGAAAAAAAATCTTCTCCGTCAGCTCTCTTGAAGAAAATATGAGAAATATTTAAAACAGAGATAAACCCATTACTTTTATTATTAAAAAGTCTACCCTTTAATAATTTCCTAAAATAACTGTAAGCTTTCTTCATTGGGTCTGTAGGGTCCTCTGGAAATGCAAAAGTATTGGGATGTAGACCACATGACAGTTAATGACCATAACTCATGCACATATGTAATTAAATCATTATTTTTTCAATCAGGTCACAGCACTTATCCTGGTGAGGATCACAATGAGGGCAGTCCTATCCCGGTAACACTGGGCACAAGGCCATATACTATCAGTATAAAGACCTATTCATTCCATCACAAACCCTAAGCACCGACTACTTGAAAAAAAACAGGAACTGATCATCTCACTGAGCTTTCAGGCAGACCAAAAATCCATTGCTATGCATTACATAAGCCATAAAAAAAAAATATTTTTTTAGCTATGTATTGCAAATTTACTCATTTACGAAATTAATTTAATAGCAAACCTACTATAATTACAAATACTTATATATAGGAAGCCCTTTGTGTGCAAAGGGAAGGGAAAATAGGAGGGAGACTGTATTGTTTCTTTAGAAACTGAAAAGGAGATAATGTGCAAAAACTACTCGAACCAAGAAACACTATTGTAATGTTCAGAACAATATACTTTTTAAGTCAAACGTTGTGCTTTTTTCTGTTCTGCTTTTTATACAAATATTGTCCATTCTACTGCACTTATGTGGACTTGTTTAATAATGTCTAAGACTGTTAAATCATCTTAGTGAATGGCGGTAGACACACAGAGAACACAACACAGACTCAGTTTTACACTCAATGGTCACGCCCGACCTGGCCGCACCTGCTAAGCACGCGCACACTGTTGTTTCATTTCCCCTTGTCATCCCGCACTACAAATACCCGCACACGAGCTCCGCGGGTCCGGCGTTTGTTCCACTCTATACCCCGAACCCTGTCTCAACACCGGTCCTGTCTGTTCGTGTCTCAATAAACCACCTCACCTGCCAGTAAGTTCGCGTTTTGTCCTCCTGCTTCCCATCCCACGGCTCCGCCGTTACAGTTGGCAACACCGACATGGAGACAGCAGCTACTGGCTTCCTGGCCGCGAGCCCGCTCCCACCAAGGGAACGTTGGCTCGCCGACATCTGTGCCCGGCTTGGGGAGGTGGCTTGGACGCGGACCCGTTGCCCGTGGACTTCCGACTGCGCTCCATCCGCTCGCCATCAACGTTCTTCGCCCTGCGCCTAGTCGAATCCGCTGCCCCGTCCTCCCTCCGTCCACGGTCCTCCACACTCTTTCCGTCCAGCCTGCCCTCCTTCTACCGCCCACCAGACTCATCGCCACAGCCCCTGCCCTCGCGACCCCGATCGTCCAGCCTGCCCTCTGCGACCCCGATCGCCAGCCTTCCCTCCTGCGACCCCGATCGCCAGCCTGCCCTCGCGACCCCATCGCCAGCCTGCCCTCGGCGACCCCCGATCGCCAGCCCCGCCCTCGGCGACCCCGATCGCCAGCCTGCCCTCGGCGACCCCGATCGCCAGCCTGCCCTCGGCGACCCCGATCGCCAGCCTGCCTCGGCGACCCCCCGAATCGCCAGCCTGCCTCGCGACCCCGATCGCCATCCTGCCATACGTCGACTCCGATCTCCAGCCTGCCCTCGGCACTCTCCCGGCGCCAGCCTGCCCTCTGCGACTCCTATCGCCATCCGCCCCCGGCGACGCCGTTCGCCGGCGTCCATCCGGAACCCCTCGTGCGCCGGCGTCCCCAGCCGAACCCTCGTCGCCGGCGTCCAGCCGGAACCCTCGTGCGCCGCGTCAGCCGGAACACTCGTGCGCCGGGTCCCGCCGGAAACCCTCGTGCGCCGCGTCCAGCCGGAACCCTCGTGCGCCGGCGTCCAGGGAATCCGCAAAACCCTCCTCTTGCGCCGGCGTCCAGCCGGCACCGCTCCGTTCCTCCGGGCGTCCATCCTTCACCCTCGTTTCGCCGGCATTCCATCCTTGCCCCTCCTTTCCCCTGGTCTTCCATGTCCTTCACCCTCTTTTTCTCCTTCTTCCCTTCCTTCCCCCTCGTTCGCCGCGTCCAGCCGGCACTCCGCTCGTTCGCCGGCGTCCCCCGGCACCCTCGTTCGCCGGCGTCCAGCCGGCACCCTCGCTCCGCCGTCTTTCCCGATTTGCTTCCCTCCCCTCGCTCGCCCGCTCCAGCCAGGCGTTTCTGCTCGCCGGTCGCCCGATGCTGCCGTGACTTCTTCCATGGCTTCCGCCCGGTCGAGACAAAACCCCCGGACTCGGAGCCACCCGGGGAATGTCTCATTGGAGTCCCTAGCCTCCGACTCTGAACTCCGTGGGGGGGGGTCTCTTGTCACGCCCACTGTCCGCACCTGCTAATCACGCGCAACCTTGTTTGTTCATTTCCCTTGTCCATCTATCCCCGCACTACAAATACCCGCACACAGCTCACTCCGGCGTGTTTCCACGATGTACCTACCCTGTCTCACCGGTCTGTCTGTTTCGTGTCTCAATAAACCACCTCACCTGCCAGTAAGTTCGCGTTTGTCTCCTGCTTCCCATCCACCGGCTCCGGCCGTTACAGTCAAACACTAGCGTACTTTCTCAAATGATTGTGATTTTTTCCAACCCTATGTTATTGTGAGCACAATAGAAGGCCTGTGACTCCAGGGTCTGCCTGCATTCTTTTGTTGTATCCCTTGTGTTGTCAGGTATTTCAGAGATAATGGCATGGAATGAATGTGCATTGGCTGGTGAAGGAGCACACCTGAGTTACCTGTTTGGCTCACTAGAGATTTATAATATTTACCTGTTTCCTCTTAGCTGAATGAGCAGATCCAGAGTGGACAGGTGACACTCTTCTATCAGTTGTTTTGTCCAGGGCTTTGTTTCTTTTTGTTTCTCATTCCGTGTCTTTCTTAGGGTGTGGGTGTAGGTAGGAGCTTGACGATGATGGTTATCTAACAAACCTACACTATGCTTGAAAGTTTGTGAACCCTTCAGAATTTTCTATATTTGTGCATGAATGTGGCCTAAAGCATCATCACACAAGTCCAAAAAGTAGACAAAGAGAACAAAATTAAACACATTAGATAAAACTATTACACAATATAATTTATTTATTGTGAAGGATGATCAATATTACATATTTGTAAGTGAGAAAAGTGAACTTTTGCTCTCAGTATCTGATATGACCCCCTTTTGCAGCAATAACTTCAGCTAAAGATTCATGGTAACTGTTGATCAGTCCTGCACACTGGCTAGGAGGAATTTTAGCCCATTGCTTGATACAGAACAGCTTCAACTCTTGCCATGTTGGTGGGTTTCCTCACATGAACTGCTTCCACAACATTTCGATTGGGAGTAAGGTCAGAAAGTTGACCTGGCCTTTCCAAAACATGAACTTTATTCTTTATTCTCTTTAATAAAACCATTATTTGGTAGAACAACTTGGTGTGCTTGGGTCGTTGGCTTGCTGCATGACCACCTTCTCTTGAGATTCAGTTCATGGACAGATGTCCTGACATTTTCCTTTAGAATTCTCTGATATAATTCAGAATTCATTGTTCCATCAATGATGGCAAGCCGTCCTGGCCCAGATGCAGCAAAACAGGCCCAAACCATGATACTACCACCACCATGTTTCACAGATGGGATAAGGTTCTTATGCTGGAATGCAGTGTTTTCATTTCTCCTGGTAGAATGATTTTCATTAAAACAAGAAAAGTTTTAAAAGGATTTTTGTGAAAGTCTGATATTATTATAGGTCATGTTTACAGAGAAATGTAGAAAATTATAAAAAGTTCACAACTTCAACAACAAAAAAGTTCAAACTCTCTCATACACACATTTCCCATTAGCATGTAATGCCATAGTTTGACAAACAGTAGAATTTTAACACACTGCGTATTGCAGCATTGTTGGGCAGATTTTTTTGAGAGTCAGATTTATCCCCAGTTACTTATTCTCTTTACTGTAACTAATGGACCTGCCAAAAGAAGATAGAAAATAAAAAATATGTCAGTGCTTGTTGGTCAGTTACTCTAGAGGGGCTGTGTTGGAACCAGCCTCTTCCAAATAAAAAAACTCACTTTTTCCACTTCATAAGAACATATGAGTTTGAAATATCGACTCATACATCCACTCATATTCAGACTTTCTCTCCTCTCTCTCTTTCTGTATGGAAAGAAAAATAGCTTTCCCCAGTAATATGAGAGAGGGGACATTTCCTGAATCAACATTGCCTCAATTGGAAAACTCTTTCATTAAAGACATTCTATCAATACATAAAAAAGAAAGCAGAAAGAAAGATTTCTTAAAATGCTGATCAACACCACATGCCTTACAGTGCTGGCGTGAAACGGCATTCCTGTAACAAACATATCTGTTCTAAAACAATCCTAAAATCCTGCTAGGCAGTGTGGCTGAATGCGTTTGTGTTGTGTAAATGTTTTTCACTGCTGTTGCTTTACAAGTATATCAGTATGTTTGTGTGTGTTTATGAGCCATGGCTAATCAGTGTGCATGTGTGGACAATTCTTTCTCTCTCAACACTAAATGGACATGGTGAATGTGGCTTTTCTGTTCGTGTGAGAGGGAAATGCCAAGGCAGTGCAGTCAGCTGCTGCCTAATCAGTGTGAGTGTCTCCTGTGCTGTTACCAAGCCTGCAATTTCATTGCCCTACATCCTGTAACGTCACAGAGGACGTACATGCTAGTTGTGGTCTCTATTAAGGACCAGTTTCTAAAGTTAGACAAGTACAGTTTTGAGTGTATTACTTGAAGGTTTCTTTGTATTATCCTCTGTAAATCCACAAGATGTGATATACATAGGCTACTTTCTCCATCGTGGCATGTTGGTTTACTGGAGTGTCTTTTTGGAAGACGTGCTCTTGTCAGCATAGCTTTGAGTCTGGGAGTGTGATCAGGCCACGCTTCACTTTAGGTAATAATAGGCTGTAGTAAATCCCAGCGAATTGGTTCCCACAGTGCAAAATAGGGGTTAGTACACACATATACACTCAGTCACCTTTCTGAGGCTGTGCAGAATTATGACGTGAAAAAGAACAGACCATATATTTAAATATCATAGCTTTGTATACTTGTAGCCACTGCTGGTTGAATCTGCTGTGTGCAATAGTTTTTTCTGTCACGCTTCGGATGAGGTAGGGAAGCTGAGCTCAGAGTACGTGCAAGTGTGCATGATTTATTTACATTATACATGGTGCATTGTGCAAAGTGTGGGGCAAGATGAACACAGAAAGACAAAGGCTAACTGTAAAACAGGCAGGCTAGGGTGCTAAGCTTATAAAGAGATGTGGTAGACAAAGAAGCAAACAAATAACACTAATACATGTGGACAAAATCTACCAAGCTAAAGCTAACGGAAAATGTGCTGAACTCCACAGGACAATGTGCTAATATAGATGGACAAAACTAAACCAAACAGATGATGCTAACAAGACCAGACAGTGCTAATACAAACAGACAACGCAAATGTAACCAGACAGTGCTTAGACAAACAGACAATACAAACAGACAGTGCTAAGACAGACAGACAATGCTAATACATACAGACAAAGTGTTAATACAAACAAACAATGCTAATACAAACAATGCTAATATGCGCTAGCAAACAGAGAACATGTGCTAAACCAAACATATGCTATGCTAATGCGGACAGCTAATATGCGAACACAGTGAGACTAACAGCTACAAGCAACTTAGAACCAAGGCAAGAGCAAGAAAACCAGACAGAGGCTTGGGCTTGGTTTGGGCTTTATTTTCTTTAACATCGCTTTTGGCATCAACGGCTAACCTGACACATCTTTGGAATGTCGGAGGAAAAGGGAGTACCTGGAGTAAACCCATGCAGGCACAGGGAGGACATGCAAACTCCGCACAGGCGGAGTCTGAGGTCAGGATCAAATCAGGAGCTGTTAGGCAGCAACACTAACCGCATGCATCACTGTGCCACCCAACCACACAGGAAGCAAGTAGAAAACCAGGAGCCAGGAATCATGGGGTGTGTGAAAAAATGGGAGGCAAGGAAGTGCACAGGAAAGGGAGAATTTATAGGAGGGGCACAGCAGGCTGTAATGGAATAGCTGTGGAATGAGCAAAGGGTCAAAAGCATGGCCATGCAGGATGACATGCCTCTCCAGCACACATCATCGTGACATTTTCTCTCTAAAGAACGGTCATTATATAAATGTCTAATGTAACTGAATAGCCAAAAAAATTCTGGTAAACCTTTGTTGTCATGTACAGTCATCTAAGTAACTCATTGAGTAGGGGTAAGAAAGTATTTGGTAAGAAGTAACATATTACCTCTTGTGCAGGCTCAAATCTTTATTTCAAAACAAGATGGGACAATGACAAGATCAAAACTTTTCAGTGATTAGTGACTAGGGCATAATTGTTGACCCAAAACATCATGCCTTGTGGGGTGTTCCAAGTCTCAGTGGTGAGTACGTACCAACTGTGGAGCAAAGAAGGATAAACCACAGACATGCGACAGGTAGTTGGACATCCAGGGCTCATCAATGCATGAGTGCAATGAAGAATGTTTTGTCCTGTTGTAAATGATAGAAGGGCTACTGTGGCACAAGTCAAATAAGGAATGTGTCACAGTATGCAGTGCATAATTACTCAGCAGTTTTCAAACATAGCAGCATTTATATTATTATGACTTTAAAAAGTTGGACTGTGCACACCCTAAAGTGACAATTTGTTGTGCACTTGTGTGAACACAGTGATATACCAATCTCAAACAGCTATCTATGCACTACATTGGCTCTATACAGTGGGGCAAAAAAAGTATTTAGTCAGCCATTGATTGTGCAAGTTCTCCTACTTGGAAAGATGAGAGAGGTCTGTAATTTTCATCATATGTACACTTCAGCTATGAGAGACAAAATGAGAAAAAAAATCCAGGAAATCGTATTGTAGGATTTTTAAAGAATTTAATTGTAAATCATGGTGGAAAATAAGTATTTGGTCACCCACAAACAAGCAAGATTTCTGGCTCTCACAGATCTGTAACTTCTACTTTAAGAAGATCTTCTGTCCTCCACTCATTACCTGTATTAATGGCACCTGTTTGACCTCGTTTGTATAAAAGACACCTGTCCACAGCCTCAAACAGTCAGACTCCAAACTCAACCATGGCCAAGACCAAAGAGCTGTTGAAGGACACCAGGAAGAAAATTGTAGACCTGCACCAGGCTGGAAAGAGTGAATCTACAATAGGCAAGCAGGTTGGTGTGAATAAATCAACTGTGGGAGCAATTGTAAGACATACAAGACCATTGATAATCTCCCTCAATCTGGGGCTGCACGCAAGATCTCATCCCGTGGGGTCAAAATGATCATGAGAATGGTGTGAGCAAAAAATCCCAGAACTACATGGAGGAACCTGATGAAGGACCTGCAGAGAGCTGGGACCAAAGTAACAAAGCTACCATCAGTAACACACTACGCCGAGAGGGACTCAGATTCTGCAGTGCCAGGCGTGGTCCCCCTGCTTAAGGCAGTACATGTCCAGGCTTGTCTGAAGTTTTGCCAGAGAGCATATGGATGATCCAGAAGAGGATTTTGGAGAATATCATTTGGTCAGATGAAACCAAAATAGATCTTTTTGGAGCTCTATTGGAGGGAGTTTAAAAGTCCGTGTTTGCCCAGCGGACAGCCCCAAAACATCACTGCTCTAGAGGAGATCTGCATGGAGGAATGGGCCAAAATACCAGCTACAAGTGTGTGCAAATCTGGTGAAGACTTACAGGAAACGTTTGACCTCTGTCATTGCCAACAAAGGTTATGTTTTACACAGTATTGAGTTGAAATTTTGTTATTGACCAAATACTTATTTCCACCATGATTTACAATTAAATTATTTAAAAATCTTACAATGTGATTTCCTGGATTTTTTTTTTCTCATTTTGTCTGTCATAGTTGAAGTGTACCTATGATGAAAATTACAGACCTCTCTCATCTTTCTAAGTAGGAGAACTTGCACAGTTAGTGGCTGACTAAATACTTTTTTGCCCCACTGTATATGCAGTAGGGCATAATTTCTGTACTGCATGACCTCTGTATTGCACCGATAAAACACCACTGTAGATTAACAGACAAAAAAGAATATAACCAATTGTAATGAAGTCAAGTATAACCCATGTGCTTTAAATTAATACTGCACTTACAGGACATTTAATTTTTAAAAAGGGTCCTGTAATGAGTACATGTAGCATGTTGTTTCCTGCCTCTGAATAACCTATGCGAGAATACCTTACAGTCCATACATCAGAAATGATTTTGGAGTATTACACAGTCAAATGACTGGAAGTTATTGTAGAAGTAAACAGCATACTTGGGTCTAAATTCAGATTCACTTAGAGTCTTATATAAAAGTGTGGTCACCCCTGGCCAAGTGGCACGTTTTGTTGTTTTTATAACTTACACAAACATAATTCAACCCTTCATTCATCCAGGAAACAATTTAAATATAGCATGTTCCTGCAAGTTTTAATACATACATTTACTGTATTATTTACATACAAAACATACTGGAAAATGAAACCTGTTTTTGTTTCAATGGATGCTTTAGAAATATCTCTCGTTTATGTTTATTGCCTGCAGAGATTGTGTTAACTTCATTTAGAAGACCAGCAATCAGGGGAATGCAAAATTTTGCCTGCGTCTGTAAGAAAAAGATGATGCTTGGCTTTAAGTACATGGTTGGCTTCTTTATTTGAGGTTGTTTAGCTTAAGGGGCAATTATTAGGATCGTAAACTTCTGAGTCATGCAAGAACACCAGCCACAAACACGTTTGGTTTGAAACACGAGCCAACATACTGAAAGCATAAGAAAGCCTCAGCAGTTCTCACGAGTGTCCATTTAGAACACCTAGTAGAACTGGACAGTCTATAATTTCCAAATTTAGAAGTCTAAGGGAGACCTGCTGTTGCAGAAACGTACAGCACCCTCTCAGTTCCATAGTGCCAACTTCTTGGAAGATTCCTGAAGACAGAGACCAGGTTCCTATCTACCCCTCCCTACAAAAGGGGACCTTTATTTCCTATGAAAGAAGAGAAGTTGCGTGACGGGAAAAGCATTTCCCTGCAAGTCATAGCTGCTGGTATTTGCTGGCATGGGACTTTGTGGTTTCCATACCCACCAGGGTTTTGGTAAAATCCAGTCTGACCATGTCTGCCTGCATGAATGCCAGCAGTGGAGTGTAGATGAGCAGAGACATACATATACATGCCTATGCGCACGTACACTTGCTGGAAATGAAAGGACATGCGAGCTGTAGCATACTAAATCTCCTCCTCATAAACAATTGGGTGGGCCTTCAGACATGCTATTCATTCCTAGACTGCAGTAAAGTCAGTGAAGTGGTGTATCTGTATGGATGGGCGCTACCAGAATTTGCCTATGCTGAATAGTAGCTGATCGGATAGTAACTGTCAGTGGAATAAATGCTAAGAATGCTAAGATAGTTGGTTACTACTCTGACAAAATACTGTATTTTCAACATTTTTATTAATTTTATAACAACAAAAAATTCGAATGCATGAGTATCATTGTAGTCTGTTCACTCACAGCTCGAGAGATCCTCAGTTTGATTTCTGACGTGAACGTCTTCTGTGTGGAGTTTGCATGTTCTCCCTCTGTCTGAGTGGATTCTTTCTATCTTTAAAGTTTCTTAGTGTCACTGTGAGTGAGTGTGTTTGTGGGCTTTGCCAGCACAGGGAGATTACCTAAAGCAGCATATGCCTTTGGATTGTCAAGACGGGTGTTTTGAAAATACACTAATTAACATAAAAATAGCACACCCTGACAGCAAAACTCAGCATGCAGTTATGTTTCAGGCAGATATGTACATGATTACAGGTGTGGTCTGATTAGACACTGGGTCTTGCCACAAGAGGGCATCAAAATGCTTCCCCCACTGCCCGATAAAAAGTCTCTCAGAGGCTACTTTTGGGTAGTGTACCTCTTGGTGCATGCCTCTACGTCACACTCAAAGACATTCTGCCCAGTTGACAGACTTTCAGAGAGGGCACATCATTGGACTTAGAAAAGCAGGACGGTTGTGTCAATGAATTTCCTACCATCTAGACCATCTTGTTGGAAGCAGTGGTTCCGTGAGGGCACTCACACACATGGCAAACAGGCTCCGGACAGGCCCAGCTGCAACATCTGTGCCACAGGATGCCATACGGTAACCTGTTTGCCTCCAATGCCCAACTGTATCTCATCTTGTATCCAGGCTATTGGCAGTCTAACAGGGTACTAGAGACTCCTTGAAGTTGTACAGTTTTACCCAATAAATTTAAAATTGTAATCACTTATACAGTATATATCTTCATTGCATGTGGGTGGAGCAGCCAACTAAAAATTCAGTGGATTAGGCAAACACCTCCTTAATGAAGGAGTTTGCAAATGGAGGAAAGCACTGTTCAGGAACAGGGTTTTTGGACTGTCCTTGACTCCCTGTGTCCAGCTAGAATGTTTGGAGCATTGCGAATGGTGATGGTCATTAATCTGAATGACCTTCTCTGTGTTACCTATGGCTTTTTCTTGCTGCTTCATAACTACTGTGAGGCCAC
Organism: Ancistrus triradiatus; assembly: GCA_025084515.1. NCBI lineage: Eukaryota > Metazoa > Chordata > Actinopteri > Siluriformes > Loricariidae > Ancistrus > Ancistrus triradiatus. The sequence continues at coordinate 281,760 of JAJAGP010000482.1, read as the reverse complement.
CAAGAAGACATTGGATGAGAACAGAATCATCAAGGCAACTGAGCATGAAAAGGACAACCACTCAGCTACACAGACTTATTTCAGAGATTGTGAACCCTTTCGAATTTTCTATATTTCTTTATAAATATGACCTAAAACATCATCAGATTTTCACTCAAGTCCTAAAAGTAGATAAAAAGAAGCAAGTTAATAAGACAAAAATATTATACTTGATCATTTATTTATTGAGGAAAATGATCCAATATTCAATATAAGTGAGTGGCAAAAGTATGTGAACCTTTGCTTTCAGTATCTGGGGTGACCCCCCTGTGCACCAATAACTGCAACTAAATGTTTCTGTAACTGTTGATCAGTCCTGCACACCGGTTTGGAGGAATTTTAGCCCATTCCTCCGTACAGAACAGCTTCAGCTCTGGGATGTTGGTGGGTTTCCTCACATTAGCTGCTCACTTCAGGTCCTTCCACAACATTTCGATTGGATTAAGGTCAGGACTTTGACTTGGCCATTCCAAAACATGAACTTTATTCTTCTTTAACCATTCTTTGGTAGAACGACTTGTGTGCTTAGGGTCGTTGTCTTGCTTGCATGACCCACCTTCTCTGGAGATTCAGTTCATGGACAGATGTCCTGACATTTTCCTTTAGAATTCTCTGGACATCATTCAGAATTCATTGTTCCATCAGTGATGGCAAGCCATCCTGCCCCAGAATGCAGCAGAAACAGGCCCAAACCATGATACTACCCCACCACCATGTTTCACAGATGGGATAAGGTTTCTTATGCTGGAATGCAGTTTTCTTTTCTCCAAACATAATGCTTTTCTATTAATAACCAAAAAAGTTCTATTTTGGTCTCATTCAACCATAGAACATTCTTCCAATAAGCCCTCTGGCTTGTCCACGTGATCTTTATCAAACTGCAGACGAGCAGCAATGTTCTTTTTGGAGAGCAGTGACTTTCTCCTTGCAACCCTGCCATGGCACACCATTGGTTGTTCAGTGTTCTTCTGATGGTGGACTCATGAACATTAACATTAGCCAATGTGAGAGAGGCCTTCAGTTTCTTAGAAGTTACCCTGGGGTCCTTTGTGACCTCACAAAAATTACACTCCTTGCTCTTGGAGTGATCTTTGTTGGTCGACCAGTCTCCTGGGGAGGGTAACAATGGTCTTGAATTTCTTCCATTTGTACACAATCTGTCTGACTGTGGATTGGTGGAGTCCAAACTCTTTAGAGATGGTTTGTAACCTTTCCAGCCTGATGAGCATCAACAACTCCTTTTCTGAGGTCCTCAGAAATCTCTTTTGTTCGTGCCATGATCACTACACTTCCACAAACGTGTGTGTGAAGAGCAGACTTTGATAGATCCCTGATCTTTAAAATAAAACAGGGTGCCCACTCACACCTGATTGTCATCCCATTGATTGAAAACACTTGACTCTAATTTCACCTTTAAATTAACTGCTTATCCAAGAGGTTCACATACTTTTACCACTCACTAATATGGATCACTAATATTGGATCATTTTCCTCAACAAATAAATGATCAAGTATAATATTTTTGTCTCATTTATTTAACTGGGTTTTCTTTTTCTACTTTTAGGACTTGTGTGAAAGTTTGAAGATGTTTTAGGTCATATTTATGCAGAAATATAGAAAATTTTACAAACTTTCAAGCACCACTGTAACTGCATCACAGCAGAAGGGAAGGAGGTCAGCAGGGTCCTTACCGAATTCCTTGATCTTTTTTACATACAATACAGAAGTTGCCTAACAGCTGACACAAGACATTGTACATTGTACATCCTCAACAACAGGTAGACTTAAGCAACAGTCTTCAAACACAAAAAGCCTTTTCAAAGACTTACATATGAAGTAGAATAAACAAACATTATTAATAACAACAACAACAACAATAATAATAATAATAATAATAAAAGTATTCACAGTTTGTGTGACGGACAACTGCCCTGATCCCTGGACAGGTGAGGTGGTGCCAGTAGTGTGTGGTGAAATGTTAATGTTGTGTAGAAATGTACCAGCTGTTGTATTAGGTGGAACATGCATAGATGTGTGCCCTGGGACCCATGGTTTTGAATGGTGGCATGTTGAGCGGTTGTGGTTATGGATGCATAACTTGTCACAGCAGTGAAAATCCTCCTGCAGTTGAGCTTGTCATTCTCTCAAGACTACCAGATAATTTACTGATCTTTCAGAAGCTTGCCTGTCTTTTGTCTCTATTATGTGCAAAATTTTCTATTGCAACTGGATGCCTTCCTTGGCTGTGTCATGCTTGGTACAGGAAATGGGGACAGAGACAGACACAAATGCAAGTGAGACTTTATTATACAAAGACATGGTGAATACAGGACACAGAAAAGATGAGGTACGGGATGTGAACAGAGAAGACCTAGAGGTGAACTAGAGGAACTGATAGGAAAAGCACAGCAGGCTGTAATTAAGCTGCATGATCCCTGTACGCAACTTCAAGCAGAGAAGGGGCCACAGGAGCAGCAGATCACCTTTGTAAACATATAAGTACGTCGTCTACCCAGTCTACCTTTATAAACATACAGTGGTGCTTGAAAGTTTGTGAACCCTTTAGAATTTTCTATATTTCTGCATAAATATGACCTAAAACATCATCAGACTTTCACACAAGTCCTAAAATAGAAAGATAAAGAGAACCCAGTTAAACAAATGAGACAAAAATATTATACTTAGTCATTTTTTCTTTGAGGAAAATGATCCAATATTACATATTAGTGAGTGGCAAAAGTATGTGACCGTCTAGGATATAGCAGTTAATTTGAAGGTGAAATTAGAGTCAGGTGTTTTCAAATCAGTGGGATGACAATCAGGTGTGAGTGGGCACCCTGTTTTATTTAAAAGGATAGGGATCTATCAAAGTCTGCTCTTCACAACACATGTTTGTGGAAGTGTATCATGGGACAAAACAAAGGAGATTTATGAGGACCTCAGAGAAAGAGCTGTTGTTGCTCATCAGGCTGGAATAGGTTACAAAACCATCTCTAAAGAGTTTGGACTCCACCATCCACAGTCAGACAGACAGATTGTGTACAAATGGAGGAAATTCAAGACCATTGTTACCCTCCCCCAGGAGTGGTCGACCAACAAAGATCACTCCAAGAGCAAGGAGTGTAATAGTTGGCGAGGGTCACAAAGGACCCCAGGGTAACTTCTAAACAACTGAAGGCCTCTCTCACATTGGCTAATGTTATGTTCATGAGTCCACCATCAGAAGAACACTGAACAAACAGTGGTGTGCATGGCAATGTTTGCAAGGAGAAAGCCACTGCTCTCAAAAAGAACATTGCTGCTCGTCTGCAGTTTGCTAAAGATCACGTGGACAAGCCAGAAGGCTACTGGGAAGAAAGTTTTGTGGACGGATGAGACCCCAAAATAGAACTTTTTGGTTTAAAAGAAAGCGTTATTTTTGGAAAAAGGAAAATGCTGCATTCCAGCATAAGAACCTTATTCCATCTGTGAAACATGGTGGTGGTAGTATCATGGTTTTGGGCCTGTTTCATCTGGGCCAGGACGGCTTGCCATCACTGATAGAACAATGAATTTTAAAGGAAAATGTCAGGACATCTGTCCATGAACTGAATCTCCAGAGAAGGTGGGTCATGCAGCAAGACAACGACCCTAAGCACACAAGTCGTTCTACCAAAGAATGGTTTTAAAGAAGAATAAAGTTAATGTTTTGGAATGGCCAAGTCAAAGTCCTGACCTTAATCCAATCGAAATGTTGTGGAAGGACCTGAAGCGAGCAGCTAATGTGAGGAAACCCACCAACATCCCAGAGCTGAAGCTGTTCTGTACGGAGGAATGGGCTAAAATTCCTCCAAGCCGGTGTGCAGGACTGATCAACAGTTACAGAAACATTTAGTTACAGTTATTGCTGCACAGGGGTATCACACCAGATACTGAAAGCAGAGGTTCACATACTTTTGCCACTCACCAATATGTAATATTGGATAATTTTCCTCAATACATAAATGACCAAGTATAATATCTTTGTCTCGTTTGTTTAATCTGCTTCTCTTTATCTACTTTTAGGACTTGTGTGAAAATCGGATGATGTTTTAGGTCATATTTATGCAGAAATGAAGAAAATTCTAAAGGGTTCACAAACTTTCAATCACCACTGTATAAGAACTTCTGAACAATCAACAATTAGGCACTACTATAGACACAAGAGATAGATCTCGTCTCTCTTAGAACACTGATTAGGCCAGATTGCTTCCATCAGACACATCCAACATTTTCACAGCCATGCAGTCGAGTGTAGATGAAGAAGATGTAGAATCCGAACTGCGATGGTGAGAAGCTGTGTCAACATCTGTTGTTTGTATACCGGATGGAATGGTAGTAGTTGCCGGTGAACCACAATATATCTGCTCCCATAGATCAAAGTAGAATAGAACCACTTTGCCATGACCACATGCCAGGATCGGACTTGCTTGCCCATATTTCCCCTGCCTTCACATTGGTGATGATGATGGCCCTGTTTATATCCTTCTTTGTGATGAGAAAGACTGGGGATTCTCAGAAGGACATTGCTCTAGCAAAAGAGCTAGGATGTCAGCGTACTTTCTTAATGCTTACTTTTACTAAGTTTGATACTGAGGAATATCTCTACTGCATTATCAGTCCACACATATGATGTTTCGTGTTTGATAATGGATATGTTTTTTAGGAATGAAGGAGGAGAACCCCCATTTTAATATATTCCTGTGTATGTTTGGACAAAGACTTTAATGGAGAACGGTAAAAAACATTACTTAACATGGAGCATAATTGTGAAATATTGAGCATAAAATAAAAATATTTTAGCTCTTTTTTTAACATTTTATTAACATATTATTTTGCTAGCAGTTGTCCAAGTTATACTGTTATCAGGAGTATAAAGGGCTTCACATTAAAAGATAAAATGTTTGGAAAGGTGTTGTTTTTGAGCCAATTATATGTAACTATTATTTTTCTGCTAAAGAGGATACTGTCCTCAAAGCCTTTATCACACAAGCTGACTGAGTATCACAGCTTTTTTTTTACAAGCAGGTGTCCCAACTGGTCATTTAATTTGTACTTTTGTGCCTAATATAACCTACTGCCCTACAGTGTGGGTTAGAAAATCTATTTATTTGAAAAAGTATAGTATAGAAAAATGCTTCTATAATTTTTTAATTCTGATTATTTAATAAAACCTTTGGGTAACATAATGGAAATTAATGATGGGCCCAATGCATTTTCGGCTGTAACCACATAGTCTAGAATCACCTCTGCTTTCCAGGTCAATAAATGACAGCACTGCATCAGCCTGGTTTATATGTCAGGAGACCTGCAGCTGTGCATGAGTGGAGCTTGACTTGGTTCCACATCATTCAACCAGGTAATGGCCTAAAGGCAGTATTTGTTGGGCCTAAACACAGCTCAATTTAAAGTTCAATTAAAGCCAGCTCAACCCATTAAATGCTCTGAAATCTCCCATGCTGGGAACCCTCGGGAATGTATAAAGCACATTGTCCTGAATGTGACCTGTAATCCCTCACAAAGAGTAACACCTATAATCACAAAACATTCTGCAGTGGCATGGCTCACTTTTTGGAACGCAAATGCAATCACTATGAAAATGTCAAATTATAGTCCATTGTTTAGCACGGGCAAAATGATAAAGGCAGAGTTACACTGGTTTCAGGAAAAATTAAATGTTCCATTAAACTTCACTTAAACTGTGTGTAAGTGGTTTGTGTATATACAGTGTACAGCTGAAGTATACAGTGGTGCTTGAAAGTTTGTGAACTCTTTAGATTTTTCTACATTTCTGCATAAATATGACTTAAAACAACATCAGATTTTCACACAAGTTCTAAAAGTAGATGAAGAGAAGCAGGTTAAACAAACAAAAGAAAAATATTATACTTGGTCATTTATATTTTGAGGAAAATGATCCAATATTACATATTAGTGAGTGGCAAAAGTATGTGAACCTCTAGGATTAGCAGTTAATTTGAAGGTGAAATTAGAATCAAGTATTTTCAATCAATGGGATGACAATCAGCTGTGAGTGGGCACCCTGTTTTATTTAAAGAACAGGGATCTATCAAAGTCTGATCTTTAGGACCCACGTTTGTGGAAGCAGATCATGGATACAAACAAAAGAAATCAGGCTGGAGACTTCAGAAAAAGAGTTATTGATGCTCATCAGGCTGGAAAAGGTACAAAACCATCTCTAAAAGAGTTTGGACTCCACCAATACACAGTCAGACAGATTGTGTACAAATGGAGGAAACTCAAGACCATTGTTACCCTCCCCAGAGTGGTCGACCAACAAAGATCACTCCAAGAGCAAGGCGTGTAATAGTTGGTGATGTCACAAAGGTCCCCAGGGTAACTTCTAAGCAACTGAAGGCCTCTCTCACATTGGCTAATGTTAATGTTCATGAGTCCACCATCAGAAGAACACTGAACAACAATGGTGTGCATGGCAGGGTTGCAAGGAGAAAGCCACTGCTCTCCAAAAAGAACATTGCTGCCCGTCTGCAGTTTGCTAAAGATCATGTGGACGAGCTAGAAGGCTACTGGAAGAATGTTTTGTGGACGGATGAGACCAAAATAGAACATTTCGTTTAAAAGAAAAGTGTTATGTTTGGAGAAAGGAAAACACTGCATTCCAGCATAAGAACCTTATCCCGTCTGTAAAACATGGTGGTGGTAGTATCATGGTTTATGCCTGTGTTGCTGCATCTGGGCCAGGACGGCTTGCCATCACTGATAGAACAATGAATTCTGAATGATATCAGAGAATTCTAAAGGAAAATGTCAGGACATCTGTCCATGAACTGAATCTCCAGAGAAGGTGGGTCATGCAGCAAGACAGCGACCCTAAGCACACAAGTCGTTCTGCCAAAGAATGGTTAAAGAAGAATAAAGTTAATGTTTTGGAATGGCCAAGTCAAAGTCCTGACCTTAATCCAATCGAAATGATGTGGAAGGACCTGAAGTGAGCAGCTAATGTGAGGAAACCCACCAACATCCCAGAGTTGAAGCTGTTCTGTACGGAGGAATGGACTAAAATTCCTCCAAGCTGGTGGTAGTATCTGTACTGAATGTCAAGAGAATATGTAACTCAATAATATGTAATATTGGATCATTTTCCTCAATAAGTAAATGACTCATTTGTTTAACTGGGTTCTCTTTATCTACTTTTAGGACTTGTATGAAAATCTGATGATTTTTTAGGTCATATTTATGCAGAAATATAGAAAATTCTAAAGCGTTCACAAACTTTCAAGCACCACTGTAGCTGGACCTGAGTGTGTAAGCCAAATTATAAACATTCCAATTTTCCAAATTTCTCATTTCAGAGAGGTAATGTGCGATACCCACTGGAAAGGAAAATTTCAAAAGATATCTCCTTAATATCTCTGTAGTTTCTCTTAGATACTACTTTCCATTTGATATAAATGAGACAAGAAAAACAAGATTTTACTTGAGGCTTCTGTCTCTCAGGTTTTCCTCCCAAGCTAAGAGATTCCAGTAATCTCATGTGTCTCTCCTTGAGTTTTACCAGCTATCTTAATGAAGTTTCACACTGTGCTCTGGTCTACCAGCATCTTGATTCTTATGTTTATCTGCTTATGAGATAAATTGAGTAGCAGGTTTATTTAACGAACAGCCAGAATTGTAGTGAGTCGCGAGTGTTGGGTCAAAAGCCAGGGAGCAAACAAATCAGAAGGTCGTAAGCTGTAATCCAATAGCCGAAGGATCATACACTAGAATTCGGTAATCACAAGGCAAAAACGCTCAGTAATGTTGGAACAGGACGAATAAGACTTCGCAACCACAGCTAGCGCAAGTGGTGTATTTGTAGTCCTGAACAAGGCCACCGCACAGAAGGTTCAAAACTCCAATGAGCAAGACCTCTGGTTGTGCGCAGTTGCAGTCAGTGTGACAATACAAGAAATAATAGTAAATAAAAATCTGTCTTAAGTCAATCTCATTCATGTCTCAATGACAGAAAACTAGTATGAGTGAAACCTTGCAACACCTGCTAACAGAATAAGAGTCACATTCATGAAAGGCAGAAAACATAGAAATGTCCTTACTTTTGCTTTTCGTTTTAGGTAAGTCTTTCAGGTTTTGCAATAAATACGAATATAAGAATTACTATATTATACAGGACAGTATTGTACTAAATGAATAATGCATTTTAATATTATTGTTTAAAATAAAACACTGCGTGCAAAGTATATAAACTACTATGTGACTATGGTAATGTCCGGTCAACCTACATTTCGACTTTTCAACTAGAATTTGTCAAGTTAACATTTAACATTTATTATTTACAGCATTTAGCAGACGCCCTTATACAGAGTGACTTACAATTGGTACAGTCTTACAATCCAAGCAATTGTGGGTTAAGGGTCTTGCTCAAGGACCCAACAGTGGCAGCTTTGGCTGAGGTGGGATTTGAACCCTGGACCTTCTGGTTCATAGTCCTGCACTAGGCCATCACAGTCCCCAGTCCCACAGTCCACAGTCAAATGGCCATGTTAGCTCATTATTTTATAGTTTTGTATCAAGTATGGTTTTCCTTATAGACAGTTTCTTTTTCAGAATTCGAATAGATGGTAATTTCTGCAAATTTTTCATATTTCACTTTAACATAGCCACATTTTATATTTTTATATGATTAAACATGAGTATGAGTGTGAGAGTGTATGTGCTCTATGATGGATTGGTGCCCTGTCTAGGCTTGTTCCTCCCTTGCACCCTGTGTCGCCTGCTAGACACCGGGGACCTTTGCCGAGTCCATGACCAGGATTAAGTGTATAAGAAAATGAATGAAAGAATATATTTAATTCATCTACAATCTATGATAGCTCCTGTAGCTCAGAGGAAAGAATCACCTACTGGAAATAGCTGTTCCTGAGGACCTGGGTGTGAATTTTGGGTGGCGCAGTAATGGAACCCTGTGATGGACTGGATAGACCTCTGACCTCATTAAGTGAATCTGCAATTAGAGTACTTAATTAGCATGCATTGATGTCTCCTTTTTGTCTGAAGAATTTTATGAGAAACATCCGTGGCAAAATTGATATGTACATGAAACATAAATGAGAATCACCATTATACATACATTTTTGTCAGTCTGCCTGACAATCTCTCTCTCTCTCTCTCTCTCTCTCTCTCTCTCTCTCTCTCTCCTCACAAGAGCTTATAATGGGAGCCAGATTTTCCAAGCTTAGATGGCCGTATAATAATTGCCAGCAATTCATTTGGAATCTCATTTGACATTTCATCTACACAGCTGTGTTTAGAATGTTTTTAAAAATTGAGAATATTGGTCACGGAACGGTAAATCAAAGCCCTTGTAGGGTGGAATTGACATGTTGGGCCTTTGATTGATCAAAGACTTGGCACTACACCCTGGCATGAACTGTGGAATGCCCTGAGCCCTGCATTATGATAAACATATGTGATGGTAGGCATGCATTATCGTCCTTTGCTCCACTCCGCTAAAAGATGTATTGGAAGTGTCAGGGGAGCACACAAGTGCACAGAGAGAGATTACAGGCTGCACTGCACATGTAAGAGCTATACATCAAAGTGCCCATCCACAACGATTGGAAGTGGTTTACACCTGTTTTGAAAAAAAAGTAATAATAATAGTAATAATGACAAAACACAGTCTCCAGATATGTATTCTCATCACCAGATTATGTCTGGTTCTGTCAAGCTACTATACTGTAGACTAATGCCATGTCTGCTCCCTATTTGTCAACTAGTAGCAGTTTGGATTAATAGCTACTGTAAAAGAGTATCTTAAATTCTGATTTCAACAAATATGTGAAGCTAATCCTCATACAGAGCTGTACAACACTTCTGGTGAATGCTTACCATGCAACATTTCACTCCTATCCATTCCAGACAAGGCAGTTCACCGCTTTGTATTTTCATTCAAGTTTTTTTTTTTTCATTCTTTTCTTTGTTCTTTTTTCCTTTTTGAGGGCTGTTTTCACTTTAGTTACTGAGCTAATGTGTTTTGGAGTGAGAACACAGTCTATGTAGAATTGTAATTGCACTAAGCTATGTAGTCTGTCTATGGATACATGTACAAAGGAAAAATCTGAATCATATAAGGATATGGTCTATAAATCAGTCCTTTAATTCATTTGAGAGTGGTTGGTCCAAATACTGTACAGCAACACTTGGAGACCCCCAAGGAAAATGCCAATTATTGCTGTATATTGTGAAGTAAGTGGAAATAATATATTTTTATTAAAATATTTATTGAGCACAGATCTAAAGGAAGTCTGTGCATAAAGTTGTAATGTGTGCCATGTGTTCATGGTTAACATATGTCCTTACGTCCTTATTCGGGGGGATACACAAACACACATATGCCGATTGGATGAGTGTAAAGCTACACTCTGCAGCAAGCACGTGAAACCACAGAAAAGGGAGCGGGCAAGGATTTGGCTCGGGATGAAATAAATGAAACCGAAGGGGAAGTGGTAAAATATGGCAGGTCAAATATGTCTGAGGAAAGAAACAACAAGACGGGAGGAACATTAGCCTAGATCACAAGAGGAGAAATAATTTAGTACAACTGACTGCTTTTGCTTTCATCTTGGACAGATGGCTGAGAGAACAGACTGCACTCAGGATGGGAATGTGTCAGCAATCTAAAACCTGACCACAAAACTAGACACCAGTCGTCCTCAAAACTACCGACAGCTTAGTCAGCCCTATTTTGGCAAACAGTTCCTGAACTCCTTAGTCAAAAATTTAAAGGTCACTGCAAAATGGTATTTTAAAATAAAAAAAACATAATATGTAAAATGCATAAACTACAATCTGTGTGTGTGCACTACTTTGGTTGACGTTTTGCTGCTATTAACATGATTGAAAACTCAAAAAAAAAAACTCAAGCAAAAAAACCTAGAGAAAGGGAACCCTTAACTGGGTTCCCTTTCTCTACTTTTAGGACTTGTGTGCAGAAATATAGAAAACTGTAAAGGGTTCACAAACTTTCAAGCACCACTGTATGTATTGTGTATTATGACATCACATATCATGACTTACTTTTGCCATGGTGCACACCCACAATTAGCAAGAAAGGCAGAATCATATTCCTAGTCATAGTTAATAAGGACTCAGTAAGCAATGAGTGATAGGTGTTGAAAAAAATTATTATTTAACAATGGCAGGCAAATTATGTCTGTGGATGAAATAAAAAAAAATTTTTATGTGTCATTAAAAGACACATGAAGGCCCATCAAGGGTTCTCTGTGTAATTAGTCAATCCTGTGTCAGCAGTGCAATGCATCAAATCATGCAGATCAACCATCAGAATGGAGGCAAATGTGATCTCTGTGATTCATTAACATGACAATAGCTTCCATATTTTTCAGTGGCCTTTCCAGGCACCATTGGGATGTGGTAGAACAGGAGATTCGCAGCAGTGCATATTGCAATTCCCAACTGGTAAACCCAATTAACACCGAATTTTTTATCTTGTTACTACAGAACCACTCAGCCCTTTGTATGTAACTGAAAAGATATGGTATTTTTCTGGTCCTGGCACACTGAATGATTCATCGACCTGCACCCTGTGGCCAAGATTCAAACAACTCGATGGAAAAATAACTTAAATGTATCTTTTCCAGATTTTGGTCTTTAAAAAAAATCTGTGTGCTGGAATACATCATCAGATTCATTTCAGGTCCAACCCAAAATCCTACAGATTATAAATATTTGATTATTACAGTATATATTATAATTTATGTCATAATGTTGCAAACTTTCCAGCTTGCATCACTCTGCTTAACCCCCTCAGTCTCCTTGACTTTCTTCTTCCTCCACAGCAGGTGGGGCTGTTGCCACCTGATGGTCTTTTCTATAAATAACCCTCTTCCTGTGCACCTCTCTGTCTTGCATTCTCACCCCCTGGTTTCTCTTGGCTCATTGTCTGGTTACTGTCTTTTTGTTTTTGTCAGGTTCATCCATTTCTGTGTTTCAGTGGATCTTGTGTTACTTATGTTTAGTGTTTCATGTTTGTACAGCACTGTGTGTTACGGTCTTGTTTGTTAGCCCTATGTTAGCTTTAGCCTGTTAGCCCTTTGTTTATTTGCACCATGTGGTCCTGTATTGTTGTTAGTTGGTTGCCTTAGCACTGTTTGTCAGCTTATTGTCTGTTTATCTTAGCATTATGTCTGTGCTAGCCGTGTCTTCGTTTTTAGCATTGTTAGGTTGTTGTCTGTGTGGTCTATTAGCTTCTGTGCTGGTGTTGTTTGTGAGCTCTCTGTTTCCCTGTTGTCCACCTTGTTTATACCTGAGCACTGTAAATAAACCGTTCACATTTGCACTTACATCCGCCTCCGTCTCATTCGTTCACACAAAGTCTTTTTTCTTGTCATTATTCCCTAAATAATATAGTATAACAACTATTTACATTGCATTTACATTGAATATGGTATTATGAATTATAAGTAGCCTACAAATGATTTACAATAGAGGTTGTGCGTAGGTTATATGCAAATACTATGCCATTTTACACATGAGCATAACTGGATTTTGGTATCTATGATAAGTCCTGGGACAAATCTGCTGTGAATATGCAGGGTCATCCGTATGTATCAAATAATTGCAGTTAGAGTAGTGTGAGAAACAAATAGCAAGCAGATTAGTGAATGAGAGAAATATTACATTGATAAAGAGACAGGGAGAAAGTATGTTTGGTTAGCAAGAGCAAGGCTGATGGGTTTAAACAGTTCAGAGTGCCTGTAAAGCAGTTCATTTAGTTTGTTTAAAAATATTTTAAGTTGCTGTGAGAAGGTGTTAAATAATAGAAAATTAACTACAAAATACTGAAAACCCTCTGATGATCAAAACTCTGCGTGTTCGTGTGTGTGTGAGTCATTAAGACAAAAAAAGACATTATTTTTTTACTTCCAGTGTGTGTTTGTTGTTTTTTCAATCTCCCTTACGACTCAAACTGTATGTGGTGTATTAGGCTACAGTAAGAGCATTAACACTTTGACATTCTGATTGATGTGCACTTATCCATTAAGTTCTATCATTGCTTGTGCATTAACGGTTCAGTGGTACTTCTATAAGCAGAGCTGCATTTAGTGTGATGAAAAGTATAATTGTTCATCTGATCTCACTCATGGCGCCTTCCTTAACTGCAATGGCAGTGTTCAGACTACTGAAACTTTCAGTACTAATAGACTGCCTAATATTCAGAATGAAATAGTTTAATGAAAATGTTTAATCATAAACTGCTTTATTGGGTCAAGTTCTCTCTCTCTCTCTCTGAGTAAACTGAGTCATTGATCAGTTATGGGGACTAGGCATGAATAACTGAGTGTGTTTATGCGAGGCAGTGACATTTGCATTAACCTCTAACCCATCTACTCTTTACACTGCAAGGAATCACAATAAGAAAGAAGTGCTTGTGTATGTCTATGTTTATGTTTTTGATAGGATAAACAAAAATGAATCACATAAGATCAGTCAAAAGTTTGAATTATAGCAGACATGCATTAATAATAAAGGGCCACAGACATAGACTGCCATTAGAAACATTAATTAAAGTGTAAAGGCTTAAAAGTTTTACAAGTGCAAAGAATTATTTCAGTCATTCAAGTAATCAAATTAATACTGAGTAGTCAAACTGACTGAATTTCTGATGTATTCCTCAAGACATTCAGATAAAGGCAAATTCCACTCTTCCCTATTGATAAGAATTTCTGCATAAATATGACCTAAAACATCATCAGATTTTCACAAAAGTAGATAAAGAGAACCCAATTAAACAAATGAGACAAAAATATTACAGCTGGTTATTTATTTATTGAGGAAAATGATCCAATATTATACGCTGCTCAAAAAAATAAAGGGAACACTTAAACAACACAATATAACTCCAAGTAAATCAAACTTCTGTGAAAACAAACTATCCACTTAGGAAGCAACACTGATTGACAATCAATTTCACATGCTGTTGTGCAAACGGAATAGACAGCAGGTGGAAATTATTGGCAATTAGCAAGACACACTCAATAAAGGAGTGGTTCTGCAGGTGGGGACCACAGACCACTTCTCAGTACCTATGCTTTCTGGCTGACGTTTTGGTCACTTTTGAATGTTGGTGGTGCTTTCACACTCGTGGTAGCATAAGACGGACTCTACAACCCACACAAGTGGTAGTGCAGCTCATCCATGATGGCACATCAATGCGAGCTGTGGCAAGAAGGTTTGCTGTGTCTGTCAGCATAGTGTCCAGAGGCTGGAGGCGCTACCAGGAGACAGGCCAGTACACCAGGAGACGTGGAGGAGGCCGTAGGAGGGCAACAACCCAGCAGCAGGACCGCTACCTCTGCCTTTGTGCAAGGAGGAACAGGAGGAGCACTGCCAGAGCCCTGCAAAATGGCCTTCAGCAGGCCACAAATGTGCATGTGTCTGCACAAACGGTTAGAAACCGACTCCATGAGGATGTTATGAGGGCCCGACATCCACAGATGGGGGTTGTGCTCACAGCCTAGCATCGTGCAGGACGCTTGGCATTTTTCAGAGAACACCAGGATTGGCAAATTCGCCACTGGCGCCCTGTGCTCTTCACAGATGAAAGCAGGTTCACACTGAGCACATGTGACAGACGTGACAGAGTCTGGAGACGCCGTGGAGAGCGATCTGCTGCCTGCAACATCCTTCAGCAGGACCGGTTTGGCAGTGGGTCAGTAATGGTGTGGGGTGGCATTTCTTTGGAGGGCCGCACAGCCCTCCATGAGCTCGCCAGAGGTAGCCTGACTGCCATTAGGTACCGAGATGAGATCCTCAGACCCCTTGTGAGACCATATGCTGGTGCGGTTTTCCCTGAGTTCCTCCTAATGCAGGACAATGCTAGACCTCATGTGGCTGGAGTGTGTAAACAATTCCTGCAAGATGAAGGCATTGAAGCTATGGACTGGCCCGCCCGTTCCCCAGACCTGAATCCAATCGAGCACATCTGGGACATCATGTCTCGCTCCATCCACCAACGTCACGTTGCACCACAGACTGTCCAGCAGTTGGTGGATGCTTTAGTCCAGGTCTGGGAGGAGATCCCTCAGGAGACCATCCGCGACCTCATCAGGAGCATGCCCAGGC
>JAJAGP010000482.1:138830-266477 GCA_025084515.1 Ancistrus triradiatus | reverse complement strand
GAAGGACCTGAAGTGAGCAGCTAATGTGAGGAAACCCACCAACATCCCAGAGCTGAAGCTGTTCTGTACGGAGGAATGGGCTAAAATTCCTCCAAGCCGGTGTGCAGGACTGATCAACAGCTACAGGAAACGTTTAGCTGCAGTTATTGCTGCACAGGGGGGTCACACCAGATACTGAAAGCAAAGGTTCACATACTTTGCCACTCACTAATATGTAATATTGGATCATTTTCCTCAATAAATAAATGACCAAGTATAATATTTTTGTCTCATTTATTTAACTGAGTTATCTTTATCTACTTTTATAACGTGTGAAAAAATCTGATGATGTTTTAGGTCATATTTATGCAGAAATATAGAAAATTCTAAAGGGTTCACAAACTTTCAAGCACCACTGTATATGGGAAAAGTTAGTAGTCTTCCAAGCATGTTCAGTTGTCCTAGTTTATAATGTGAGGATGTGGTTCCTGGCTTCATAGGCTAGGAATTGGCTGCAACTAAAATTATTACAAATACAGCTTACTACTTATAACCTATGGACAAAACGTGTAGAACAATCTAAAACATCCATACTAAGCTTATAATTGATGAGTCATTTACATTTCATAATCAACATTTCAGGGTGTTTTTTTAATAAGTAGGTTAACTGTGAGCTGCTGCAACGGTGAATGCAAGTTGTGTTATCTTATTTAATAAACTGGAGAAGTTTAATATACCTGAATTCAGCCAGATGTGAACTCTGATGATGTTTTAAAATAAAGTTAATTCATACAGTTAATATGTGAGCTGATCTAAGTTAGCATGAGTTAGCATGCAGACTAGCTTGTTAAGTACCAACCAGTGTATAAGTGGTTTCAGGCAAGCTTTGGTCCTTATGTTGTAAGTTTAAATTTGAATTCCATAAAATGGTTCATGGTTTCCCAGTCTGATCACAACCTTTGTCTCAATGCGTTAAAACAATTTTTCACTGATCACATTCTCACAACCATTTTCTGAGACATATTTCCCCAGCCAGTTGATCTGAACTCTTTGATGGGGACAGAATGGACAGACCGCACTTCCTAGTGCAGTAACATGACTTCACACGATTTGTCAAGGGTATCCTTATACACTGAAAGGTTAGTCTCAACAAGAGCTATGGAATTTTCCTCCTCAGACCTTTTTTGTTTTTCTTAAGAATCAAAGCAAGCGTATAACAGTCCCTCAGTGAGCTCCAAGTTCATATTTTGGTAGGTCAGGGCTGAGGCAGGCTGAAGTCAGGCATAAGGAATGCAAGACAGTGTGTTAATCTTCGCTGCTCAGCACACAAGGAAGCATATCATTACTATATGATTGATGCCTGTTTGGAGGGGAGGGAGGCATTCATTACCTGCTTTGATGTTGACTTGAATAAAATGCTTTAACTTTAAACCACTATGAAGGACTTTGAAACTTAAAGGCACAGAACCAGGCTTGCAGGTGTGTGCTACATTAGTGCTCTTTGCATTGAATCATTCAACAGTTGGCAGACCAACAGAGCTGGTGTAGAATGTTGCCTCGTAATCAAACTCTTACTCCTATAGTCTAAGAGAGAGAGGAATAAATCTTTTCACAATAGTGTATTGTGGAGTAAAAACTGCAAAACACACTTGTTACGTTATAAAAATTGTTTACTTCACAAAAAGTTGAATATCTATGGCTTGCCTTAAATGAAAGATGTCTTATGGAAAACAACACTGTGCTTTTTTAAAGAATTGTTCATTTGTTACTTAATCTTTTCTCCATTAAATAAAATATATTTTTCAGAGCTGATTTTTATACTTATCTCATCTAAATATTTATATCAGCTTGACTAAGAACATTAAGCAGGGACTTACCCCATATGGGTTGCCCTGGTTTTGTCGGTTAGATGGTTAGATGTCCATATACTTTTGGCAGTGATGTGTATGTTGCAGAAATGTAAATCCTGACCTGACAGCATCTGGTACAGTTAAATTAGCTCACTGTGCAGGTGGGACTTGATATGAGGAAATGCCTCAGGCCCAGAAGCAAATTTGCACTATATGCTTATTATTAGCATTGGTCTTGCACTTATTGATCTTTGTTACTGTTTCAAAAATACCATGGTTGAAAACTGGTAATTATTCTCAAAAGCTGAAATATATGAAAATCTATCAATGGCAAGGTAAGTTTGAAGGGCAGGATTACCTGAATTTAGTGTACTAAAAATTTATCCCCCAACATTTGTGTGAACTGAATAAAAACAAAATGTTTTGTAGTTATATACAGTATATTTTTTTGACTGTATAGAATCTCTTTCTCTCTTTTGTTCAAACTTGTCTTCCTCTGCTCCACACTCTCTGTTGGACCCTCGTTCATTTTTTTGCTCTCCGACCCTCCCCCTCCAAATGTTCATACAGGTCTGACAGCATTGCGTGCGATGGAGAGAGGGTTAGTCTTTCATCAGGCCCGCACAAGTGAAAGGGAGATGGCAAGCCACTGAGATGAGGATCACTTTTCAAAGAGCTATCTTTTTATTTGATATTCTGCAGTATTTCACCACTGGTTAAGACCAAAAATAGGAAACGAGAAGGGAGTGTAGAGAGATGTTTGCAGGAGGATCTCTGCTTTGATTTTGAAGGAGTTTCCTTCCTGGCATAGACTTTAAGTGCTATATTACCTCCCTCAGATGCTTTACAAGTATGTGCAAACTAACTTTTACCTTTGGTAAACATATGTGAAGGCTCAACATATGATTCCTTTCTCTGAATCACCTGTAAACTTGATTATCTTCCCCATTCCATTAGCCATTAAGCTAATGACAAAAAGTCTGCCGGGTTCTTCTTCTTAAGTGCTTTCCTAGGGCTGTATGTTTTATTTGAGTGTAGACTTATGGGAATTTTGATTTGGTGTGGGCAAAGTTGACACCATGGTTATGAAGGTACGGAGCTGGGCGGCGCAGCGGGCTCAAGTACAAAGCTCATTAAAGGCCACGGTAATAGCCGAGAGCTGCTGCAAAATATCGAGCAGTCTCGGATTGGGCTGAACCACAGTGACTACTGGGACCGGGGGAGCGTCAGCAATGACCAACTTCACCTGTGCTAGGCGTGGGGCGACAGGAGCTATCGTGGTTAATAGGGATGGCTGGTAGCAGATGACTCACCCGTAGCTTGCTCTCCCTGGTTCTGAGTCTGACCTGAGCATCTGCGCAAATAACCAAATTGTACAGACCGGCCAGGGAGGAAGGAGGCTCAAGGAAGGAGAGCTCTTCTCTCAGCTCTTCACTGAGACCCCTTTCAAAAAAGGCCATTAGCCTCTGGTCATCCCAACCAATCTCTGTCATGACCATACGGAACTCAGCAATGTAGTCTGAGACCAGCCGAGCACATGGCTGGGGATCCACCGTGGTTGTAGGCGCAACTGACCTGGGAAGTGACCGGACAAGATTGTGATATCAAAGTCAGGGTGGCCGGCCCACATGCCAGGCTAAGGTCGTCACCCGGGGGTCATGGGTTGAGCTCCACCGTCAGGACCGGCAGTAAGCATCACCACGGAGCCCTGTCGTTTTTGCTAATGCCCACAATGGCAGGAACCCTCCATTCTGGGGGGGGGGGGGGGGGGGGGGGGGGGGAACCCTCCATTCCTGGGGGGGGGGGGGGGGGGGGGGGGCTGGGAGCGGAAACGGGGGCTATGTCTGGTCCCACAGAAATAGATGGAACCAGCAGCCCCAGCCTACTATGCCTACGGCAGTTGGAGATCTACATGCTGGAGGGTCCAGGAGCTAACGCTGGGTGCTGGACTGGTCGTATCCTTCTGTTACAGTTCGCCTATAAGAAAAACTGGCGAACCATATTAAGCAAAAATAAAAAAAGACTTAAGAATCCAATTGCACGCTCAGATGGAAGTGGTGAACAAAAAAAGTAAAAGTTAAAATAAGAAACTACATAAAAGAGCTGAGTGTGAGGACACACACCCATGTTCACCAACGTTTACAGAAATATAAAGCCGCACCTATAAGTCTGACGTTGAGGAAACGAACCCTGGTTTGCTCATGTCAGGATCTGTTTGCTCTAGCACCCTCGCTACAAGCGGACTGATAAGATGTGAGCTTTTAGAACAGAATAAAAGAAAAAGAAAGACTAAAGGGCCGCACAGAGCGAACTCAAAACAAAAGGGTATATATACAGTGGTGGTAAAAAAGTATTTAGTCCAGCCAATGACTGTTGCAAGTTTCTCCAACTTAGAAAGATGAAAGAGGGTCTGGAATTTTCATCATAAGCACGCTTCAAACTGTGAGAGACAAAATGAGAAAAAAAAATCCAGGAAATCACATTGTAGGATTTTTAAAGAATTTAATTGTAAATTATGGTGGAAAATAAGTATTTGGACAATAACAGAAGTTCAACTCAATACTTTGTAACATAACCTTTGTTGGCAATGACCGAGGTCAAACGTTTCCTGTAAGTCTTCACCAGGTTGGCACACACTGTAGCTGGTATTTTGGCCCATTCCTCCATGCAGATCTCCTCTAGAGCAGTGATGTTTTTGGGCAACATGGACTTTCAACTCTCTCCACAAATCTTCTATGGGGTTGAGGTCTGGAGACTGGCTAGGCCACTCCAGACCTTGAAATGCTTTTTACGGAGCCACTCCTTCTCCTTCGTTGCCCGAGTGGGGGGTGTGTTTGGGATCATTGTCATGCTGGAAGACCCAGGCCACGTTCCAGCTTCAATGCTCTCACTGATGGAAGGGAGGTTTTTGGCGTAAATTTATTAAAATCTCACGATACAATGGAACCGTTCATTCTTCCCTTAACATGGATCAGTCCGTCCTGTCCCCTCTGCTGAAAAGAAACAGCCCCCAAAGCATGATCCACCCCCCATGCTTCACAGTAGATTGGGGGGACTGTGGTAAGCCTAGTGGGTAAGGTACTGGACTAGGACCACAAGGTCCAGGGGTTCAAATCCCATCTGTGCTGAGCTGCCACTGTTGGGTCCTTGAGCCTAGCCCTTTACCCACAATTGCTTGGATTGTAAGAACTGTACCAATTGTAAGTCCCGCTCTGGATAAGGGTGTCCTGCTAAATGCTGTCAATGTTAAATATAAAATGTGTTCTTGGGATGCAACTAAGATTCTTCTTCCTCAAAAATATGATGAGTTGAGTTTTTGAGTGTTTACCAAATAGTTTCATCTGACCACATGATATTCTCCCAATCCTCTTCTGGATCATCCATATGCTATCTGGCAAACTTCAGACGGGCCTGGGCATGTACTGGCTTAAGCAGGGGGACACGCCTGGCACTGCAGGATCTGAGTCCCTCTCAGCATAGTGTGTTACTGATGGTAGCCTTGTTACTTTGGTTCCAGCTCTCTGCAGGTCATTCATCAGGTCCCTCCTATTAGTTCTGGGATTTTGCTCATCGTTCTCATTTTAATTTTGACCCCACGGGATGAGATCTTGCATGGGGCCCCAGATCGAGGGAGATTATCAATGGTCTTGTATGTCTTACAATTTCTTACAATTGCTCCCACAGTTGATTTATTCACACCAACCTGCTTGCCTATTGTAGATTCACTCTTCCCAGCCTGGTGCAGGTCTACAATTTTCTTCCTGGTGTCCTTCGACAACTCTTTGGTCTTGGCCATGGTTGAGTTTGAAGTCTGACTGTTTGAGGCTGTGGACAGGTGTCTTTTATACAGATAACGAGGTCAAACAAGTGCCATTAATACAGGTAACGAGTGGAGGACAGAAGAGCTTCTTAAAGAAGTAGTTACAGGTCTGTGAGAGCCAGAAATCTTGCTTGTTTGTGGGTGACCAAATATTTATTTTCCACCATGATTTACAATTAAATTCATAAAAAAATCCTTCAATGTGATTTCCTGGATATTTTGTTCTCATTTATTTTCTCGGAATCACAGTTCTGCCATAAAAAAAAGGAAGAAAGCAAAACTAAACGGCAGCACGATCCGGACACCAGATTATGTGGGACGAGACTGAAGTTCCGCAATCATGGAGAAGTGTATTGCTTTAACAAGCCCAATATGGTAGCCCACAACAGCGGGGAAACACGGAGGAATAAGGACGCCGCAGTTTAGGCCTGTACCTTTGCCCTTTACGCACTGAAATTCCTCCAGATTCCATGAAGTGTTTAATGATATTATGAACTGTAGTGGGAGAAACATGTAAATCCTTCCAGTCTTTCTTTGAGGAACACTGTTTTTAGACATTTCATTAATTTTCTTTTGCATTTGTTGATAAACTGGAGATCCTCTGCCCATCATTGCTCCTCGAAGACTCAACCTGTTGTGGATACTGCTTTTGTATCAAATCGTGATTATAATCACCTGTTGACAGTGATTGTCAGTTTGAATCAACTTGCCCCAACTTTTTTTAAATGTGCTGCAGGCCTGAAATGGAGGGATGGATGTTTATTAAGAAAACGAAATAAAGTTGAGCAGAAAAATGAAATATCTTGGGTTCATACTCAGGTTGTCTGCAATTAAATAGAAGTCAAAATAACTGTAAGACACCCTGCAGGTTTTTTTAATTGCATTTTCCATACCATCCCAATTTTTTCTGATTTGGGGTTGTAAAATCTTTGAACCCCTGACACAGAGAGAGTTAACAGACACTCACTGAAGCCTGTACATCTTTGGGCGTCTATTGTGTGATCGTGTAATTATTTAGAAAACAGGATGATTAGGAAGACTAACACTCACAGCAAATTTTACTGCATCATTTTGAGCCATGCACGGCTGCTTGAGCTTAACTGCTAATGTGTTTTGCATTTCAGGGTTAATTGGACAGTGAGCTTTTTGTTTGCCCTGGATTAGATGTACAGCTTCTCTTTATAATTAGGTGATCTTTTACAAGGGCGGGACCTCATTACAAGCAGTCAGTAATTAAATCCTGAACATGGCTGACTTCTCAAGCTTCAACGAACCAGTGCCATTAAGACTTTACAAAGATTCAATTACAAAGATAAGACAACAAGCAATGTTATTATGTAAAACAGCTAACTGCAGCTACATTGCAGGGATAAGGGAGGTGTACTGCCATGTGCTTGCTACAGCTACATATGTGCTTCCCTTATTTTAAAAACCAACAGCAGCCACTGATTTGGACCATTGTCTGGCTGCATCATTCCAAATCATATCTTTAAGTTTCAGGCAGTGCACCACTACTATTGGTTTCTGCAAAGTTCTTAATATAATTTCAGATTGTGTTTGCCATGAACAACCTTTTTACCTGCAAATGTTGGGTAATTCTGAAGAAAAGTTAAATTTTTGATTCATCTATCCGTTGAAACTTGTTTCAAAAGTGTTATATGACATCTAGATGATCTTGTATAACATTTACATTTGTGGCAAAGGTTTATGGATTGCACTGATTGTAGACACATGAACAGAGACTTTCTGGAAATTCTGGAAGTTCTGGAAATTGCTGCAGGCTCTCTGCTAGGTTCTTGGCCAGGATACCCACTCCTAAGGAGCTCAGCAACAGCATGTGATTTCCCCCATTTGCATGATATTTCATATTTGGAAAATAATGGAAATAATGTTCAGAACATTCATATAATGGGGTTAGCTTTTAGTTCATACACTGAAGATAGCATACTCTGAGTTATCAGAATGCTACTATATTCAGGTGGAAAAACTACTAAAGAATCAAAACACAGCAGGGTTCTAAAGGACTGTGGTAGCCTAGCGGTTAAGGTAATGGACTCTGGACCAGAAGGTCCTGGGTTCAAATCCCACCTCTGCCTACCAAGCTGCCACTGTTAGGTCCTTGAGCAAGACCCTTAACCCACAATTGCTTGAATTGTAAGACTATCAGTTGAAAGTCGCTCTGGATAAGGGCGTCTGCTATAAATGTAAAGGCAACACTCATTTTGTTACTCTATGGCTGTAAACTCCAGCTAACACTAGCAAGCATAAAACAAATTTTGAATTATTCTACTGATTACCGTATTTTTCGGACCATAAGGCGCACTTAAAATCCTTTAATTTTCTCAAAAATCGACAGTGTGCCTTAAAATGCGGTGCGTCTAATGTATGAATTAATTCTGGTTGAGCCTTCTGACCTAGAACCGATTGTAGATGGTACACGGCGCTCATAAATCTGTCAAAATGTTTTAGCACGGCCTTGGTAAGTTACGAAGCTCACGGCCACCGTAGTGCGCAGCATCGCGGAGTAATACGGTATGTGCTTCAGCATTAGGGTACGTGCATTCATTCATTCATTTTCGAAGCGGATTTCAAACTCAACGCTATCAGTCACGCAGTACAACATGGTCATAGAGCAGCTGTGAGAGAATTCAACATTAACGAATCAATGGTACGGAAGTGGAGGAAGCAAGAAGACGCCCCCTGTGCCAGGTAAAGACCAAACTGAGCTTCCGACGGAACTTATGAGTTTTGTTTCATTTAATGCGCCTTATAACCCGGTGTGCTTTATGTATGAAAATATACCCGTTAGCAGCCGATCGTTGATATTGCGTCTTATAATCCGGTGCCCAGAAAATACGGTAGTACTACTCACTCAGTTTCTTATCTGCTTGATCCTGAACAGGGTCACGGGAGAGCCGGTAACGGCAGCAGACGGCAACACAGGGCACAAGGCTGGTTAGTACTTTCATTCATAAAATAGGTCCTTTGGTTAATAGAGGTGCAAGCAAAAATAGTCATGAATAGAGTTGGCCCTGTTCAGAAAAAAATATCTAATCTAAAAATGCTTCAACCAATTCTTACATATGTCATATGCATTTGAATACCCAAAGCAATTTTATTAACTGTTCGTTAGGATAGGTATGGTGCCCTCGTGGTAGTGCAGCACCAATTCACATTTGCAAATTAGGACTCTCATAACCAGTTTAAAGTGGAAATTTAATGCATTGGCTAAATGATTCCATAAGTGGTACTATTTTTACATTATATGTGTCCTGAATTTATTGTGGCAGGGCAGAGCCCCAGTAAATATAAAAGTTTCCTATGCCACATGGTAAAAAGAGACTTAACTACCTGTCTGTGCCAGCTGGGTCCGTGATTACCCATAAATGTGTAAAGCATGTAAAATCCATTATATTACCAACAGTATCATTATTTCACAGCTTTCTCATAAATAAAATCTCAGATATTCCACTGTCAACCCTCTTCAGATTGGTCCCACCATACATCTTTTTCCCTTTCAGATTGTGCTATTTGAGCTTATGTGAAAGGTCCAAGTCTAATAGACAGGAAAAGTGAATGGAAACTAGGAATGGGGAACGAGAGAGAAAACCCTTTAATCACAGGACCTATGCCCTACAAAAACAGTAAGGCAGACAGAGACGGTGAGTGGAGGAATGTATTTCAGATGGGAGACACATTCAGACTGTCATGCTGTATTTGGATTGTGGGAAATGAGAGGTGGGGTTCAACACACAAGCCAAATGGAAGTATAAGCAAAAAACAGACTGACTTAAATCAATGAATGGGAACTGCTCCACATCTGCAACCACAAGCACTTACTTTTCCTATCTCCCTCCCCCAGTCTCTTTCAATTTTTTTCACTCTTTCCCCATTGCCTGCTTGTACATCTCACTTGGACATTCTCATTCACAAACATTTTCAAAGTGATTTAAACACTGCTACTTCTCAACAAGTCCTGATCCAATAATAGAATGACTTATTGACATATTTACTGTTAGGAACTTAGGAAGGTGTTCTTTCCTTACAGTCCATCTCTGTTTATTTTCTAAAGATTATTTAGGTGATTGTAGCTAAAGAGTTGAATCTTTGTATCATCTGCTACTGAGCAGGTAGCCTGAGGAGTAAGGAGGTTGAGAAAAGTTCCTTTATTTTAGGAAATAAATAAAATGTAATATTGAGCAGGCGTGGCCAAGGTTTTGCATGAAATGGTGAATGTCTATGTGTTTGCTGCTTACTTTTGGTAATGTGGCTGACAAAAGTGTAAATTTAGTATACTTTACTGGAACTGCTGCACAGTTTTTGGAAACTGTATGCCACAGTCCTGTGAAAACCCACAATGTGCTGTAGATTTACTTTACTAGATTTACTGTTTCATTGTAGACAGTATGAACACAAGATATTTCACAAGATAAACGTTTTGTCTATTCAATTTCATTTCATTTGTTAATAAACATCCATTCCTACATTTCAAGCCTGCAACTTATTCCAAAATAAGTTTTGGGGTAAACATGTAGCAAAAAACAAATAACTAACTAAATAAAAATAAATAATGATGTAATTTCAAATGATGTATTTTCAGTTGATGTGAACAGTGATTGCAATCATGATTTGGTATAAAAGCAGTATTCTTGAAAGACTGAGTCTTTGAGGAGCAAAGATGGGCAGTGGATCTCCAATTTGTCAACAAATTAGTGAGAAAATTATTGAAATGTTTAAAGGGATTTGCATATTTGTACCTGTACAGTGAATAATATCATTAAACAATTCAAATAATCTGGAGGAATTCAGTGCGTACAGGGCCTTGCTGGAAGCTTTAGCTGAATGCTCACGATCTCCGATTCCTCAAACGGCACTGCATCTTCAAACCCGTCATTCATCAATAACTGATATAACCATATCATTAAGGGATTACTTTGGTAAACCTTCATCCTGCACTACAATACGGAGTTACATTCACAAATTTACATTTCATTTCTGTTATTTAAAAGACGCCCTTATACAGAGTGACTTGCAATTTATAGTCTTACAATCCAAGCAATTGTGGGTTAAGGGTCTTGCTCAAGGACCCAACAGTGGCAACTTGGCAGAGGTGGGATTTGAACCCTGGACCTTCTGATCCATAGTCCAGTACTTTAACCGCTAGGCTACCACAGTCACAAATGACACTTAAAACTTGAATGTGCGGAAAACCTTTATATTAAACCATCTCCAGAAGCGGCGTCAACTTCTCTGGAATGGACCATCACACAGTGGACACGTATTGTGGTCAGATGAATCAGAGAAAGAAAAGATACACTGACAACAGTAAATTGAGATTTTAGAGCAACATATGCTGCCTTCAAGACAACAGGGTTTCCAGGGACGTCCATGCATTTTTCAACAAGACAATGCAAAATCACATTCTGCATACATTACAAAGGCATGGCTGCAGACGAAGAGGGTACAGATAATGGACTGTCCTGTGTGCAGTCCTGACCTGACCCAAACATAGAATATGTGACGAATTTTAAAAAGAAAAATGTGACAATGATGAACCCGTGTTGTTGCACACCTTAAGACATGTTTACAGGAAGAATGAGACAAAATAACACCTGAAACACTTTATTGCTTGATATCCTAAGTGCCAAACGTCTTTTAAGTGTGGTAAAAAGTAATGGCAACATTAAAAAGTAGTAAATGGTTTACTGTCCCAACAATAAATGCCAGAAATGCAGGAATTTATGTATACTGGATGTATACAAATGCAACAAAACTGACCTGAAAAAAACATGAAAAATATTGGGTTCACACTGTCTACAATGAAATAAAAGACAATGTAAATGTAAGACATGCTGCATTTTCATTTTATTTGCATTTTCCATACAATCCCAACTACCAATCCCAATCCCGACAATCTGTCTGCTCAGTGTTTTAGCAATGGAGTGAATTTGTTTCTTTTACTAGCTGAGGAGACATGGGCTACGGAATAATCCATCTCATTAGTGATGGTCTTGCCAAGAGACTTTTTGTTCTTAACCATGACAAATACAGTGGGGCAAAAAAGTATTTAGTCAGCCACTGATTATGCAAGTTCTCCTACTTAGAAAAATGAGAGTTTGGAGTCTGACTGTTTGAGGCTGTGGACAGGTGTCTTTTATACAGATAACGAGGTCAAACAGGTGTCATTAATACAGGTAACGAGTGGAGGACAGAAGAGCTTCTTAAAGAAGTTACAGGTCTGTCAGCGCCAGAAATCTTGCTTGTTTGTGGGTGACCAAATACTTATTTTCCACCATGATTTACGATGAAATTCTTTAAAAATCCTACAATGTGATTTCCTGGATTTTCTTTTTCTCATTTTCTTTCTCATAGTTGAAGTGTAGCTATGATGAAAATTACAGACCTCTCTCATCTTTCTAAGTAGGTGAACTTGCACAATCAGTGGCTGACTAAATACTTTTTTACGCCACTGTACCTAATATACTACATAGCCCTGTCTTCCAAACTTAAAAATCGACAATGAACTGTGATGATGGAAGGAGGACTTAAACGACAGGTAAAAACTCAAATTGACCAAACCACAGATGGCCAAAACATACAGGAGACTGGAGGTGATTGGTCAAGCATCAATTAGTTAGATTATGGCATTGAATAATAAAATAGGATCAAAGTCTACTTCTTTATCTGGAGGTATAGAGTGGTGCTAAGCAGTAGTTATGATAGCAGGGTCTGCACAGGTAGCTAAATATCTAGATTAGTAGCAGAGTAACATTATGCTAATGTTGCCCTCAGTGAGTCACTCCGCTATCAGAGAGGAAAGGCCTGGGACAACACTAACTTCCTGATATCCTTTATTCATGCTTTATTTTATAACACCATAAAGACAATACAGTATATATAGGCTGAAAACATGTTTGGTTATTAATGCTAAATGCATATTAGGTATATCTCATAGCATTTTCGAGTAGAAATGTACCAAATCTGAGATAGGAAGCATTGTACCAGCCCTAGACATATGTACTTGATGATCCGGCTCTGTCCCAATCACATAATATTGTACTAGAAAGTTGTTAAATTAGTGTACCCCAAGTGGTTTTTGAGTTTAGACTTATTACCTTTAATATGGCACACCTACCATAAACAACAAGTCTCATAAGTCATGCAGCATTATAATCATAATCATTTCACCATTTAACTTTAATTGGACAACACTTTAGAGCTATTGCCTATAAGTCATCAACTTTGGCATCATATGACATATTCACTATGAATGATTCCAAGAAACTAACACTTTCTGTCTTTAAAGCCAACTGAACTAATGTGGCTAGTTACTTCATGTACATCAGCATTTGAAACACAAGTCTTGAGCACGTGAAAACAACAAAAGTGCTCTAAAACATCAGTAGCAGTCATGATAAAGCTGTAACCAACAACAAAAACCTTTACACGCCTAATTACAGTAGCTACAACATTTATAAACACCTTCCAGTTGCACATATATTCATGCCAAATGACTGATGGACTATCTAAAAACAGATAATTTAACAAAACATTGAAAATGTGTAGCCTGACAATGTATTATTTTACTTTGATCTAACAGCCAAGATATGGCAGCTGACACACATCTGACCCTTTCCAAATGATAGCCCTGAGCTTGAAGCAACTCCTAAGCCTTTATGAGTTAAACATAAGTCTAAAATAGGCAATTTTCAAGTAGTGAAGTTACTAGTTAAACTACTTTTCTGGGTAGCAAGGTTGTTTCGTGGTTGTCACAAAACCCCCAACACTCCTTTGATTGATTTGAACATTTCCCACATTAAATTGCATCGCTGTATCGAAGCAATTTCTACTTCAGTACTGTGAATTTCTGTAGAAAGATAACAGAACTCCTCAACATTATGCTGTAAGAAAATTGGGACTGTGGTAGCCTAGCGAGTAAGGTATTGGACTATGGACCACAAAGTCCAGGGTTCAAATCCCACCTCTGCTAAGCTGCCACTGTTGGGTCCTTGAGGAAGACCCTTAACCCACAATTGCTTGGATTGTAAGATTGTATCCATTGTAAAGTCGCTCTGGATAAGGGTGTCTGCTAAATGCTGTAAATGTAATGTAAATGTAAAACTCATTTAAAATATATATTTACTATTTTAAATTACTTATGAGTCTTGGTTTCAGCTGCATCTTTTGGATGGTACAGTCACAATGAATGTAAATACCATGAAAGCATTGATACATCCAGCCTTGTATCAACCTTTTTAGGTGATGTAATGGTGTGGGGAGATATTTACTTGGCACACTTTGGGCCCCTTACCGCCAACTGAGAATCGCTTAAATGCCACAGCCTACCTGACCATGTCCATCCCTTTATGACCACTGTCTACCCATCTTCTGATGGCTACTTCCAGCAGGATAATGCCACAAATGTCACAAATGGAAGATTCCCATCATGTATGCCATTAAGAAAGAATTAAGGCAATTCTGAAGGAAAAAGGGGGTCCAACGCTGTTACTAGCAAGGTGTACCTAAAGTGTATGTCTGTGCATATGTATTATGTGTAGATGCTTTATGTAGCTTTACACAATTATATAATAGTAATCTTAATTGTCCAGTCAGAGCTAAGTACATTCTTTCAGACCAATAAATAAATAAATAAAACCCAGCATGAACAAAATTAGCATGAACTCTTAATGTAATATTTGGCATCACTCCCTTTGGAGAGAATAACTGAAATCCAGTGCCTCCTATCGACAATAATGACTTTCTTCCACCTTTGTACTGAAACTTTGGTATGAATTTGAGGTCTGTCCATGGTCTCATGCATTTGAAGGGAGCTTTCTCCCATCATCTTCTTTGACATCTCTCCACTATGGGACTGAGATCTGGACTCATTAATGACCACTTCATATCAGTTCAGCAGTTTGTCTTTGTCAGACCATTTCTGTGTGCTTTTAGATGTAAGCTTTGGTTGATTGTCCTGCCAAAAGACCCATGTCCTCCAACTGAGATCCAGTTATGTTGCACTTCAAAATTCTTTGAGGGTGTTCAGATATCATGTTGCCATTCATCCTTTCGAGAACCCAGTACCATATGCACATGAATCTCCTCCATGTTTGACTGTAGTGACTAGTGTTGTTTGCTGTAAAGACCTACAGTGGGGCAAAAAAGTATTTAGTCAGCCACTGATTGTGCAAGTTCTCCGACTTAGAAAGATGAGAGAGGTCTGTAATTTTCATCATAGGTACACTTCAACTATGAGACAAAATGAGAAAAAAAAATCCATGAAATCACATTGAAGAATTTTTAAAGACGTTAATTGTAAATCATGGTGGAAAATAAGTATTTGGTCACCCACAAACAAGCAAGATTTCTGGCTCTCACAGACCTGTAACTTCTTCTTTAAGAAGCTCTTCTGTCCTCCACTCGTTACCTGTATTAATGGCACCTGTTTGACCTCGTTATCTGTATAAAAGACACCTGTCCACAGCCTCAAACAGTCAGACTCCAAACTCAACCATGGCCAAGACCAAAGAGCTGTTGAAGGACACCAGGAAGAAAAATTGTAGAGCTGCACCAAACTGGGAAGAGT
This sequence comes from Ancistrus triradiatus, assembly GCA_025084515.1. Classification (NCBI taxonomy): domain Eukaryota; kingdom Metazoa; phylum Chordata; class Actinopteri; order Siluriformes; family Loricariidae; genus Ancistrus; species Ancistrus triradiatus. Next base: position 251,242 of record JAJAGP010000482.1, on the reverse strand, counting down.
GAATCTACAATAGGCAAAGCAGGTTGGTGTGTGAATAAATCAACTGTGGGAGCAATTGTAAGAAAATTGTAAGATAATCTCCCTCGATCTGGGGCTCCACACAAGATGTCATCCTGTGGGGTCAAAATGATCATGAGAACGGTGAGCAAAAATACCAGAAACTACATGGAGTGACCTGATGAATGACCTGCAGAGAGCTGGGACCAAAGTAACAAAGGCTACCATCAGTAACACACTAAGCCGAGACGGACTCAGATCCTGCAGTGCCAGGCGTGTCCCCCTGCTTAAGCCAGTACATGTCCAGGCCCGTCTGAAGTTTGCCAGAGAGCATATGGATGATCCAGAAGAGGATTGGGAGAATATCATGTGGTATAATATGATGACTTTTGATAAGTCCATGTTGCCCCAAAACATCACTGCTCTAGAGGAGATCTGCATGGAGGAATGGGCCAAAATACCAGCTACAGTGTGTGCAAACCTGGTGAAGACTTACAGGAAACGTTTGACCTCTGTCATTGCCAACAAAGGTTATGTTACAAGGTATTGAGTTGAACTTTTGTTATTGACCAAATACTTATTTTCCACCATGATTTACGATTAAATTCTTTAAAAATCCTACAATGCGATTTCCTGGATTTTTTTTCTCATTTTGTCTCTCATAGTTGAAGTGTACCTATGATGAAAATTACAGACCTCTCTCATCTTTCTAAGTAGGAGAACTTGCACAATCAGTGGCTGACTAAATACTTTTTTGCCCCATTGTAATTACATTTTGCTGTAAACAGAAAAATGATATAGCTGTCCACATGATTTTGGTTCGAATGATTTTGGATTCCTAAACTAAGTTTTCACTAATGTCAGTTTTGTGTCAGCAGTGGGGTCCTTTTAATGAGTGACAACAATATTATCCAGTCCACTTTAGATTTTGTGGAAAAAGATCTTTTTGTGTTGGTTCAATGCAAACAAAGGAAATACACATGGAAATAACAACCCATTTTAATTGTAACAGTCTTCTGGAAGAACTGTTTTTTTTTGTGTGTGTGTGTGTGTGTGTGTGTGCGTGTGATTTATGTATAATAAATAATCTAGTCTAAACATGATAAGTGAAACATTTGATGTAGACTGGGTCTCCAGTCTGTTAACAAATACACGAGGAAGTTATTGTTTTAAAACATTTCAAAGTATTTTCAAAGAAAATTGGAAGGAATTTGCATATTTCAGTCCTAACTTTTTCTTGTTTGGGGCAGCACAGTCTCTCAGTGGGTAGTGCTGTAGCCTCACAGAGAGAAACGCCTGGGTTTGATCCCAGATAGAGCGGTCTGGGTCCATTTTCTTTGTTGACAAACTAGAGATCCTCTGCCTATCTTTACTCCTCAAAAGCTCAGCCATGCTTTTGTACCAAATTATGAATGCAGTCACCTGTTGACATCATCTGTTTGAAATCACATAATTGAGAATTTACCTCATTACTAACCCTAAATTGTCGCTGTCTGAACTTTTTTTGGAATTTATTGAAGGCCTGAAATGCAGGACTGGATGTTTTTTAACAAATGAAATGAACTTGACCAGAAGAAAACATTTGCATTTTCCATACCCTCCCAGCTTTACCTCATTTGGGGTTGTAATAATAATAATAAGAAGAAGCAGAAGAAGAAGAAGAAGAACATTTTGTCATTATGTAATTGTAATTGTAGTTAGTATATTAGTTAACATCAATAACACATGTAGTTAAGCTACTGTTTCTATGTTGTTCATAATGTAACTCTGTGTCTCCAAATGGTAGCATAACTATAGCTGAGCTTTAATTCTTCATTTATAAGCTACCTTGAAAATAGCTCAAGGCACCAAATAATAACTATGGATAGGTGAAACAATGCATTCCAAGTAGATCAGGAACAGCAAGAAATGGCTGTTATTGTCTTTAATGCTTATTTGAAGCTGTTAGACTGATTCAGCAAAACATATTAGTGGACCACAATAAAAAAGAATCTTCAAACACACACACACACACACACACAGATATAATCATGTACACATACAGCACAGTTATGAATACAATCAATGTAAAAACATCTGCATGAATTCATTGGCAAAATAGCAGCTAAAAACACAACCTCTATCGCACTGTACAACTGGAAAACAGACGTTTCTGCACTTTCTCCTTTCCTCTTCTCCCTCCCTGGGCTAAGTCTCTCTCCAGTCCTCCCTCCCTCCCTGGCAGGCCTCTATAGTGGTTTTGAGAAGGAGCCAGACATTCCTGACAGGATTGCTGCCCAGACGTCCAGCAGCAGCAGCCAGTCAGCAACAAATTCCAGAATAGCAGGGCGGATGGCTAAAAATAGAGATGAGGAGAGAGAGAACAGTAACGAAATCAAGGGAGAAGGAAACAAAGAAAGTAAGAAAGCGAAAGGGCAGAGGTAAAAAAATAAAAATATTTAATTCCTTCACCATTTGTAATGTTATCACAACCAGCTAAAAACACGAAGTATGGTTGGTCGAGTTCTGGATATATGACACTTTCCTGTGTGGTTTGGAATATTAATGTTGTCATACACACACACACACACACACACACACACACACACACACACACACACACTTAGCAGGGACATTTTAGCAGGGACATCCCAAGCTAGCCCATTATTTGTTTGCCCTGTGCAAAGTATCCTGCTCGGATTTTGCTCTGGCCTGAACCCTCAATGTACAATAGAATAGTAGAATAGTAGAAAAATTTAGTTTTTGATAAATGTTTGATGAACTTCAGAATTCATTAGTATTTGGTATGTTCTCTTTGGGAAGCATGTTGTCCCTTGGTAAGTATGGTGGTGCAGTGGTTAGTACTGCCACCTCACAGCTCTACAGATCCCCGGTTCAAGTCTCAGTCTGGACTCTACCTGTGTGTGGTTGACATGTTCTCCCCCTTTCAGTATGGGTTTCCTCTGGTACTCTGATTTCCTTTCACATTCCAAACACATGGGTTAGGACAGCTGGTGTCTTTAAAGTGTCCCAGTGTGAGTGATCGATTGTGTGTGTGTATTTGCCCTGTGATGGATTGGGTCCCGCCTTGCACCCTGGTTAGGTCCCAACTCCCTCCAACCCGGAATTGGATTCATTCAGTATGAAAATGAATGTATGAAATTAAAGTCCTTGCCTTTTCTGTAATCACAGTGTGTACTCGAGCTGGCATGGACTCTTCAAGTTTGTGTAAAATATGATGATCCATGTTATCCCAGCACAATATCAAAATATTCCTAATAGTATCTTGTGTTGTTACTGAATGCTTGGTTTTCTCTGTTTTTAAGTGTCTCCATAAAGACTTGATGAGATTTAGGTCAGGTGACTGTGGAGGAAATCCATGACACGAGTCAGCACAAACAGTTGTTGCAAAGCTTTGAGCTGTATTTTGGGACAGGATCCTGCTGCAGTATGAATACCTCTCCACAAAGATATAAATAAGTATTTTCACTGGTGGTCTCAGACTTTTAGCCCAAACAGTTCCAGATGTTGCACTTTTAAGGCATTTAATATACAGGTTTTTTCAATATTTAACATTTGAAGAACATTATTTCTTTTGCAATAACAAATGCTTATACCCATAGTGTTTTAGGTATTATTCTTTGTAAAATTTAGCTAAAAGTCTTTCAGACAAAGTTGCCCTGTTCAGTCTCGTGAGCACTGGAGGTCTTTCTCCAGATTTTTAACCTTATGCGTACTGGCTTTTATGTGTAACCTACTGAAATATGAGATGTTTTTTGATGTCTTGCTTGAGACTAAAGAAATTGCCTCTGATGTATTGAGAGCAGACTTCCATATCAGTCTAAAAATGAGAAGGATCTAGAGGGTTAGATCTATGGCCTATATGCGAACCCTAAATTCCATATTTAATGGGGTAACTGAAACAGTATGGTGTAACATTGGTGACTTAGGACTCAGCAGGACGGCTAGCCTTGTAAAAGGAAGAAAATGGGTCAAGTTTAGGTCAGGTCTGCAGTGGTGAAGATCAAGAGTAAAAAAATATATGTAATGCCTTTTTGATTAGGGGTGCGCTACTCCGATGCTGGGACTTCCATGTGTTTGGTTTTCAACTAGACAAATCCAGTTCTTAGCTTTTGTTTGTGTCTGGTCTTGATATACCACGGCGGTCTAGGAGCAAAGATCTTAAATGACACATTAGTCGAGATATGTTACAGTGGATCCAAGACACTTCCTGTCATGTGTGAACCTGCTACAGCTGATATATGGCAACTTTTATCAGAAGTTATTGCTATGTATGGCCAATACTGGACTGAAATAGATAATAGGTAATAATTCACACAGTTTTTATTTCAAGTATTTATTTTTGGTTAACCATCATCAGTATTTCTGGCCTCACTTATCAGCAAATTAGGCTGATACATTTTGAAAATGATTTTCTTAATTTACTGATGATTTTCTTTTGTGATAAAAAATGTGTTATTTTTATTGTGCATACATCTGTGGACCTACCATGAAATAGAGACACTAGTGGTGGAATAAGGAAACATTCCACTGCTGCAAGCAGATATAAAGTACAGCTATTTACTATACACTGTCAGGCCAAAAAAGGCATCATTTGGATTTAAAAGAAACAAGTACTTAAGAGCCTTTGATTGGATAATTGCTGCAGTGATTAATATGTTTCAGCTGACACCAATTCTTTCAGCCCTAACTGATGCAGTGAGTAGCTTCTCATTCCTGTAACGCTGATGCAAGCTGGAGGGCTTGCATCAATCTAGTTTTAATTCCCCATGTCACTCTTCTGTTTTGACAGCAGGTGGGGCTGTTGCCACCTGCTGTCCTTTCCTATAAATACCCCTCTTCCTGTGCACTTCCTTTGTCTGGCTTCTTCACTCCCTGGTTGCCTTGGCTCTTGTCTACTCCTATTTTTTTTTCTGGTTTGTCTCCTCATCTTTGCTCCTCCATGTTTGTCTCTGTTCCTAGTGTTTGTCTCTTACATTATTTGGTTACTGTTTATGCATTTAAGCTTTGTTTCATTGTTTTCCCCAGTTATCATTAGCTTTGTTTGTCACATGTTAGCTTTAGCCTTGAGTGTTGTCTTTTATGTTGCCTGTTAGCTTTACCTTGTTGGCTACCTACATTGTATTAATTTTGTTTGGTTTGTATGTGTGTTACACTATGATCCTTGTTAATAAATCCCCGTCACTTGCATTTGCGTCTGCTTCCCTCATCGTTCCATGTCCTGAGCGTGATAGTAAGCCAGACCAGAAAATATCTCACCTGGCCAGCTACTACCCGTTCCTCCAGAGTCTGACGTGGCTACACCAGCTCCAGGATCCAACATGGCAGTGTTCCCAGAGCCCATCACTGTAACAACATCCACCCCAGAGTTAGTTGCAATGACGACTGCCCCAGAGGACATCCAGAGCACCCTGCTCTGTCCAGAGGACGTCCAGAGTGTGTCGCTCACCTCAGAGGATGTCCAGAGCGTGTCATCCAGTCCAGAGCACATCGCCTCTCCCGGAGGACGTCCAGAGCTACCAGTTTCCTCCAGAGGATGTCCAGAGCACGTCGCTCACCCCTGAGATCGTCCAGAGCTCCCCCTCCGTCCAGAGGATGTCCTGAGCATGTCGCTTGTCTCAGAGGACGACCAGAGCACATTGCTCGCCCCTGCGGTTGTCCAGAGCTCCCCGCTTTGTCCATAGGCTCGTCACTCACCTCAGAGAACATTCAGAGAGAGTCATCCGCCCCTGAGAAAGTCCAGAGCGTGTTGCCTGTCCCAGAGGATGTCCAGAGCATGTCGCTCACCCCTGAGGTCATCCAGAATGGGCTGCCTCTCCCTGAGGACATCCAGAGTTACCCTCCAGAGGATGTCCAGAGCACCTCGCTTGCCCCTGAGGTTGTTCAGAGCTCCCCGCTCTGTCCAGAGTATGCCCAGAGCGTGGTGCTTTTCTCAGAGGATGTCCAGAGCGTGTCCCCCGCCCTGAGGAAATCCAGAGCACGCTGCCTCTCCCTGAGAATGTCCAGAGCTGCCCGTATTCTTCCAAAGAGGTCCGCTTTTGCTTCAGGGACTTCCCATTCTGTGCTGTACAGATGACATCCACACCAGTTCCAAGGACTCCCATCTCTGAGCCTGACAGCCACCCACCACCCACCCGGGTTCACGACAGTGACCTCACTTGCCAGCAACCCGACAGCAACCTGCTCACCTGGAGTCTGATGGTGATCCCGATCACTAGCAATGTGACGCCGGCACCACATACCATTAACATGGTGGCGGCCCCTGCCCAGGTCGCCTTTGCCCCAGGGGTTCCCAGAGACTCCAGGTCATGGACCGCACCTCCCTGATGCTGTCTCCCTCCTCAAGGTTGCATTTGGCACCTCAGGTGGTCCCTGCAGCCACCAGGACTTTCTGGCCTGGGACTAATGGGCCCATTAATTGTATGTTTCCAGGGACCCTTAGGACTCCTGTGGAGAGCATAGCCCCATGGATCAGAACTGTTCCTATGTTATGTTCCTGTACTTTGCGCTTCGGAGATGCGCCTTCAGAGGGGGGTTATGTAACAATGATGCAAGCTGGAGGGCTTGCATCAATCTAGTTTTAACTCCCCCTGTCTCAACAGTGGGTGGGGTTGTTGCCACCTGTTGTACTTTCCTATAAATACCCCTCTTTCTGTGTACTTCCTTTGTCTGGCTTCTTCGCATGGTGGTTTGTCTTGACTCCCGTTTTTCTCCTGTGTCTCATGCTGGTTTGTCCCCTTCTCTTTGTCTTGCCTCTTTGTGTCTTAGTCTCTGTTTCCATTTGTAGTCTCATGTACTCTTTGGTTTCTTGTCTCTTGTGTAGCTGTGTTTTATTAGTAGCCTTGTTGTTGTCTGTTAGCCTGTTTGTTTGTTAGCTTCGTGTGTGTGTTCTGTGTTAGCATTAGCGTTGGTTTTAGTCTCATGTATTTTTGTACGTATCACTTGCACTTACATCTGCCTCCCTTTTCCTTCCGTGCCCTGAGCGTTACAATTCCTTAAACAACCATGCCAGAAGACATCTCTTACAGTCATGTAAAAGATGTTACTTTTAGAAGGATCAAATTATTGTAATTGTATAATATTGTAAAACAGCAACAGTATAACTGAAGGTTACGTTTAATGAAAGTAAGAGCATTTCTACATGCCCAAAGCAATGAGAACTCACAGGATTGTGACTAAATGATTGCATAAAATAACACTTCTTCATAAGGCTAACAGAAAAAAAAGTGTTTCAGTTTGCTAGGGTGCTATAAAGATTGGACTCTAGAGCAATGGGTAAATGTAATGTGGTCTCATGAGTCCTGTGTTACCCAATGCTATGCACGAAAAGGTAAGAAGGGAAGGTCATGAAATGATGCTTCCATCATGTACAGTGCCCACTGTACAAGCCTCTGGAGTGTTATTATCCAGTATTGCTTATCCAGGATTGCTAGTCAGGTCTAGTATCTGTAACTCATTATGCGGCCATCAAATAAAGTCAGCTGAATAGCTGAATGTAAGGAATGGCCAGCTGATCCCATCAATGGATTCTTTTTCTTCCCTGATGGCATGGGCATATTCCATATGCCATATTTACCATGGTAATAGAGCTGGGTGAGGCCACGGTGCATGACTGGGTGCAGTACACAATGAAGACAGCTCCTCCTTCATACTGAAAAATCTGGCCGGAGTACATCATCCGTGTATCTATAGGGCACTAGAGATTCTCATTTTGGCCACATACTGCATAGAACATACTACTTTTATGCAGATGTAGTTCGCGAGTAGTAATGTAATATGAAATTTCGAATACAGCAATGGTGTACATAATAAACAGGAAGAACTCCACACAGACAGACCCATCCATGGTCTTTGAAATTGTGAGGTTACAGCGCTTACCACTGTGCCACGGTGATACCCTGTAGACATATTAGCAACTTACAATTGATACAGTTTTCGGATGCAATCCAACTGAGGTTTAAGAGTCTTGCAAAGGGGCCCAATGTCGGAAGCTTGACAGTGCTGTTACATAGATTTACAATTACAGACTTTAGTAAATGCCCTTATATTCATTAGGATTTGCTCAAGAGCAGGGACCTGTTCTGAATTGAACCCTCAACCTTCTGGTCAACAGTCCAGTGCCTAAACTGCTGAGCAATTACTTCCTTTGCTTCCCCTTCAGTTTAACTCTGCAGCATGAGTAAACACAGAACTAATGGACACTCACTGAAGCTTATGCATCTCTGGGAGTCTATGGAGTAAACATGAATGTGTTAGTGTCAGAACGAAAAACTTACACTAATTGGGCATATGGCTTTGGACAAATCTTTTTGAGCCACATCCAGACACACAAGCTTCACCGGTAGGAACGGAGTGTCAGTGTTTTATGTGTGTGCATTTTATACAGCAAACCAAAACCACATTTTGGCATTTATTGAACATCTTTTTTGTTTCTCCCACCCTGAATCACGGTTTCTCTTTGGCCAACCTCTAAAACTACACTGGGAAGCAGGGACATGACTGGCTCCTCTACATCAGCGCCAGTAAGGCTTCCATTTATTTACAAATTTAAAAATTTAGCAATGATAATATTACAAGATATGCTATTATGTCAAATGGCTTTGTATTAGGCAACGTAACTAACTGCAGGATCACTGGTGGAATATCAGAAAACCTATGCTATGACTATTCTGTGGTTAGCCAGTAAAATGAAGTGATCATACATTAACATATGTGCTTCCCCTAGTTTAAAAATGACCAGTTTAATAACCACTCCGTCTGACATCCAGGAAAGGGAATGCTTGAGAGATACGACAGTGCCAGAATTAATGATTAATGATTAATGAGAAAGCATGATTTATCTATCCTGGTATCATATAGTTCCTAGTAGACAATCACAGTTTCAAATGGTGACTGTTCCCTGAAATTTAATGCTGTGCTCCATATACACAAAGGCCCGTTCATTTCCAGATCAGTTTCATTAGCACGAGAGAGGTTTATGGTGCACAATAAATCTGACCTTACATCAGCCTAAGTAAATGTGGCCTCTTATTTCAGACTTAGATGGTCATTATGCTGTTTAGGGATCAGTTTTGCTAGCACAGGGACCTCAGCCAGGCCTGCTGGACTCTCTCCCTCTGTCTTGCCGGCACGGCGTCTCCCCACTTGCCCTGCACGAGCCAGAAGTGTTCTCCTACTCCTCTGCACTGGCCTCCAGAGACTCTCAGACCAAGCCGGCCGCCCACGCCTGCTCCCTCCTCCTCCCGCTGCTGGAAATGTGGATTGAATTAAAGTCAGCCAAGGCTGATCTCTCTCTCCCGCTGACGCCTCCTTGCACTGGGGGCCTGATCCCTTTCCCTTTCACTTCTTTCTCTTCTACATGAAACCTACAAGCTTCTTTTCGTTGGCATTTTATGGTTCTGAAATAAACTTTTAGAAATCAGTATATCCTCACACCAAAACCCCTTTTTCATTTTAGATATTGTTTATTTTTAAAATATGCAACCCTGTCCCTTTAAACACATTTGTGTCAGCCATATTTTGACTGTAATTAAAGTAAATATGTGATCAATTCAATCCTACCACTAAATTCCTGTTGGTCTTTTGTTCTGAACTTCACATGCAGATGTTTACAGTTGCATTTGAGGCCCAAAACATTGGTGACAGAAAAAGTGTGAAGATAAGAAGTGTTTAATATACAAAAAAGCAAACTCACAGATGCACAAGACCATTTGAAATGATTCATTTATTACTGATTTGCTTTTACAGTGGCATGCTTTTGCCATACAGATGTTCCCCACTTCTCTCATCAACACCTTAAAAGCAAGAACTAAAACCATAAAGAAATAATTGCACCCCATGCAATCTCACGCTCTCTTTTCCTCCCGTTTTTGCAGATCAAGTCTGTATCACACTTTACACCCACACATTCTTACACAAGGCATGGAGTGGTGTTACATAAAACAAAATGGCTTCATTACCAATAAATAGTGTATAAAAACATTAACTGTAATCCTTATCAAAAAATTGAAATGATCAAAAAGATAGAAAAGGCACTGACACAAGAACCACCTTGGTAGTCCAGGGTTTCAAAATAATCAAATGAAAAAATAAAAAGGACTATTGTGACGTCCGACAACAATAATAATGAATCATAACAAAAATAATACTTAAATAACATAATACCATCTTTTTATTGTCAATAACAATATCCAGTCAAGTTTTCCAATAAGTAGACTTTCTGCTAACTAACAGATATGCACCAGTTAATTCCAGTTTGGCAGAAAGCATGGTTGTGGTTCCATCAGCTATTTGCAAGTGTCGATGTGCGTCCTTCCTTTTTTGGTACCACTCTGTGGCAGATGTGGATTGTGTATGTGAAAACAATGATGGCACAGTGGCACATTATGGAAATGCATGGATAGATTTTTACGATTTAGACTTTTATGCTGAGAAAACTTCCAGTCAGATTGGTGACTGCCACATCCATGTTTCTGCCATAAAAATAAAATAACATAAAAATGATACAAATTCAATATTTTGGAGAATCAAAAACTGAAATATAATTAAAGGAAATACTAACATAGTATAATTAATTCACTGTGAATCCAGTTGACAATGCAATGCAATATAAAAATGCAGTAAAATATGATACACAAAAGGTGTCTCATTTTCTCCTGTACCCAGGACCTCTGCTGCACAAAATGCCTTCATATGTCTTGCAGTTTGTTGTGTGAAATTCATGTGTATATACCCTACAATGGTGTGGTTATTTATCTGTTTCCGCTGTGATGCTGCAACTCCTACCGCTATTAGAAATGATGCTGGGGTTTAGCAGAATATCTCTCATCTATATACAACTCTTTCAAATACTCCTTCCTCTCAGACACTTCTCGCACCTTCCGTAAAACATAAACGAACGCTTTCTTATCTCCTACGTTTCTTCTATACGTCACGCTAGCTTAACACTTACAACCACTGTTCATCACATACAGCTGGATAAACAGCTGCCACTGCCTTTTCCCAAACTCATTCATAAAGCCTGCATATTAGGAAAAGGCAAATTAACTTACATTCATTTCTTTTCTACTTTTAACCCATGACTCTAGCCTTGTCAAACGTTCTCATGAACGCCCTTCTACCACTTCCGTGCACCATAAGTACATTCATGTACATACTTCGAACCATTAAAACTAGTACAAAAACCAGTACAAACATACCCTTACAAACCGTCTTTGAAATTCGCTGAATGGTTGTTGTGTTCTGCACCTGTGTGCTCTTGCTTTCTCCAAAAACCACATCTGAATGACGTGATGACAGAAGTTAGGCGCAACGCACTCCTTGCAGGTTAAAAGGTGGGAATGTCCAAACTGATAAGCCTGATTTGCTGAGGGTGCCGCCTTGTACAATCTTTGCTAATGAGGGGTTAAGCCAACCATTCAGTTCCATGAAATAGAAATATAGGCACAAACCCACTGAAGTTGGAAAAAAACAGGGAAAAAATGGGTTAGATACTTGAGTATCTGCCTGCCTTAAAGACAGCTGGTCAAACTTGCACTCTGAGGTCCTGGGTCTCTCAACATTCAATACAAAAACACCTGGCATTTCTCTCCTCTTGAAGGAAATGACATACATAATTTTATATGAAATAAAAAGGCACTTCCTACATATTTTCATAAATACATGTCTGAATATAAGACCTGTAAAAGTCAGTCATAATATACGAGGCCTCGTTGGGTCTTAATGATTAATAATAACTAATTAAATAGCATAGTCTGTATTATATATGTCAGTTCCGTTCGAGTTTACAGGAGAGACTGTTTCACACTTATCCAGTCCAGTCAGACCACACCAGTTCTGTATCGCTAAATCTACGCAAAGAATTAATAAATAAACGACGTTCTTTATAAGCAAGACCCTGGTTTTCTTTTTTTTTTTTTACAGGAAGTAAAGATCACAACAAGGTGTGCTCTGTGTGAGTTTTAAGGTGCTTTTGTAAACTCAGCATGGCTCTTTGTTTTACATCAGAGCCTTCCACTGTATGTGTGATTCCAACTCATCTTTTACTGAACATGTAAACATTTGAACTCAGCACTGGTCTTTTTGAGGGTCGAGGGCACCAGAGGACTAATTATCAATCTCCCTATCTCCACAAAACTCTAGTCTGGCCTGGCGTGTGTTTGGCAGTGTATAACATCCTAAATCCATTCCGTCTCTTAATCAAGATTATCCCAGCATCACGACTGGTCGTCGGAGACACACAAACACATCCACATCCACTTACATTCTCTACGCCTTCAATCTGTAACACCCTCCCCCTAGAGATTTCTCTCTACACCAAGTTGCTGCTGATATCTAGGGCTTGCTGGTACACCTGAGTCACATCGTCCAGGTCTCCCAGCAGGGAGAAGCTGCTATTGTCTCCAGGTGAGCCGTGTGCTCCCCGACCAAACTTCCGTCCGTGTAGGGCCGTAGCCGCCTGCAGACCTTTGAAGTTGGCCAGTTGGAGCAGGTTCTCAGCCGACGCACAGCCTCTGATGTTTGGCCTTGGACTGATTTGGGGCCATTCAGCCCCGCTAAAGGAGCCATTAGTCAGGACGCTGTTATCTTCCCCGACAATGCTGGATGGCCTGCTCTGGCTACGCCATAAACCTGAATCACCAGAAGCACTCTCTCCGAGGGCGGCAACAGACGGCGCAGCACTGTAGGTGGAGTACTTTCCGTTGCGCTTCAGGATGCCCTTCCGCCCCACAGCACGCTTGGGTGGTGAGCTGGAACCAAGGGGTGTGATGCTGCTACTGCCACCTAGCAGGTCTGAGGACTCGCTGCGCTCTGGCGAAGAGTAATACCCTGATTCCCGCTGCTGTTTGTTCTTCAAAATGCCCTTCTTCGGCAGGATGGGCGCCATCTTGGATAAAGCTCCTTCTGTGACTGTGGACTCTTCTTTTTCTTGGCCAGCTGTAGTTCCAGCCTCTTTTTCTGCATCTCCAATAACAGGCATCAGCTCGATATCATCCAGGCTAGAAGAGTGCTGATCTTCAGAAGGTCGGGTCTTGAGGATTCCTTTTGGTCTCTTCAAACCCAGGTTGTCATCTTCATCACAGCGGGGAATTCCTCCATCATTCTCCTTCTTGCTCTTTTTGGGACGTTGACGAATGAGTGCAAGTGGTTCAGGCCGGGGCCCTTTGGTCACTCTTGGCTCTGTACGACTCTGCCAGTCAAGGAGACGAGCCAGCATGGGGGAGCCGGTGTCACGTTGGCTCTCACAATCACATACACTGGTCTTCCAACCCCAATTCACCCACCAGTGATTGGCAATATCCTCCACTGTAGCACGCCGCTCTGGGTTTACCATCAGCATCCAGCGAATCAGACCACGAGCATCTGGAGAAGTATGCAATTGGGTACAGTTCAGGATAATCACAAGGTCACAGATCAGCAATTTCAGCTTTATTTTGGGCTTATCCTCAATCAATTATGATTGACACCTTGCAGACTAAACTCCTGGCTGCAACAGCATAAAATGAATTTTAAAAAGTCCTATACCTGATGACTGGGTCGGTTCTTTGTATTCTCCACTGCTGATTTGGCGGATGAGATTCTTGTGGTCTCCTCCATCAAATGGCATTGTGCCATAGACCAGAGTGTACAGCAGCACTCCCAGTGCCCAGCTGTCCACCTGTAAGAGAAAAACAACACTGGTATGTTTCAAACTACAAACAATAAGACATAAGAGAGACTGAATAAATGAACATTCCACAATGTTTAAGACAGGCATTGAAGACAACAGGTCATATGAGGTGAGATAAATGTTATGGGTATGCATGGTTGACCCGGACTTCCTGATTTCCAAATAAACCTATGTATTGCTTAGCAGTACATAAATCAGCATGCTGTTTTCAAACTTTATTGCTTTTGACATTTTGATAATAATGTAGTGACAACCATATTGTATTGGTGTAGGCACAGTCAGACAAATCAGACTCATATGCTAAACCATATCTTTCTGCTTTTTGACCACATCTTATGCAAACTTATTCATACACATGATATTACGTGAGGCCTGAGGCTACGGTGTTTGGGAAGGGAGGACTAACTGCATTCCATATTAGACCTGCTTCCATTAATCCCATTTACTCTGCAGAGTTATTGGGAAGGCAGTTCCTCTCTCTCTGATAGGGACTGGTGGAACAAACCACCTCTCAAGGTCTTGCCAAAGTCCATATTGGTGTCCAGCAACAGGAAATCAGATAGTGAGTCTTGACTGATTAGACTTCCTCACAAATTATTTTGCTTATGACCTTCCTCTCAACAGTCTGGAGCCTGGAGAGATTCCAGTCATAGCATGGTGACATAGCCATTGTGTGTGACGTTGCTATTTATTCTCCATACTTGTTGTAATTTGTGGCTTTTCCCATAAGAGCATCATAGTTTTGATTACAATCAAACCCGTAACAAAATTGCCGCAGATTGCTGCAAATTAAAAGCCTCTGTTTTGGGGTCTAAAAATATAACCTGTACTTGATAAGGAACACTGAACCATTACATTCTGGAAGCAGCTAGGAAATGCTTTGTAAATGGGGCAGAGTGTAAGTCAAGCCTTTTTCTCCCTACCAGTCCAAAAAAAAGAGAAATACCCTTAAAACAATTTCTCCCCTTGCCTGTGGAACTCATTTGAATGCCTTTGTGAGTACGTATGCCAGCAATAGCAATCATAAAACTTCAAAGACCATGCTGTCAAAGCATCTCCAAGTATTAGGTGCTGTTTTTCAACCAGTGTTCTTGTCGGCAAGACAAACAGAAAACACAGATCCAGGAGCAGCTTTTGAAGTTACATCCAGAGTTCCAGGAGGAAAGCAGAAACAAAATTTTGCTAATTTTTGCATTTTTTAAATTGTACAGTAAATATGATTATATGCACAATCCTTCAGCAATTCTCAAACTTTGCTACAGCACCCATGTGTCACCACATACAGATAAGAGACATTTAACACAAGTTATTTATGGTTTACATATAAAATCTTGACATCTTGGTTTTTGAACTTCTGTCACCCATTTGAAGTTTTTATATTTCTGCATCAATATGACCTAAAACATCATCAAATTTTCACATAACGACCCTGTGCAGCAATCACTGCAGATACACATTTCCAGTAAATGTTGGTCAGTGCTGCACATAAGTTTGGAGAAATTTTACCACATTCCATGGAACAAAACAGCTTTATTCTGGGATGTTGTTGGGTTTCCCAGCAGGAACTGCTCACTTCAAGTCCATCCTCAAAGTTTACATTTAATTAGGGTCAGGGCTTTGACTTGGACATTCCAAAACATTACGGTTATTTTTCTTACCATTCTAACCATTCTTTGGTATGCTTTAGTTTTCTTGTTTTGCAGCACATTCTCTTGTCATCACCCACATTCTCCTTCTCTTGAGAATAAGCTCATGGACAGATGTCCTGACATTTTCTTTTGAAATTTGCTGGTATAATTCAGAATTCAGTGTTCCATCAATAATGGCAAACCACCCTGGCAAAGACGCAGCAAAACAGACAGTTGTGATACTACCACCACCAAGTTTCACAGATAAGGTACTTAAGCTGGAATGCTGTGTTTTGCTGCTCCAGCCATAATGCTATCCACAAAACATTCTTCCAATAGCCTTCTGGCTTGTCCATGTGATCTTTAGCAAACCGCAGACATTCAGCAATGTTCTTTTTGGAGAGCAGTGGCTTTCTCCTTGCAACCCTGCCATGCACACCATTGTTGTTCAGTGTTCTTCTGATGGTGGACTCATGAACATTAACATTAGCCAATGTTCAAGCGGCCTTTAATTGCTTAGAAGTTACCCTGGGGTCCTACTATAACACACCTTGCTCTTGGATTGATCTTTAGTGACCGACCGTTCCTAGGGAGGGTAACATAGGTCTTAAATTTCCTTCATTTGTACACAATCTGCCTCGCTGTGGATTGGTTGTGTACAAACTCTTTAGAGATTTTTACAGCCTGATGAGGATCAACAACTCTTTTTCTGTGATTCTTGGAAATCTTGTTTGGTTATGCCACAATACACTTCCACAAACATGTTTTGTGAAGATCAGGCTGTATTTAAAGAATAGATCCCTATTCTTTAAGTACAGAAGGGCTCCTACTCACACCTCACCGTCATCCCACTGACTGATTGGCACCACTTGACTCTAATTTTACCTTCAAATTAACTGCTAATTCTAGAGATTCACATACGTTTACCACTCACAGCTTTGTAATATTAGTTGGCCATGAAAGACGAAGTATGATGTGTTGTCTCATTTGTTTAATTGGGTTCTCTTAGGACTTGTGTGAAAATCTGATGCTGTTTTAGGTCATATTTATGCAGATACTGAGAAAACTCGAAAGGGTTCAGAAACTTTCAGATACCACTGTACCTTGATTTCTGCTGAATTTGCTGAATTTAATATTGCATTACATTTGCTGTTTTAGCAATTGTATAACGACCATATATAGCATACCATCAACAATTGAACCCAAAAATTTCACCAATGGTGAAAAACTTTGATTTGTCACTACATAATACCCTTTTCTACAGACCTTCTTTCCAATCTTTGTGAGCTTTAGCATTTTTTAGGCTTTTCACCCTGTTCTCCTTCCAAAAAAGTGTTTTTTGGCTGCTGCCCTTCCAAAAAGATCATTCCTGATCAAGCTTCTTCGAGCTGTAGAAGGGTCAACTTGTCATATCGGTGAAGCTGCCAGATGCTACTGCTCAAGTGTAAGGGGAGGTCACACTAAATACTTACCACTGTAGAGTACAGAAGCTTTTTAATTCTTATGTTTTCTTTCTGTTTTTGTTACTGCATACAAAAATCTTGTATTTTCATATTCAAATAAGACTGAGAAATAATCATCATTATAACATTGTTAAAACAACAATATCCAATATCCAATGTTGTCCTAACACTTTTGCACAGTACTGTAAATGTATACACTAATAAACGCTGCATTGATTTATTTGGGTTTTTTTTTTTGTATAAGCAGAGGTCCCACCTCAGGGCCACGATAAGGTCTTCCATTGACGATCTCTGGTGACGCATACAGAGGGCTGCCACAGAAAGTCTGTAAGAGCTTGTCCTTATGGTACAAGTTGGACAGGCCAAAGTCAGCAATCTGCTCAAATGGAAACACACATTAATGCATTACTTTTACTGTTCAATGCTGGAAAGAAGTAAGGTTACCCAGACAGGCAAGGTCATGAAATCCTTTATAATCTAAGTTTTTCATTGGAGTAAATTCTGTAATATTTAAAGACTTTTTGAATCATGAGTGACTGGCTCTTACCTTTATATTACAGTTCTCATCCAGTAATACATTTTCCAGTTTCAAATCCCTATGCACCACACCATTCTGGAGAAGAAAATGGCATTATCTGTTATTTCTATCCATCTGTATTTTCTTGATCTTATATGCCTGATACAGGACTAAACAGCAGAAGGTGTATGCCTAATGGCCCTCATAGCCTGCTACCAATACCCAGGTATGAAAGGTACTGTATTAAAGCCAGGCAAACACGATGAAGGATTATTTGATGTTCTAACAGATAAAGCATCTAGCTAAAGTAATACAACAAAGCCATGCTATTACATCTACTGAGGTCACCGGCAACATATTGAGATCAACTGACTAACATCTGCACCATAAACACACATCTGTAATTATGGACTACAGCAAGTGATGTTCTCACACCAGCTCTGAATTAAAACCCGACCATATCATTAGAGTTTCTTTTAAAACAGCAAATAACATGTGGGAATTGTGGCTTGAAACACAGCCGTTCAAAATTAAGGCAGCGGGCTCTGTCACAGCTGAGTTTATTAGCAACGTGACTATGCACCATGCACTTCCAACTTGGATGGCATGGAAACAGAACACATGTTCAGCATGCTTCTGCCTGGTGCAGAGGGTCTGCGGGTTAACCATGTTTCTTCCTGTGTCGCTTGTGCCAACCCAAGCCAACAATGCACATGTTCCACTGTCCAAAGCGAAGGCAGTGAATCGTTATTTCCGGGTTACAGTAGATCACCCAACAGCAAATCTGCCCCAATCCACGGAAATGATATCACACACCCCACAGATGTAGAGAAGATGTCATGGCTAGTCCACCCAGTTCTGTGTCTGTTGGAACCTGGCTGTAAATCAAAGCAGCAGAGATCTAATGCATGGAGGGAGGCAATAATAAAAGCCTCAACGGAAAGACAAATGGGAACAATTTTCAAGCCTACTGAAAAGCCAAACTTTGCAGTATGTGTGGCCCTCTCAATTCTCCATCACTGCAGGCAACGCACCAAGCATTTTCCTCTATTCAAAACCAAGCTGACTGTTTAAAAGCAGGACTCAAGATGCATAGCAGTTACCCATTATGCTATCATTCAGTGATTATTAGTAAACATGAAGAAGCCAAAGACACCATTCTCCTGGAGCTGTTGTGTTCTTGTACATAGCTCTAGGCGCCATTAAATAATACTGCACTGTGAATGAAGGCGAAAACGTCCACAAGGCATGGCGGCATGAGCAGTGAGAAGTGGATGAGATATGCAGAAAAGAGAGGAGGACAATACCTTGTGACAGTAGTGCACAGCTGACACAATCTGCCTGAAGAAGTGGCGTGTCTCTCTCTCAGTCAGTCGGCGACGCTCACTAATGTAGTCATACAGCTCCCCCTTACTGGCGTACTCCATCACGATCACAATCTTGTCCTTGTTCTCAAATACTGCAACATAATTTAGAGCAGACAGCACGGAACCTCAGTGAAAACAATTCATAAGCATGTTGTGCCTGCAGCGTAAATAAAAGGCAGCATATCTCCGATCTACACTGTATTTCCTTAAATGTGTGCACACAGGATTTAATGTAATAATGGAATAGTGAAACATCACTACAGAGACAACAATCTTCAAAGGAAGTACTCTGGACAAAAATGAAAATGTTCCTATCCTCGGTCAGGCGGAATCAAAATGAAAAATACAGGCAATTCAAAAAGAAGGAAAATTAAACACCTTGTCTGGACAGAATGCAGCGTTCATAGGGTCATGGTTTAAACCACTAACAAGCACAGGACATGGATGTGGTATATGAGAATGAAAGAAGCAAATTATAGTGAGCCACTGCATTATAGCAGAAAGCCCTTGTTTCTTTTAAAAACAGAACTCTCATTTTAAGAACCACCCCACCCCAGCAACGAGGCCATGTGAGTCAGTGAGCCTCCCCGTCATCCATCCAGGACAGAAGCATCAGTTCACTCCACTGTACTTTCCTGTGGCCTTTAACTGCAAGGCAGGGAGGTGGAGCACTAGGCCTCCTGTTAAATACAGGAAAACCAGAGACCTCAGGAAGACAATGCAGTGAGGGCAGGAGGAACATGGGGAGACAGTTCCCATTGCTGTAACTCCCGCACTTCTCACGTTGTTGGAGAAAATACCAGACATCTGACAGGTTCCACACCACTGCTAGAAACCATTTGCACATTTATGGGGAGTCAATCCAATTCCAAACATGGGTCACCCTTCAAAATAACTCAATCAATTGCTCTACACAGCCTACTTCATCATTCATAGTGCCTGACTCACATTTGCTTATCAGACGTCATGCTCTCTTGAATTTCCTTGTAGTAAAAGTTAAAATTTACACATTTTCGCAATACAATTTAGAATATCCATAGTCTTATGCAATCTTACGCAGTCTCACACGATTGAATTGCATCTAATTTGAGTTCACCATTGAATGCTGTATAATATCAAGAAGTTCAAAACCTCCACAACTATAGTAAACATGTTCCCACATTTTTATAAGCAGAGGCGATTACATTATATCTCCCAGGTTTAATCATGCTTCATGTTTATTAGGAAAGCAGGGTGTGCCATCATAATTGCCAGCTAACATAGAAGCTTCACTTGACAGTTTGCAATAAAACGTCCCATATACTTTCTCATTCTCATTTTCCCTCCGTCCCAAAGCCACGACTACATTCTGTTTAGAACACTGCTCACTTTTCCTTAGCGTACCTTCATGCTATTCAACGACTCTGCAATCGGAATTATCCTCTCTGTTGCCACTGGGACAGGGGCTTTGTGCCTGAAGGAGTTCCAGCCCAAGACATTTTGACCTTTTCCGTTCAAAAGTGTTCCCATTAGTTGGAATAAGCCAGATGTCATAACCTTGACTGGCATCAGTGGGTCAGTGGGCTGCTCGTGCCCATCACTCTGCCACTTCGTTCAGCATCTCACAACACTGCAGTGAGCGAGCCACTCACTCCTTTCAGACTCCAAAACACAATTGCATACACCACTGAGGTCTAAGCAGCAAAGCTATAATTGTGTGTGCATGCTGGGTAACCAGGAAACGCAGTCACCTCTGGGTTGGTCCTAGTGCTGCACGTGCTGAAATAGTTTTCACCTTTTTCCTCAGAAAGGAACACGATTTGCAGAGACAAAAAGGGGAAGGAAAATAAATGTGGCATTTGGCTGGTGATATGCTGTAAATAAGACTGTTTATAGAACATTTTTCTTTGAGTGACAAGCCTGTGTTTATACTGTTTGGGATTTCACATCTGGTTCAGCTTTGCTTCACATATGAATTTAATAGTTGACAAAGGTGTTTGGGATATATTTCTATCTATCTATATATATATATATATATATATATATATATATATATATACTGCAGTGCTAGTTTGGAATGAGTCCAATCCACAACAGTAAACACTCTTTAACAAGAAACACCAGAAACCACACAGTATGCACAAACAGAACTGTGCGAGTTGCGAAGGCAGACAAAACACACCCATACATCATACATTAGCCTGACTCCAGAGGCTTGTTTGTATGGATGTTTTCTCCTAATCAACTTCTCAGACACTCTAACATGGGCCAACCACAACATGGGCTGAGTTATCATAAAGCACCGAGGCAAGCTTTGTTCCTCATCAAATGCTCAAAGCTTAATATACACAGACTGCATAAGAAAGCCTCAGTCAGCTAATTTGTGTGTGCAAGCCCTGATGTGGCACAGAAACACTCCTTTTTTGGAGTAAGATCTGAAAATGCAAAAGGGGAAATAAATGACACTAAAAATTAGCTATCCAAACTTCAGACAATAAATTAATTCTTCTTACATGAAATGAATAACCTGTAGACACACTATTATTCAAAGTCACTTAGAGTGGTGCTGGAATGTTTGTGAATCCTTTAGATTGTTTTATAGTTCTGCATTAATATAAACTTAAACAGCAACAGATTTTATGTCGTAAATGGGAACCCAATTAAACATAAGAGAAAAAAAGATACTATACAACCCTACATCAGGGGACAAAAGTTCTGACAGTATGGAAAATGTGGAAAATGCTAATTAAAAACAATACGTGTGTGTCTTACATTTACATTGACTTATTTCATTGCAGAGAGTTTGACCCCAAGATATTTTATGTTTTGGCTGGTCAACTTCATTTCATTTGTTAATAAACATGCATTCCTGCATTTAAAGTCTGCAACACATTCCAAAAACTTTGGATGGTAACGCATTTACCACCTTGTAATGTTGACATTCCTTCTCACAACACTTAAAAAGATGTTTTGGCACTGAGGGGATACCAAGTGATGAAATGTTTCAGGTATTATTTTGTTCCTTTCCTCCTGCAAACACGTTCTAAGGTGCGTAACAGGTTGAGGTTGTCATAGTTGCATTTTTCATTTCAAAATTCTCTAAGCATTCTTTATTGGGGACAGCTTAGGACTGCAGGCAGGTCGGTCCAGTACCCATACCCTCTCCTTCCACAGCCATGCCTTCGTAATGTGTGCAGCATGTGGTTTTGCATTGTTCTGTTGAAATATGCATGATGTCCCTGGAAAAAATGTTGTCTTGTAGGCAGCTTATGTTGCTCTAAAATATCAGTGTACTTTTCTGCATTAATGCTGCCATCACAGAAGTGTAAATGGCCTTTGCTAAGGGCACTGACCCTGGCTTTTGGACTTTTTGCTGATAAGTCTGGATGGTCCCTTTCGTCTTTAGTCCAGAGCACACGGTGTCCATTTTTTCCTGGAATACTGATTTGTCTGACCATAATACATGTTTACACTTTGAAATGCTCCATCCCAGATGCCACTTCTATACATGGTTAACATAAGGCTTCTTTTTTGCACACTAAAGTTTTATGTGGCATTTGTGAATGTAAATCCGTATTGTAACACTTCACAAAGGTTTGTCAAACTAATCCCTTGCCCGTGTGATTACATTGGCTTCCAAATTGTTTTTACATTGTTTTTCAATATCTGAATCATTGTCTCACACATTTATTAACAAACTGGGGATCCTCTGCAAATCTTGGCTCCTTAAAAGACTCGGCTTTTCATTGATACTGCTTTTGTACCAAAACATGATTATAATCCCCTTGTTGACATCACTTGTTTGAAATCACATCATAATTTTAGTTTTTTTTTACCTCATTACTAGCTCTAAATTGTCCACATCTGATGCTGTCTGCAATTAAATACAAATTAAGTTTGCAATTTCCATACTGTCCCAACTTTTTTCTGATTTGGGATTGTATTTGGTAATTTATTTACTGAGGTACATGGTATCATTTGTGAGTGGCAAAGGTATGTGAACCTCTAGGCTTAGCAGTTAATTTGAAGGTGAAATTACATTGGGGATACATTCCAACAAATCCATCGTAAGTCGAATTTATCATAAACTGAGGAGTTTAATGTGTGTATATGTATCATACTGTAGCCTAACCATTATTGTCACGACCACAGCTTTTCCTCATTACGTGCATTCCCAGCGCTCATCACTCCCATCAGGAAAATGTCAAGACATTCATCTGTGAACTGAATCTCAAGAGAATATGGATCATGTAGCAAGCCAATGATCCCAAGTACACAAGGCATTCTACCAAAGAATGGTTAAAGAATGATAACAGTAACGTTTTAGAATGTCCAAGTTACAGTCCTAATCTTAATTTATGGACTTCACATACTTTCAAGCACCACTGTATCTGTTCAAGGTAAGACAGCACGCTAACCAATCATATATCTGTACATGAAATCAGAAAGTACTGTACAGCAGTGTATAGGCAATTCATTATTAGTAAAAAGAGACCATTATTTATGCCTTGGGACATAATGTTTAATTCATAGCCAAGTCACAGATGCTTCAGTGTGTGAAGATGAGATGGAGAACCAAAGGATCCAAGATCTGTGTCTACATCCCAGCTGCTCGTACAGAAACTGCCAGCAGATGTCTGGCCTCAAGATCAAGAGGATGGAAGAGACCCCTTAGATGAATGAAATGTTGCCCACAGACACCCACATCAGTGCACACAAATACAGATATTTGCTTCTAAACACCCACAGACATGCACGCACATATCCTCCATAAAAGTCTCCATAAACTACACAAAGACAATCAGGTGATTAAGAACAGACAATCAAATGATTAAGAACAGACTTAAAAATGGAGATCTGAAATGATATCACTAGGAATCGTTTTACAGAAAACATACTTAAAAAAAACTTTAACATAGACAGATGGGTTTATATACGAATATATTCTTAAAGCAATGAAAAAAAAATTCTTAGTCTTTCAGTCTGCAGAGGTTAGGAAGAGTAGTTTGGGTATGTGCTTTAGACGTCTGAGTGACAATTTTTTTTTAATGGATGTGAGGTTGGATGTGAGAAAGACAAACCTTCATATATAGATATGATGTGGGGGTGGCGGAGGGATGACATGATTTCAATCTCTCGTCGGATGTGCACCATGTCCTGCTCATCTTTGATTTTTTCCTTCTTGATTGACTTGATCGCAACCTATAAGGATGAAATGGAGAGACAAATTTCAATTCAGTGAACACAAAACAGAAATAATAATAAAAAATAAACTCACTGAGCAAAAAGAAAAATAACATTAAGCCAGGTACCTCAGCAGACGTAATACAAAACTAAATGTGTATAATGTGTATAATAGGCCGGAAGAATAATGCCATAGAGTGGCGACACTTTTTACTACTAACTGTCATGAAAAAGTTGATGTAGGTAAACGGCACACCTATTAAGTGGAGCATTGGGCTGAACTGACTGGACCTCGATTCTCAAGTCACTTATGGTGGTGTCAAAGTGAAAAGGGAATGTATAGCCAAGGTTTAGAGAACATAAACACTGTAACTTCCATGCAATCCCTTATTTGACATTTCAAATATGTTTATGTTCATTCATTTTCATACTGGCTTTATACAAATCAGGGCTATGGGGAACCAGGGCCTAACCGGTAGTGTAGGACACAGGGCAGAAACCAACCCTAGACTGGCTGTCAATCTATCACAGTACAGACACACACACACACACACACACACACAGGGACACTAGAGAGGCCAACTGACCACACAGATGGAGTCTGGACCGAACCAGGGACCTCCGAAGCTGTGAGGCACGCATTAGCATTTGTTGAATTTCAGTATTATAAATGTACACAAGTACTGTCTTTATGACAGAAAGCAATGTTTGGCCATTGTCAAGCTTAGATGTTCTAAGCATAATCTTTAGCCTAAGTCAAAAGACATCGATCCAGGTGTACATACGGAAAGTTATGAAGAAAAGCAGGACATTCAGACCACCCTTTCTGACCTGAACTGAACCTCAAAGAGTCTCAGAAAGGAAGAGCTGCAAAGCACATTGCTGCAAAAGAGTGGGGGGTGCAATTCCAAACCAGCCATTTCACTCAGCATGTCATTTTCAAGCCACCTTGGAGAAAATGACGGTGTACAGGTTGGTAAAGAGGGCAGCCCAACAACAGTAATGGAAGCCCTCTCTGCCTCTTCACTTGTGTGGGTGGTGAGGAATGAATGCTTTCTCACTGAGAGTTAGGACTCAAGACAGCTTTCTCTCTAATAGGCGGATCAGATTGCACTGTAGAGAACAGATACCACATGTTCCACAGACCAGTAACCACAGTCTCCCTACATGTTTCGACATGTTCACTGAAGGATATTCTAGACAATCCAGCATTTACATGAACAGTCTTTACAATTGATTCACAATTAAGTCATTACAGAACTTGTGTAATGGTCATGGTATGCGAATTGCCTATAACCATGGATGGAAATAGAGCTTTTATTCTGCACCCTTTCACAATGAGCTCATGTATTTTAGACCCTCATCTGATTATCATGACATAGTGCTTAGTTAAAAAACAAAGCAATACAAGAAAACGCAACATTTGGTCCAAGTGGTCTAATATGTTACAGAGAGGCTGTTAAACATGCACTGGAGGCACAGCTACACAGAGGCTCTTGTGAGGAGGCTGGAGCACAGGATATGGAATGCAGGTGATATGCATTTCATGCTGATTTTAAACCGAGACTCTTTGTCTAGGTATTTTCTTAAGCACATGTTCCTCATTTATGTTGTCACCATTCTGTTTGTGTCCAGAGGTACGAAAAGTCTTTGTATTTTTAAATGTATTGTTACACGTTCAAGTATCGTTTTGTATCTGTCACTCTGGTCTAATTTTGGATTGTTGTAGAAGGAAGATATTATGTTGACTGATGGGTGATGTCATACGGACCAAAAGGAAATGCTGGCAGGGATTTCCTGGCTTACTTACACTCCCACCCATGTGCTTTGTGACATTTATAGAGCTGACGGCACAGCGTGAAGTGGAAAGAAAACTGTGTGTTTGGAAAAAGGTTACCCAATACGTGTTGTGTCACGAGAAACTGACTTTGCAGATGAGTACTGTCGCTTTCCCAATATGCAAAACCGCAAGTGAAAGGACTAAACTGCTTATTTAGAACCAATTCCTTGAAAAGAAGTCATAAATTATTTGTATAAAGGAGCACTGGACATTTCCCACCTTTTACTAACAAAGTTTTGTCTTTATATAAAGTAGTCCCTACAATGAGTTGCTAACTATCAGATTAAATCACTTTAGGTTGTGCTGTTTGAGTTGTGCAACTGTCCACCCTTATTAAGCACTTTTCTTGCATTGTTTGAACAGTACAAGTCCCCATCCCAATCTTAGAATTATGTCCTCATTATACAGAAACATACATATTACATACATCTCAGCAGTCGCACCAGATCATTACCTAGCTTGAGGTGAAACTATTAGACACTATAGCAGTAACTTAATAACCCAGTACATCTTGCCTATCCATACCTGCTGCAAGTTAGTTGATGAATCTCTTCTTTTCTAAAGATAGGATCAGAAGTCAGACAACTGCACTTGGAATAGTCCAGAGCATGAGAGCCTTGCTTTTCACTGACAAACTAAAACCACATGTTGCACAGAGCCGTAGGTAAATTATGAAGTACATCCCTATTCGGAAACCTAACCGGAATGACTGAAAAATTGATTATGTGGAAAGAAAAGGTATAAATAATACATAAATGGGGTAAATTCCCAGCAAGCACAGCTGAAATCCCTGTGTATTTATTGGTAAGCCACAGCAAGCTGTTTTCCATTATCTCATGAAGTTTATCTAGGGCTCAGGTATGTGTCTCCTGCCAGTCTCACAATAAGAGTGTAGGAATGTGAAGACTCCAGTGGGGCCCAGTGTGGATAGGGTTCTCACTGCAGTACTTCCCCTCCAAAATAATTGAGGTTTTTATTCTAAATGAAATCCATCCTGAGTAAAAGACATCTGGATCTGATCACAGTCGTAACCCCTGTTTATGCCCTCTAAACTAGCAGATCTACCAGCAAAAAACAATTTTATCTCTTTAAAAGGCATGCTCTTTCCAATTCAAGTAAATTGTAAGCTCAACGTGACTTATAAAGAAACAGTCCTTACATTACCAAAGTAAAGGGTTTATGCCAGTTTGTTAGTGTAATGGACTTGAGCCATATTAGTTCAAAAATAAGGCTAAAGGAGCCAAGACATTCAACAATGTTGGAACAACAATGTAATGCAGACAGTACGGCAAAAAAAAGTCCCCCAAGTTTCCAAGCTTTGAGGCAAGAACTTTAACAGACAATATATACCAATGCTTCTTCCTAACAGGATAAATAACCTGACGTAACCACCATGCAATCCAAATTCGATGCCTGCGGGTAGGTACATTTGTGCAAGTGTGCTTTTATATATTTGTATACCATGTTATACTTGTATACCATGTAATTCTGTCCTGCAGGATCAAATGAATATGAGCCAAGACAAAGCATAATCTATATTCAAACTCATACCTGTCTAATAATAAACAAGATGAGATACATTATCCTGTGTATATGAGTACACTCTTATGCTCCAAATGAATGTGCATGAGCCTGCTAGAGTAAATGGGTGATCATGTCTCTATGAAGCTCATGCACGCACACACACACACGTTCAATTATGCAAACACACAGTGCCATATTAATTATCTTTTCCATAACCTCAGTGGTGTCTCAGGTGGGTCCCACTGTTCAGACTGGAAACTTACATGGTGAAATCTATATGAATGTGCTATGCAAATACTGTCAATGGATATGAATATTATAATACAAATAACCAAAAGACATGGGCACAAAAATACATCCTAAAACATGGGTATTTGCTTCTATGATGGTCTTTCTTCTGAGAAGGCTTTCCACTAGATTTTGGAACATGACTGTGGGGTAGGGCACTGATGTTGAGCAATAAGCCTTGGCTCACTATTGGCATCCTCATTAATCTAAGTGATGCTTGATGGAAGGCCATGGCTCTTTGCAAGCGAACCAAGTTCTCCATCAACATTGGCAAACCATTTTATGGGTGTTTCAGGACAGCAGGTCAGAAAGTTGATGCAATGACATGTTAAGGGAGAAAACATATCAAAGCGCCATACTGAGAGTCACTGAGGTTGTCAGTACAACCCATTCTTTTGCCACTGTTTGCATATAGAAATAATATGCCAGTGCTCTTCATATTACATACCTGTAAACAGTAAGTCTAAAATACCAGATTACTAATTAGAAGTGATGCCTACATACTTTTGGCCATATAGAGTACCAGCCTGAGCATGCACACTCTCGCACCAACATAATCTACCCTGCTGAGTTTTGGTTTAACACCCAACGATACAGTTGAAAGTTCAGTGTTGTACTGTACCAAGCTTTCTTCACTGAATGTGGTTCTACAGAAAGTACACACCCTTTCACAGCCAAAGTTGCCACTGATAAGAGATCCTTTCAGCCACTGATGTCATCCAGTGCTATAAGGTCATACAGAAAGATCACAGTACATTTCCAAGTTGTAATCACCACAGATTTGGGGGACAGAAATCACTGTCTAGAACTGTTGCTGATGTTTTTGAATGTTCTCTATAAATACATATGATTGTGAGTTTGGTTATGTTCATGTGGCACTACTGGAGCCTTTTGGCAAACTTAAACTAAATACAAGTCATCATGCATAAAATGATCTATGTGCCATATCACCCACCCCAAGCGGTTACTCCTAAGTCCTTACATGTAAAGCCTTGAGCAGTTTTTATTTTCAAACTGCAGGATGACTAGCTCCAATCATGGGTTGTGGCTTTTTAGACAATCATCTAATATTGATTGTATACACCATCAATACATCATATAATGCAGGAATGGGGAACTGTGTCAACAATTCAACAAATAACTCTCAATTCAACAAATAACTCTCAACAAATAAATAATAGTCCGACAAATACACATACAAGAAGAAGAAGAAGAATGTGTTTTTCATTCTCTCTCAGGCAGGAGCATGAGAACATAAAAAAACTGATCAATTGTGTCCAACATCATGTTTGGCCAAAACAGAATGTCAAAGAAATATTCTGTATGTTTATGAAGCTTCAGATGTGTGATTAATTGCCGTATCCTTTACTCCTTTATTTTGTAACTCAACAACTACTGCCAAGAGGACAGAGCAGGATGTGTTTGTGTACACCTCTCCCCAAAGCTGTGGGTTATATTTAGCTTTATTTTCCTACAGACAGTCTTGGTCATGGTACTGGGCCAAAAAATATATACCAGCCAATGTCTGCGTGTATGTGATCGATAGAAATGTTGTTCAGTGCCAAAAAGTAATGTGCATAGAATGAAAAAAAGGGAAAACACAACCTGAAGACTTGCACAACTATGGCACAATAAAAGGACTGCAGGTTGATATGCTATTGATACGTCAAAATGTCATATCAATGATTTGTGGTGCCAGGAAACATTTCAGTTACAGTGTTACAGTGCACTGCCCAAATGATACATTATTTGACTTTCATAAACACTATAAAGCTCACATGATGCGAGTGTGAATGACTAAGAATTACAAATGGGAAAAAGACGTGCTTTGTTTTGTATGCTGTTTGCACCATACTTAATATTTTTTCTTTCACATATTAGCCCTGGTCATCCTGATCAGGGTCATGGGGCTCTGAAGCCTGTACCTTGAACAGGGTGCCAGCAGGGCTGTGTATGGTTAGCTGTTGCAGCAATTAAGGGTGATTCCCATGTCTGGCCTCCCCTCCCCCAGATAAATAGCCAATCATATCTGCATGACGCCTGACAAACCAGGAGCACCACTGGGACTCAAATCCAGATCACCAGAGTGGTGGGCTAGCATCTTAGACCATATTGTGCCACCCGAGTGAAAACCGTCCAAGTTTGATTAAAGTTATCTTTCTTAAACCAGGTTTGTTTTGCTTCTTACTATGTTTGATTTGGTTCACCTTAATTTGTATGTGTGAGTTTGCCTACCTGCCATATAACTGCAACCTAACCCCTAATCCTAAAGACCAAGTAAAAGGTGGCTGCATCTAAACAGGAATCTGCAGGGAATTTAGATATGAACAAGTATAGATGCACTCTCTTCACCATGGAAAGATTATCGACAGAACCACAAATCATCCCTCAACCAACATTGTAAGGTTGAGGCTTAAGCATGAGAGAGGTCATCAGAATGACTAAAATCACACATTTTATCCTCAGTTCCACTGTACATCAGATGGTCCAATAGCCTGTGTTTGGAAATGACACAAACACAGATGGTACAGATGGTACAAAACCATTCAATACTGAATTTTGCAGTAAAAATTCATATTAGAGGCACAAAATAGACCAGGTTCTATTGATGTTAACTACTTTGTGGTGTTTTAGTTTCCAAGTCACTGCGACACAAAAACATTTTAAGTGCTGACTGCAGAATTTAAGCACTGTCATGGGACTCAATGACGCGTTTCAATGAGGCCATTAAAAACACACTGGTCTTACTAACAAGGGATTGAAGAACAGCTGGCAGAGCACAAGCCATAGCCCTAGTTGCACAGAGAGCACAAGAAGAGTAATCAGGCACGTGGTGTGATACAAATTCTGTGAGGAGGTGCACAGCATGTATGATACATTGTCAGAAAGGGGTACAGTACAGGTATTTTAACCCCTTATATATTCCTTTGGAATGCAAAACATACCCCGTTTAGATGTATCCTCAAGGTCCAATGATGTAGATTAAAGATGAACTGCATTCCCTTTTCCAATAAACATGCATAGGCTACTGCAGGTTCCATATAGCATTTCTGAGGGCACCACAAACTGGACAAACGTTTGGCCCCCTAAAAGGTGCAGTTTATAGCTAACATTTTCCTGGTCAAACACACCTGCGTGAAGGTAGCAGGTTTATTAGGCGTATTTGAGCAAGAAAATCACTGACTGAACTGTGCTGGACCACGGCACAGACATACCTAACCAATAAGTCCCACCCTACTTGGCTTTACGCGTGAAAAAGAAACACAGCTTACCACTCTGCCTGAATGCCTCTCGATGGCCTTCTTGACTTTTCCATACGTGCCTCGGCCCAGAGTCTCCAGCAGCTCGTAGCGGTGTTTCAGGTTGTGTTTATGGTGGTGTTTCTTGACGCCCGAGCTGCGCTGAGCCTCGCTGCAGGCGGGAGGAGAAGCGGAGAGCTGCTGTTCCTCTCCCGGCTTCTCCACCGAGCCCGCAAGCGCTTCCACATCCATGTCCACAAAGGACATTAAATCACCTACTCTCCCACTTCGACCTTTATCTAACTACCTAGAAATGTCAATAATAGGTTATAACACTACCTAACTATAGCTAGCCTACCTATACCATAGCCTATATAAATAAATAAATAAATAATGGAGAATCATTTATGTTAACATATAAAATAATGATTGTCAGTGATCACCAGGTATCAAGTGATCGCTCGCTTCCATCGCGCTTTCCGTTCACTATCCAAATCGTATTTAAATCTATTCACTAGACTAAACAGGTACGCGCAATGCAAAATATTATTAACGATGATAATAATAAATGGGATGGTGACGCACGTCTAAACTGCCATACCGCATACATTTTATTAGGCATATTATAATAAAGCTACTTAACTTCAAAATGCATACTGTGTATTCAGATTATTGTGGACGCTTACAGTCCAGTATCTTTATTTCTATTCTAACGTGCTACACAATATCAGGTACACACATCAGCCGTAAACCTATAATCAGTAGGCTATGAAAATGATCAAGCCGCGTTTCCCTATCCGTTTGCCGTATCTGACCATTGCCTTTTTCTCTAAGCTATTTCTTTGTTTACCTGCAACGACGCATCGTCTGCAATCTAATTCTCGAATTCTGAAAACGCCCAGAGCAGAACTGAAGATCTAAATCATGATTTCGTCCAGGATAAGCATGGCCGGGATCGGCGGCTACAGTGCGGTTCAGTCTCATTCTGTTGGCGGCTCGCGCTGTCCTCCGGCGGTGGTGCGTGCGGAGCTCCATGGCTGAACTGAGGTTTCGGGTCCGAACAGCTGCCCTCTCTTCAATATGGCCATGTTACAACGTGTGCCTCGTTTTCTCCGTCTCCGTCCGAGTGCGCTTCTGCTCTCCTCCACTCCAAGGACGGGGTAATAAAAGAACAACAGAGGCGGGGTTATAGATCATGCCTTCTTTTGTAGTCCACACTGGCCGTTTGTAGTTTTATTTTTGGTTTTGCCCCTCTCATGAATGAACTAATGAAAACAAAAGGCACAGTCCTAAAAAATAAACAGTATCCTAAAAATAAAACGACAAGAGGGCGCGACAAATCAAAGACGTTATATACATCATACACATTATTTTTTTAACATTCTGTTCATTTTTTTGGATGAACACCAATAGCTTTAAGTGCTGTTCAAGTAGGCTACATATATATGGAAGGTGGCGTCATATATTACTTTATATTCAAAATCTTGCTGCAGGCCTAGTGCCACAGGGTGGAAATAATACATTTGCCCTTCAAGAACAAGGCCTGCCCCATCAATTGCGTATGTGTGTGTATATATACTCACTGGACAAAAAATTAGTCATGTGTAATAACCTGTGACTGAAACATGCTGAATAGCATTTAATACAAATACTGATGAAACTTGGCCAAAACAATCCAAAACATTAACTGTGACCCACCCTCTCTTGAGATTCAGTTCATGGACAGATGTCCTGACATTTTCCTTTAGAATTCTCTGATATAATTCAGAATTCATTGTTCCATCAATGATGCCAAGCCGTTCTGTCCCAGATGCAACAAAACAGGCCCAAACCATGATACTACCACCACCATGTTTCACAGATGGGATAAGGTTCTTATGCTGGAATGCAGTGTTTTCCTTTCTCCAAACATAACGCTTTTCTTTTAAACCAAAAATTTCTGGTCTCATCCTTCCACAAAACATTCTTCCAATAGCCTTCTGGCTTGTCCATGTGAAATTTAGCAAACTGCAGACGAGCAGCAATGTTCTTTTTGGAGAGCAGTGGCTTTCTCCTTGCAACCCTGCCATGCACACCATTGTTTTTCAGTGTTCTTCTGATGGTGGACTCATGAACATTAACATTAGCCAATGTGAGAGAGGCCTTCAGTTGCTTAGAAGTTACCCTGGGGTTCTTTGTGACCTCCCCAACTATTACACTCCTTGCTTTTGGAGTGATCTTTGTTAGTCGACCACTCCTGGGGAAGGTAATAATGGTCTTGAATTTCCTCCATTTGTACACAATCTGTCGAGTCCAAACTCTTTAGAGATGGTTTTGTAACCTTTTCCAGCCTGATGAGCATCAACAACTCTTTTTTTGAGGTCCTCAGAAATCTCCTTTGCTCTTGTTGTGAAGAGCAGAGATAGAGATAGACCTGCTCTGTAAAACAGGGTGCCCACTCACACCTGATTGTCATCCCATTGATTGAAAACACCTGACTCTAATTTCACCTTCAAATTAACTGCTAATCCTAGAGGTTCACATACTTTTGCCACTCACTAATATGTAATATTGAATCCTTTTCCTCAATAAATAATGACCAAGTATAATATTTTTGTCTCATTTGTTTAACTGGGTCCTCTTCATCTACTTTTAGGACTTGTGTGAAAATCTGATGATGTTTTAGGTCATATTTATGAAGAAACATAGACAATTCTAAAGGTTCACAAACTTTCAAGCACCACTGTACACCTAGAACCCAGTTAGATCACAGCTCGAACCAGTCTGGCCATTCTCCTTTGATCTCTTTAAAACAAGGCATTTTGCCCAGTGAAGTGCTGCTTGCTGGATATTTTCTCTTTTTTGGATCATGTTTTGTAAACCATAGAGCTGGCTATGTGTGAAAATCCCAGTAGATCAGCAGTTTCTGAAATACCAGCCTGTCTAGCACCAACAACCATGCCACATTCAAAGTCACTTAAATCATCCCCACTGTAATGTTCAGTTTGAACTTTTTGTATAGATATATGCAATGTATTCAGAAAGTCTTCAAACCATTGCACTTTTTCATATTTTTGTTATGTTGAGACTTTATGCTAAAGTAAGAAAATAAGTTCTTCCCTATCAGTCTGCACTCAATACCCCATTATGACAAATGGAAAACATAATGTAATAAATTTTTCAAATTTACTGAAAAGGAAAAACTAAAATATTGTATGGACATAAAAATTCAGACCCTTTACTCAGTACTTAGCTTAAGCATCTTTGGCAGGGATTACAGCCTCAGGTCTTTTTGGGTATGATGCCACAAGGTTTGTACACCTGGATTTGAGGCTTTTCTGCCTTTCCTCCCTGCACATCCTCTCTGCACATCCTCTCAAACATCCCAACAAATTTAGAGGGGGACAGTTGGTGGACAGCCATTTTCAGGTCTATCCGGAGATGTTTGATTGGGTTCAAGTCAGGGCTGGAGGGCCACTCAAAGAAATTCACAGAGTTGTCCCTAAGCGACCCCTGTGTTGTCTTGGCTGTGTGCTTAGGGGCATTGTCTTGTTGGAAGGTTAATCTTCAGCCCACCTTCAGGTCTGAGGTACCAAGCGCTTTGAATCAGGTTTTCATTAAAAATA
Source organism: Ancistrus triradiatus (assembly GCA_025084515.1). NCBI lineage: Eukaryota > Metazoa > Chordata > Actinopteri > Siluriformes > Loricariidae > Ancistrus > Ancistrus triradiatus. Next base: position 216,942 of record JAJAGP010000482.1, on the reverse strand, counting down.
TCTTTGTACTTTGCTGCATTCAGCTTTCCCTCAACCCTGACCAGTCACATACCTTCATACCAGTGCATAGCACCTAATAAATAGGCAGCAAATTATATAATATTTTTGCCACTATGAGCGCTGCTGAGATCTGAGTAGAACTACATCACTGAACAGCATTCTGGGTAAAGCTCGCTAGCCAGGTAGCATAACATACATCACAACCTATAAACAGTCTGTTAACAGCTGGGAAAGGCTCCATCAGATTAAAGAACAGAACATAGAACTGGATTATAAAACGAGATCGGAGATGCAAAAGACGAACCCCATTGTGAACGCAGTAACTCTCGAGACTGGTTATGAGTAATGATTAACCCACTGAATTTGGGGTATGTATGTATATATATATATATATATATATATATACTGGTTTTAGTGTGATCGGCTTCAGGCATATGAACAGCACATATGAACAGCACAGTGCTTTTACTAACTTTAATTCATAATTTCAGTTCAGGTCAGTTCTTAATTCAAAGTTTCAGGCACTCAAGGGTTTGTTTAAGGGAGATGTTTGAGGATTTGTTTGGTGACATGATGAGAAGGAAGCATTATAGGTTTTGGCTGTGTTTTGAGTGCTATTTAGCTAGTGAACTAGATAGGCTTCCTAAATACTACATTACTGATGATGGACTAGGGACATTACTAAAGGGTTAGTTATTCATTATGAACACAACCATCAATTCCGAAAATGATTGGAATAACGAATTTAGTAAGACATTTAAAACAGCATCACCCCACTGAATATGCTGAGTTTGACAAAAGACCCATGGTCTTGGCCATGGTTGAGTTTGAAGTCTGACTGTTTGAGGCTGTGGACAGGTATCTTTTATACAGATAACGAGGTCAAACAGGTGCCATTAATACAGGTAACAAGTGGAGGACAGAAGAGCTTCTTAAAGAAGTTACAGGTCTGTGAGAGCCAGAAATCTTGCTTGTTTGTGGGTGACCAAATACTTATTTTCCACCATAATTTACAATTAAATTCTTTAAAAATCCTACGTTGTGATTTCCTGGATTTTTTTTTTCTCATTTTGTCTCTCATAGTTGAAGTGTACCTATGATGGAAATTACAGACCTCTCTCATCTTTCTAAGTAGGAGAACTTGCACAATCAGTGGCTGACTAAATACTTTTTTTGCCCCACTGTATATATATAATTTTATTAGAGGCTCACCATATGCTCTGTTAGGAAAGACAGCCAGGGCTGCTGGCTTGTGCCTGGCTCTGCATTGTTGCTGGCTTTAGCCTCTTTGACTTTGTTTGTCAAAAGCCCGTTACCCTTCCCCCTAAGACAAAAATACCGTGATATGCAGTGAAACTGGTAGAATCCTTAAAAATAAAATGATACAAATTGTTGGCCATACCACCCAGCCCTACAACAAAGTAATGAACTTACACTAAATGTTTATTCCAATATGGCCTCCATGAAGCTTTCTCCAGAAATCTAAGTCTGTTTGATCTCTGAAGTTTCAGGACTCTTGGTGCTTTGGGCTGCAATGGGTCAGCCAAGCATAAGCTGAAATAGTAACTGTCTCTGCATGTGTGACCAAGATTTGCATCTCAGTCGGGCTTGGCCTTTTATGCACCCAGTATCATATATCAAGAGTCAAACGCCACGAAAGTGCAATAGTCAGTCTTACCCTGCCAATTCTGCTTTTCCTACAGGACATTCAGGAGTTTTTAAAAACGCAGTTGTAATTTAGTCATAAAAGTAACTCTGAAGCTATTTGCTATAACAAAATTAGAAACAGTGCTTACCCTGGGCCTTTTGAAAGACTATCATTACAATCTAGAGAAGAAAAGTACATTTGGTTCTGGGAATAATTACTTTATACCAGGAAGAAGTCAGATGTGCTTCTACATAATATTGTAGTGTTATAAAAAATATTTTAGAAATGATTTGGTTTAGTGAAGTACCAGACAAGAGGGCGGTAGTATCATACGATAGCAAGAACAGCAAGAACACTGCATAGAGGTTTTATAACACCAGTATGTTTCCTATCTTACAATGTATAACCCACAGTTATATATGCAGCATGAAACATTTTTTGCAAATATAATCTGTGTATTATTCATACTCAGCAGCCTTCCCACTCAAAACTGAAACACATTTGCTACTGAACCTTGAACAAAGATTTCTCTGAAGATATTTATGCATATATTTGAACCCCTGCAGACATCTGGCACATGCAGACTGCAATCATTTCAAGATTGTTATACAAAGAAGGTCAGTGAACACTGTGGCATTTAAACACAGAATGACAGAGAGAATCAGAGAAATAGAGAGTGCGATGAAAGTTACAATGAAATGCACACTCAGATCTTGTGTGTGCATTTAATTTCATAGCACTTTCCACTTCCCCTCTCTCCATATGTCTATCCAAGTCTTCTCTTTTACTGTTCTGTTATCTACTGAAGTGATTGGTCACCCATACTGCATATGAGTGTATTACTTGGGACTCTGTTGCAAATGATCTTCATTCTTATACTATCAGTATTTTAACTGGCAACAACAATAATTAGTGTTTAAAACATTAATGAAACATAAGACTAACTCCAGCCCTCTTATTTAGCCTTGGTTCTTATTTACCCTGTTCTTCTTATACAGTGGTGCTTGAAAGTTTGTGAACCCTTTAGAATTTTCTACATCTCTGCATAAATATGACCTAAAACATCATCAGATTTTCACACAAGTCCTAAAAGTAGATAAAGAGAACCCAGTTAAACAAATGAGACAAAAATATTGTACTTGGTCATTTATTTATTGAGGAAAATGATCTAATATTACATATTAGTGAGTGGCAAAAGTATGTGAACCTCTAGGATTAGCAGTTAATTTGAAGGTGAAATTACAGTCAGGTGTTTTCAATCAATGGGATGACAATCAGGTGTGAGTGGGCACCCTCACAGGGATCTATCAAAGTCTGCTCTTCACAACACATGTTTGTGAAAGTGTATCATGTCACGAACAAAGGAGATTTGTGAGGACCTCAGAAAAAGAGTTATCAGGCTGGAAAAGGTTACAAAACCATCTCTAAAGAGTTTGGACTCCACCAATACACAGTCAGACAGATTGTGTACAAATGGAGGAAATTCAAGACTATTGTTACCCTCCCCAGGAGTGGTCGACCAGCAAAGATCACTCCAAGAGCAAGATGTGTAATAGTCACAAAGGTCACAAAGGACCCCAGGGTGACTTTGGCTAATGTTAATGTTCATGAGTCCACCATCAGAAGAACACTGAACAACAATGGTGTGCATGGCAGGGTTGCAAGCAGAAAGCCACTGCTCTCCAAAAAGAACATTGCTGCTCGTCTGCAGTTTGCTAAAGATCACGTGGACAAGCCAGAAGGCTATTGGAAAAATGTTTTGTGGACGGATGAGACCAAAATAGAACTTTTTATTTTAAAAGAAAAGCGTTATGTTTGGAGAAAGGAAAACACTGCATTCCAGCATAAGAACCTTATCCCATCTGTGAAACATGGTGGTGGTAGTATCATGGTTTGGGCCTGTTTTGCTGCATCTGTGGTAGTTGTTTTACCAAAGAATGGTTAAAGAAGAATAAAGTTAATCTTTTGGAATGGCCAAGTCAAAGTCCTGACCTTAATCCAATGTAAATGTTGTGGAAGGACTTGAAGCGAGCAGCTAATGTGAGGGAACCCCCACAACATCCCAGAGCTGAAGCTGTTCTGTACGGAGGAATGGGCTAAAATTCCTCCAAAGCCGGTGGTGGCAGGACTGATCAACAGCTTACAGGAAACGTTTAGTTTGCAGTTATTGCTGCACAGGGGGGGTCACATCAGATACTGAAAGCAAAGGGTCACATACTTTTGCCACTCACTAATATGTAATATTGGGTCATTTTCCTCAATAAATAAATGACCAAGTATAATATTTTTGTCTCATTTGTTTAACTGGGTTCTCTTTATCTACTTTTAGGACTTGTGTGAAAGTCTAATGATATTTTAGGTCATATTTATGCAGAAATATAGAAAATTCTAAAGGGTTCACAAACTTTCAAGCACCACTGTATCTATCCTATATTTGTTTTTGGTTGTTGGAGATTTGCAGTACATGCAGAATGATAACTCTTTAAAATGCTGCATGGTTTGATCATATTTCGTGTGGTGAGTTTGTGTCGTGAGTTGTACCAAATCAATTATTAAAAATATAGAAAATCTAGATTAATTATTCTAAGGTAGTCTAACCATAATTGTAAGCATCTAATTTAGTCTAACTAGAACCTATCCTATCCTTAATCCTATAACTCTAACCATTAAAACAAACCTGACCCTGAAACAGTTGTATACCATTACCCCGAGTAACCAGCAAAGAAAGACACGGCTTTTTCAAGCAGGCCAATAAAATGCCTCCACAAGGTCAATGTTCTGCCATTTTACTGACCTGGATTTTCCATAATTACATTTACACAAGCGCATGCATACAGACCCATGATTTCACTGGCACTCTGTTATGTGCCACGTATATGCATGGTTTGTAACATTGCAAAGGCACTACATATTATGAATATTTATGAGAGGAGTATGGAAAAGCTGCCAGTGAGCTGCCAATGACAGAGAGTCATGGCAATAGCGCAGAGGAAAGGTTGTAAACAATAGATTGTAGACAAAATGCAAAAACAGTCTGGACACACACACTTGTAGACAGTCTATAATTAACATTTATCATTCTATAAATATCTAGAGATGGTATTTTATCATGTAATGTATTATTTTAATATTATACACTATACAAGCTACTTTTCGGTAGTGTACCTCTTGATGAGAAATCACTGACTGCTGGACATGCCTCTATGACACATTTGCCCATAGCTGGGCCTGTAGGTCCTCCACAGTCATAGTCTGCCAAAGCTGGTGTGCCAGCTGGTCCCATAAATGCTTGATTGGCATAAATCTGGTGACCAGGCAGGTCAAGGAAGTGTTGCAACTTGGTGGAGATATTCCTGGGAAACCCTTGCTGTGTTTGGGCAAGCATTATACTGCTGAACATGCCAGTTGGAAGAGCTGTAATGAGAAGTAACACGTGGCCGCAGCATGTCCTGCACACATCGCTGAGTTGTTAGTGTCCCTTGTATCACTACTCAGGGTGACTGACTGTAGTATGCAATGTTCAAAATATTAAAAATTCAAAGTTCAAAATGTTTCCTTATCAAACCTCATCAGAACAGGTAAGGTTGGCTATTTTAAGTGAACACATTAGTTATAAAGCAACAACCATACAGAAGGCAATAAATCCATCATTTGCACTATGTACAGTGGTGCTTGAAATTTATGTGAACCCTTTCAAAACGTAAATACTTCTGCATAAATACGACCTAAGACATCAGATTCTAAAGGTAGACCCTTAGATTAATTAAACAAATGAGACAAAAATATTACTCTTGGGCATTTATTTATTTGAGGAAAATTTCAAGTATTATGTATCTACCTATAAATGGCGAAATTAAGTGAACCTTTGAGATTAGCATTTAATTTGATGGTGAAATTCAGTCAGGTGGTTTCAATCATCGGGATGATAATCAGGTGTAAGTGGGTGTCCTGCTGTATTTGAAAAACAGATTACTATCAAAGTCTGAACTTGACAATACATTTGTGGAAGTGTATCATGGCATGAACAAATGAGATTTCTAAGAACCAAAGAAAACAGGGGCTGGAAAAGCGTGCAAAACCATTTCTAAATCGTTTGGACTCCACCAATCCACAGTCAGACAGATGGAAGAAATTCAAGATCACTGTCTTGCTTTCAGTATCTGGTGTGACCCAGATAAATTGCAATAACTGTAACTAAACATTCAGGCACATTGGGATAGAGGAATTTTAGCCTAGAACAGTTTCAACTCTAGGAAATTGGTGGGTTTCCTCACATGAACTGCTCAAATCAGATACACTCTAACCTCGTTATCTCGCCAACCCCCCTTTAACTCACCAAACTCAACTCTTGGCACCTGTGATGGCAGAAGGGATTTCCCTTCATGTACTTTACCTCGAAAAAGGAGCCAACCTCGCCTCTCATCCTCACCATCCCTGAAATGTGAGAGGTTTTAAGCCCACCAGTCGATAGGTGTCACTTTAATCCTCCTGACAGTCTCGCCTTTCCTGCTCTCTCTCCTCAGCTAGAAACTCATCTTGCCTCCTCACTCTGCTGATGCCTCTCTGCTAATTGTTATTGCTCTGTTGATGTGTTAATCTCATCGTCAATCTTTTAGTTAGCATACAACACACACTTGAACTATTTTGAACAATCAGAACTTGCAACACCAAATAATGTAGGCTACAGCTCCTGTCTATTTTCCATCACAGACTGGACTTGATGTGCTTTGCGTCACAGAAACAATTGTCAATCACTGACTATTTCTCTAATTTGCATAAATGAATAGAAACTGTACATGTACGTACATTATAAATGTGACTGTATGATCATGAGGGCTGCTCAATACAACACATTATGATAGCATCAGGTATGAATGTGTCTTTGTCTATTTTTTTTAATCGTGTTAAATCGCCAAACTCGGCTGTCGTCAAAAATAGCCATGAAACAGACGTGGGCAAGATACTGAGTTTAGACTATATATATGTCCACAAAATAATAGCCTTCTGGTTTGTCCATGTCTTCTTTAGCAAACTGTAGAAAGCAGCATGTACTTTTTGAAGAGCAATTCCTTTATCCTTGCAACCCTACCATGCACACCATTTCTGTTTGGTGTTCTCCTGAAGGTGAATTAATAAAAAGTAACATAAGCCAATGTGAAAGATGCCTTTAGTTGCTTAGACGTTAACCTGGGTTCCTTGTTGACCTCAGATACTATTACACATTTTGCTCTTGGACTGATTATTGTTGGTTGACCACTCCTGGGGAGGGTAACAATGGTTTTGAATTTCCTCCATCTGTCTGACTGTGCACTGGTGCAATCCAAACTCTTTAGAAATGGTTTTGTAACAATTACATCTTCTATGTACAGAGACTGTTGCTTATGTTTTTCATATCTGATGATATGAATGTTGTTATATCTGTCATATTTGTCACACCCAATGCTAACAGGTTCATAATGAAACATACAGGCATGGAAACTCCATAAACAGCTGCAATACAATGGGTGGTACTGAACACCTCAGTGACTCTCAATATGACACTTCCATGTGTCCACCTCTCTCAAAAGTAAATTCCAGTTCTGTCCTACCCTCCTAAAAAACAAAGCCCCAAAAGACTTTGATGTAGAACTTGGCTGGCCTGCACAGACCTCAGACCTCCATGGATAAAACTTGATGCTTGAGATATGAGATATGCAGAATTTGGAGGCCAAATTAACACCTGAACAATTTTCTGGGTCAATATTCAGTACTTGTACTTGTTAAAATAACATCCACATGAATAAAAATAATAACCTGGATGACCGACATTTTAGGACAATGTTACATTTGCCAGCAAAAAAAAAGTTTCTCAATTTTATTTATATTTATTTTTACACAAGGAAATATTGGCAAACCAAAGTTTGCTACATCCCCAGCCAGGAGACTAAAAGGTCTATTAGTAAAACCCCAACAAAAAGGAATGAACCAAAAGTGGCAGAACCAGCCAAAATAGCTTTTAAATGTAAATTAGCAGACTAAAACATATAGCCTGAAACAGGTCTAACAACGTCAATGGGCAGGACCCAAGCAGACCATTGCCCAGGGCATCACCCTGCCAATGTTATTAAATTCACCTATCAGTGGTTTTAATGTTATGCCTGGCAGGTGCATATTTATCTGTTCAACTGAAACGTTATTTCTTATTCATTCAGTGAAAATGGAGCCAAAGGTGGAGAACTAGTTCGTTTGAATGTAAAATATACTTTGCTTCTACCTGCTGTACAGTCTGTATATTGTACTTTTGTTATATCTTAAACGGTACATAATTTTAATACGTGATTAAGTATGCTAAATATGTTTAGTACACTATGTTGCCTTAAATATGCACCATATTCAGAAACATGCGGTTTATGGTATGATCGAGACAAATAATTAGTCAACGCTAATTGGCAGAAAGTTGAGTCACGCTGTTTGTGAGCCAATGAGCGACAAGCCGGCTAATTAACGGCAACAAAAACGCGAGGTTGAACAGTACCGAGTTTTTATCAAATCAGACGGAAAATGGCGAGTGTGAAAGAGAGAGCTGCTGCTTTAAATCTCGCAGGGAAACTGTACAGCCCCATGAACCATCCAAGTAGGGGTAAGGATTTGTGAATTAATGAACTCATATCATCCACAGGTGAGAATATGGTTACAAGTGATGACGAAATGAAGCTTACTGAATCAACAAGCTATCCGGACAACTGTGTTCAAAATGGGTTCATAAGCTACTCGAGGTTTTTTAAAGCTGCATTTTAGTGACATCTGGTGTTCAACATATGAAGTGCATCCGACCACTGAACCAGAACTGATACTGAAGCAGTGATTCAATTTAAAAGCTAGTAAAACGCTAATTTCCACTGCCTATTAAAGACTGACGTGCGTTGTGAACTGGTTAACAGTAGGCCTGCTAAGCATGATGCTTAGTTTGTGCGATTTAATAAGAAAACCAAATATGAACTTTCTGTACAATACTACTTATTGTTTTTACACAAATCCAATGTCCAACTTCTAATTGACCAAATTGTGAATTCCATATGAATTTTAAATCAACCACGTCAACTGCATGGTATATGCATGTGTTTGTGGACCAAGCATTGAATATATTAAGTGGGAATTTGAGGTGTTAGTGTAAAGTTTAACTTCTAAGTAGGTAAAGTATCTGCCGAACACTGGTGATGTTACGCTTGACTCCGAAGCTCGTGTCAATGTATAAAACCAATACAGTGGCTTTAGAAACACTGTATTGTTCTTTATTCGCTTTTCCCAGGAAAAAATGTACTCTGAATTTTCATGGTAAAACCGTGAATTGCGTGACAGTTTTAATATGAACTTTCACAGTTTGACCATGAAGTTCACAGTTGTACTATGAATTGTGGTGGTAATTTGGCCACTTCATGGTTCTACTGTCAAATTTCACAGTACATTTTTCCTGGGTCCCTAAACAGTGATGGGAGATTCTTCATTCATGGCTTCAAAAGAATATGGCAGGTTATAAGAGACAATGGATATGAGTGTTTTTATTAGATTTGGTTCGAATCATGCACCTGTATCACTTTCATTTTCTGTAGACCGATATGGGCATTTTATGGTTTGGCCACCAGATGTCACCAACACGCACTTTGAAAAGCTTCGAGTAATCCAATTTTGCGACACAACTGACTGCAAAGCCTTATTGTTGCTTGAAACTTCATTTTGCCATCACTCTCAAATACGCTGCCTCTAATGATCAAGTCGAAAGCAGTAGTAATAATAACAGTAGCAGTCGTGTATACACAGACAGGACATGGAATGGTAAATACTACGAAAGTGAGTATTTGTTGGCAGTTGTTCACTTTTTGGATTTCTTACTCATTATAATAGACTCTACTCATCAAGTCACAGTAATGTGTAGTGTCATTTATGGACTAGATGGGAACAGTCAGACTTCTAGCATTTAAATAATGTGCTCAGTTAATGTGATTTAAAGGTACATGTATTTAGAGAATAACACATTGGAAACAATATGGGGATATGTATGTGTGAAAATGCTACATGCTGCTGGTTTTAAAACTTGTATAGCTGAATAACAGTGACAAATGAACCCTGTCAGGTTGTCTACACTACCTAAGGATACCTACATGGGTGTTGAAGATGTCTTGTTTTGCAGAACAGCAGGTTGTCAGTAAACCATGCCAGTCCAGCTTCATCTGGAACAACCTCATAGCTCACCTTCAGTCAGAGGTCAAGGTAAAGCGACGACGTCATCTCCTGAAATGGCATGATAACTGCTTTGTGGGCTCAGATGCCGTGACCGTGATCCAAGCCTACATCAACCAGAGCAAGGTTTTGGGGAACACTGAGGTGCCCAGAGCCAAAGCTGTGCGTGTGTGTCAGGCGCTGCTGGACTGTAAAGTGTTTGAAGCACTATCAACTAAGGTGTTTGGTAAGGAGAGCAAACTGTCTAGATTTCATGACAGTGAAGGCAGCTTTTACAGGTTCCTGAACATGCAGAACCCTGTGCTGAACTCCGCTGAAATCACCTCCCCCAGTGAACAGAGCAAAACTGACAGCAGACCACACAGGTAATTCTTGCCAGTATCACTCAGATGAATCTCACATTCTACCAAAGCCAAACCTTGGTGAAACGCACAATGCTTCTGGAAAAGCTCGATGACGTTCCAAACTGTATTAGTGTAATTTGACTGCTTGTTAATGCATATATTTAAGCAGTTAATCACATGTTAGTAACTCGGTGCATGTAGGCATGGTCAAGATGACCTGCTTTAAATCAAGCATCAGATTGTGAAAGAAAGCTGATTTTAGTGACTTTGAATGTGGCATAGTGCTTGGTGCTAGATGGGCTGGCCTTAGTATGTCAAATTGCTGATCTATTGGGTTTGTCACACACAGCCATCTCTAGAGTTTACAGATATAGAGGAAATATTCGTTGAACGGCAAGTCTCTAGCTGAAAATGCCTTGTTGGTTCCAGAAGTCATAGGGAGGAGGGACAGACTTGGAGCTGATAGGAAGGCATAGATAGGATAAAAAGTCTCTGAATGCACATGTCAATTCTTGAAGCAGAAGGGCTACAGCAGCAGAACACCACAACAGCTGCCAGTGCTGTTATTTAGGAACAGACAACTGAGGCTACAATATGCACAGCCTCACCAAAATTGGACAGTCCCTGGTCTGATGAGTCTCGAATTCTGCTGTGACATTTGGATGGTAGCATCAGAATTTAACAACATGAAAGCATGGCTCCATCCTGTCAGCAGTTCAGGGTGCTGGTGGTGTAATGGTGTGGGGGATATTTTCTTCGCACGGTTTGGGCCCCTTAATACCAGTTGACTGTAATTGAAATGCCTACCTGCGTATTGTTGCTAACAATGTCCTTACCTTTATCCTGCTGGAAGGAACACTGGTCATACTGTCACACAACTCAAATGATCTCAAACCATTTTTCTGAACATGAGTGAGTTCACTGTACTCAAATGGCCTCCACAGTCACCAGATCGCAATCCCAACATCTCAGAGGAATTTTTCCAACATTTTGGAAGTCAAAAGGGGGTCCAACCCAGGACTAGCATGGTGTACCCAACTGTCCAGTCAGTGTATGCGTGAACTTAAAAAATACTTAAATTGATTGAACACACGTGCATCTGTGGTGGCTGTATGACAATAGTTTTTTGTGCTTAAAAGTAATAGTAATCAGTGTATTAAAAGTAACAACTACTACTACTGAAAGGTACAAGCCCACCCTGGTCTTCATTTTCAGTTTAACCATTTAGATAGCCTTCAGTAATCTCTAGTTATTCCTGTAGTCAGGAAACCTAACAATATTCAGACATGCTGCAGTCGCACCCATTTCAGCACTGCTCTCAGGTCTGCTTTTTAGTGTCACCTTGTCTCACTACAGTAATTCTGTACAAACATTGCGATGGATTATTAAAATGTTACCCTTTGGATGACTTTGCAGGCAGGTTGACCCACTGTTCTGCCACAGTACTCCAGTGAAACCAGGTCACATTATGGACATCCTGCTGGAGGACCTTGACCTGAGCCCTAGCTTTCTCCAAGCTGAGCGTTTACCAGAGTCAGGTAGCTATCGCCACACTTTGGGTTTAAGACAGAGATGTGGTTGAACTGTACTAGCAAATGTGCTGAATATTTAGTCTACCTAATAGAGAATATACAGACTGGTCATTAAAGGAAATCTTGCATAAATGGGGTTCCTGGTGGTCTGCTTGTGAGGGAAGGTTCCTTCCTCTAATCGGTATTATGAGGGAACACTTCAATCTTGATGGGATTGCTCCCTTCCAGAATGAATACGTCTCTAGACACGAGGCATTGGGGTTACCAAATGAATTGATGAGTTTGAAAATGGTGTAAACGATTTCAACTTGTGATGTTGTTCTTTACCAGCCTTATCCATTTTAAAAACACTAAGGATGCATATTTTCAGAAGAATGGTGTTCCATCTTTCCAGAACGATTCCTAAGACTTGTAGAACCTATGCTAGGTGCACCAGACCTGCTCTGGCCCAACCTTTAAGGCTGTCTAGTTTTTGTTTGCTTAGTAACTTGTACTTGATGGTCAGACTATAGTTTCCCATAGTGGTGTTTTTTCTGCTTAATCACACAAAATTAAAGCTTGAGTATTATTCGATTTATTAAAGGTTTTTTTTTAAATCTCCTTTGAAGTGGTCAGTCAGGTGTGGCAGGAGCAGACTGTTCAGCGGCTCCTGCAGCTGATTGAGCTCCCCATGCTGGATGGAGTGTTGGACTGTGGAGAGTCTCACAATCCATTGTCCTGTGCTAGTGATGAGTTTGACCTTCTCTACACCAGCAATTACCTGGACAGAGAAATACTCAGGGCTTTTAAAGACTCACAGTGGGTTAATCACACATCTTGGATACAACATGAAGCTAGAGTTGTATTTTAAAGCATTTGAATGATTTTAACTTTTAAACTTTGATGCTTTATACTTGCATTGTTTTAAACCTGTGATTGCATTGCTTGATTATAATGGTTAATCTTATGTGCTCCTCTACAGAAAAGATGATTGGCTCTTGGCAGCATTAGAGCTCATGGACTTCCTCCCAGATCATCTGGTTGTAGAAATGAGCCGGGAACTGCCCAATATCTCACTGGAGGATGAGAAGGGTAATCAGGAAGATGCCTACACCACATCCATAGGCATCGAGCAGTGCAAATCACTGCTGTTTAACATTCTCGCAAAACATTATGGACACGCAAATATCAGTCCTCTTCTCCCCGATGGCCTAAATGATATCTACACACACATTACTGAACTTCTGGGTAAGTGGTGTCCTCTACAACCATCATGCACGATTCCATTTGGATGTCACCATATAATGAAAAATGTCAACATCTCAATCTTAAATGTGTTAAATATTTCCTGCCAGTGGCAAACTTTGAACTTGTTTGCCAGCATTTCCCTGTGACCTTAAAAATGCACATGACCAAACAGGAAATTACAAACCTTTCAGTCAATGATGGACATGTGGAACCTTCTACTGCCTGTACTAACTGAGTATACACTCCCAAGTATTAGCTAGTAATGGTTGCTGAGTCCAGATGAAAATATTGATAGGAATTGAGTAACAACCAATGAGAATGATGGACATGATAGTGTCTCACATTCTCATGTTGCATGGCATGATCAATGTTGATGTTAAAACTTGGTTAATACTGTGTCTGTGACACAAACTGCATGACATTAAAGGTATACCTTGGATGGTTGTACATTCATGCAGACCATCAATACTTCAGTTCTAAGAGTACAGTGGTGCTTAAGTTTGTGAACCCTTTAGAATTTTCTATATTTCTGCATAAATATGACCTAAAAAATCATCAGAAGTCCTAAAAGTAAATAAAGAGAACACAGTTAAACAAATGAGACAAAAATATTATACTTGGTCATTTATTTATTGAGGAAAATGATCCAATATTACATATTAGTGAGTGGCAAAAGTTGTGAACCTCTAGGATTAGCAGTTAATTTGGAGGTGAAATTAGTCAGGTGTTTTCAGTCAATGGGATGATGATCAGGTGTGAGTGGGCACCCTGTTTTATTTAAAGAACAGGGATCTATCAAAGTCTGCTCTTCACAACACGTGTCTGTGGAAGTGTATCATGGCACGAACAAAGGAGATTTCTGAGGAGCTCAGAAAAAGAGTTGTTGATGCTCATCAGGCTGGAAAAGGTTACAAAACCATCTCTAAAGAGTTTGGATTCCATCGATCCACAGTCAGACAGATTGTGTACAAATGGAGGAAATTCAAGACCATTGTTACCCTCCCCAGGAGTGGTCGACCAACAAAGATCACTCCAAGAGCAAGGCGTGTAATAGTTGGCGAGGTCACAAAGGACTCCAGTGTAACTTCTAAGCAACTGAAGGCCTCTCTCACATTGGCTAATGTTAATGTTGTTCATGAGTTCATCACCATAAGAAGAACACTGAACAACAAATGGTGTGTGCATGGCCGGGTTGCAAGGAGAAAGCCAATGCTCTCCAAAAAGAACATTGCTGCTCATCTGCAGTTTGCTAAAGATACACGTGGACAAGAATGTTTGTGGACGGATGAGACCAAGTAGAGCTTTTGGTTTAAAAAGAAAGCGTTATGTTTGAAGCAAGAGAAAGGAAAACACTGCATTTTTCCAGCATAAGGACCTTATCCCCATCTGTGAAACATGGTGGTGGCAGTATCATGGTTTGGGCCTGTTTTGCTGCCATCTGGGCCAGGACGGCTTGCCGTCACTGATGGAAACAATGAATTCTGAATTAGATCAGAGAATTCTAAAAGGAAAATGTCAGGACATCTGTCTATGAACTGAATCTCAAGAGAAGGTGGGTCATGCAGCAAGACAAACGACCCTAAGCACACAAGTCGTTCTACAAAGAATGGTTAAAGAAGAATAAAGATCATGTTTTTGGAATGGCCAAAGTCCAAGTCCTGACATAATCCAATCGAAACTGTTGTGAAGGAACCTGAAGTGAGCAGCTAATGTGAGGAAACCCCACCAACATCCCAGAGCTGAAGCTGTTCTGTACGGAGGAATGGGCTAAAATTACTGACACTGAAAGCAAAGGTTCACATACTTTTGCCACTCACTAATAAGTAATATTGGATAATTTTCCTCAATAAATAAATGACCAAGTATATTTTTGTCTCATTTTGTTTAACTGGGTTCTCTTTATCTACTTTTAGGACTTTTGTGAAAATCTAATTATGTTTTAGGTCATTTATGCAGAAATACAGAAAATCCTAAAGGATTCACAAACTTTAAAGCACCACTGTGTATGCTTATTCACTAAAGTTGAATAGTAGGTGTGGGTTTGTGCATTTACCAGGAGGTAGTTTGTAAAAGAAAGAGTTGTTGCTGTCAGACAGACACTTCACTGTGGTTCACAGATTGTAATTGTTGAGCCAGTGCAAGTTTAAATGGACCTTGACAAATCTCCTGTAATTTTCTCCCACTGCTCTTAATGATCAATACTGTAGTGCATTCAACAGACCATCTATTCAAAGATGCTGATAGCAACTCTACATGACTGTATGCATGCAGTTGGAATTGTTTCTTGACTATGATCAGTAAGAAGTGCTGGACTTCTCCAGCTTGAATCTGTGTATATAATGAGCACACAGTTGACTAGAAGCATATTTCTTCAACCCTGAAGCACTTTTTATTTACTGGAGACCCTCTAGGGCTCCTTGTAGGGAAACGAACGAACTGGAGAACTCCAGTGTGTTCGGTACAGACTCCACTCAAACGCAGCACTGACCTTACAAAACACGAGGATGGAGGAGCGAATTTTAAGCATGTAACAGTAGAACCTGTGGCATGCCATCAGGTTTTTCTTAGTCACTTGGTTGATAGATCATGAGAAAGTTTAAGGGTATGCTTTGATATGATTCCAAGTCCAAGAAAACACTCATTATTCCCTACAGGACTCCACTTGATTACAGAACAATGGTTACAACAACTGTCCTAAATGAACTGAGAAAACCACACTTGCCTGTAGGGAGGTGGTTAAATGAATATTTTGTACTGATGCATGAAACAAGGCACAAACTTATAAAGTACAAATTAATTTTTAAGCCTGTGTCAGTAGATTACATGTGGTCACCACTGTTTGCAGTGAATGGAAAGTTTGAGGTGGCTCTAGAAGTGCTGCAGCTGTCTCTGAAGCTCCTTCCTGTGGCTACTAGAGAGGAGCTGTACAGACTACTGAGCTTCATGTCACTGGCTGCAGACCCAGACCAAATCCAACTCCATACTGAGGTTAGGACTTGTAATATGTGCCCGTTTACCCATGACCAAGCACCAGCAGGCTGTTAAATCACTATTGGATAGATATTAATAAAAATGCTAAACAAGGTTTGTAGTTTACTATTCTGAATGTTCATCAACCAGACTATTGATTTTGAGCTCTAATGTAGCTGCAAGTGAAATCCCTGTGTTCCACTGTAGCGCACTAGAGAAATTTAGTCTAACTTTGTTGTCTGTTTCTTTGTGATGTGCCTGGTTCCTAGTCTTTAACCAAAAAAGTCAGTGTTTTATCAATGTTCTAACAAATGTAATGTTCTTTAGTTTCATATACCAATATCTATTTTTTCCAGATTGATAATCGGAAGAATGTGAAGAGGACATTTTGTAGAGCTATAATGCAAAGCAAGCATCTACCAAAGGGAAAGGTGGACTTGCTCCTGCTTTTCATGCTTGATAACCATGAGGACATCTTCAAGGTAATGTATACTTGGTTTCATTGCACCTTCATTTATTTATTTATTTATTTTATATGCAGAATTGTATACTCTAGTCAGATTTGATCATACAGCTCATGCATTATGTGCTGTCCTCATGTCTTGTCTTCTGGGTGATTTCCTGTTTTAGTCCCTGCAAAATGGTGTGGTACAAGTAGCATGAATAGGCCTTACTAATACTTTCCAATAAAAAATACAAGTTTGAGAAGTTTTGTAGGCTGAAGCTTTAAAGGCTGCTGATCCATTGTGCAGAACCTTGAAGCCATGCAGACCAGCAAATCACTTCAAGGTGTGGTCTGCAATTTGAGTCGTCTTTTTTGGGGGGGGGACTAGAAATATTGTGTAGTATTTCATGGAACAATGGTTTTAAATTTTCACTGTCCCAACAGTTCATAATATAAGAGGTTGGCCAATTCAATTGGCCAACGTTTCAAAAGTTACCTCAATGTCGAACTTGATACTACACAACTTAAATATTACTGTGGGTGAACAGGAGTTTAGATCTCAAACATGCTGTTCATGTAAAATGACCCAAGAAAATGTCTGAACAAAAACATTCAATGTGGCTAGGGGGTGATTGGGGTGGATATAACTTAGACACATGACAGATGTGAAATTAGGCAAATAAAAATCTTGTTCAAATGCAGAAATGTGCTTGTTTTCTGCAGAGAGTAACGTGTTTACATTTAGTTTTAAAATGGTTCATGTGCCCATATTGCTTTTAGCAAAATGTGCTGCTAGCGGTTGTTGATATGTAGCTTGAGTTTAATTGCTTTTTATTGTATTTTTAGTAAAATGAATCCTCTCATTAGATCCCAGGTTCCTTGCACAAGCTGGTCAGTGGCAGGCTGGAAGACATTTTGAAAAAGAAGGACCCCAACACATGCAGTACGTCATTCAGCAATCTAGAGATGTGTAGTCCTCTTTGCTCCCTGGGTTTTGTCTCATATTTGGTATTCAAAGTAATAATTTGAAAGTTTCTGCTTTGGCATACTGATCACCACGGCTAAAAAAATTACATATTCTAGCTACTCTTCCCTTACCTGAAAACTCCGATTCTGTTTTTGTCTCTAGGCTCTGCATTCTGTCAGCAAATTTCGGGCAGTGTGTACAGTGATTCTGTGAAGGAACTGACGAAGAATGAGTTGTTTGTGCTGCTGAGGAATATTGATGAAAACACAAAGTATTCAGTGAAAGAGAAAAGACGGCTGCTAGCTCAGTTCTATAAAGGACATCCTGATATTTTTGCTCAGTATTTTGGGTCTAGACTGAGTACGATCAACTTGTTTGATGTGTAATTGTATGTTTGTTTGTTGCTGAAAATGTTCCAATCATCCATGTACATTTTTAAAATTGTAGTGGTGTGTGAATCAATTAAGCCTTAATAAACATGTTTAAATATTGATTCAAATGTTTCATTGTGATTCTGCTACTTGGGATTAAAGGCAGAGGAACTGCTCTTTGATATGTAATTTCAGGTTGGCTATGTCAAAAAGGCCTGCTGTCTCAAGCCAGACTTTGGAAGTCTAGATCACTGCCTCTTGCTCAAGACCTTGGGTTGTAAGATTCTATCAGTAAGTCGCTCTGGATAAGGGCATCTGCTAAATTACTTAAATGTGATGTAAATGTAATCAGAGCTCCACTAATCCAGCTTTGGTCCCTATCTACAGTTACTGATGTTTGGAAATCCTTCATGTCTGTGTATGGAGACTCTGGGTACTTTCTGGCCTATAAGTGAGAGTGAAAATATTGTATCAAAAACACTTACTGTTTTCAGTGAGTCTTCATGCCACTCGTTATGATTACATAGTCTAATTTGTGGCACTGGTTGTTTTTAGCTATGGATACATTTTAAAATGAGCACTGTTGTTACTATAGCAGCTGTACAAAAGGTAAAATGTCTTGTCCCAAAGTTGTCTTCAGATATTGTGTTGGGCACTTATGGCATGGGTGTATAGTGGTAATTTTCTCCAGAAGTTTGTTCCAGCTACTTGGTTTTGCTAGTTAGTGGTGCTTTTGTACATTTTGTACATTTCTGCATAAATGTGAACTTATGTCAGAGGTCAAAGTAGAGAAGTCACAACAAATCACTTTTGAGAGAAAATGATCCAATACATAATTACATACAGTACTGGTAAGAAGGTTGGACACATCTCATTCAAAGGTTTGTTTTTTTTGTTTTTGTCCTATATTGTAAATTAATACTGAAGTCAAAAGGAACACACGAGGAATCATGTAGTACATGTAAGTGTTAAACAAATGTTTTATATTTTAGATTCTTCAAAGTAGGTACCTCTGCTTTGATTACAGCTTGGCACACTCTTGGCATTCTCTGTCAGCTTCATGAGATAATCACGTGAAATGGTTTTCCCAGAGGTGCTGAGCACTTGTTGGCTGCTTTTCCCTTCTCTCTGTGGTCCAACTCGTCCCAAACCTTCTCAATTGGGTTTAGATCAGGTGATTGGATGCCAGGCCATCTGATCCAACACTCCATCACCCTCTATCTTGGTCAGATAGCCCTTACAGAGAGGTGTGTTTGGGGTCATCAACTACTAAGCGCAAACCAGATGGGATGGTATGTCGCTGCAGAATGCTGCTTAAGAGTGCCTTGGATTTTGAATAAATCGGCAAGTGTTTTGCAAAGCACCTCCACACGATCACACTTCCCCCTCCATACTCCAGGGTGGGAACTACACATGTAGGAACCATGCGCTCACCTTTCCTGCGACTTACGAAGACATGCCGTTTGGAACCAAAAATCTCAAATTTGGACTCCTCAGACCAAAGAACAGTTTTCCACTGGTCTAATGTCCATTCCTTGTGTTCCTTGGCCCAAGCATACATTGCTGCACAGGGGGTCACACCAGATACTGAAAGCAAAGGTTCACATACTTTTGCCACTCACTAATATATAATATTGGATAATTTTCCTCAATAAATAAATGACCAAGTGTCATATTTTTGTCTCATTTGTTTAACTGGATTTTCTTTATCTACTGTTAGGACTTGAGTGAAAATCTGATGTTTTAGGTCATATTTATGCAGAAATATAGAAATTTCTAAAGGGTTTACAAACTTTCAATCACCACTGTAACACATTCTGATTTACAACACAGCGGAGATTTGTTGAAGTGTCTTGACTTTAGGTTTGTCTTGAAGTTCAGAAGCGACTCACAAGACTGAAGATTAAAACCGATTAAATACAGAAGATTATTTAAAAACAATCAGTGCCGTGTCACTAAACTCAAAGGGTAGCACCTTAGCGTAAACGTCTCCAGAGATCCCTTGGACTCCGCCTGTGCGGAGTTTGCATTTCGTCTTCGTGCTCCCATTGGCTTTCTCCTGGTACGCTGTGTGTTTCACTCTGATTGGCTCATCATCCTGAGGAACCAAATTCCTGACCAATCAAGATTGAATGCGTTGCTTCTAAACTGCAATGTGGCATAGCGAGTATGCCCCCACCCTTGGTGAGATTGGGCTGGGCTGGACTGGACACATTCTACAGGGAGCTTGTTAGATGTTTCTAGTGCCCTCAACCACCATCCAAAGCATTACACAATAAATCGAATAATTGAAAAGCATTGATTGCATTTGTTTCATGCTGATTACGCACAGTGGATTTTAGAAGGTAAATATAAAGGACAATTTGCTACTCCTTTCCAAAGCAGTTTTATTCAAAAAGCACCATAGCTGATTTCTTCTTAACTCCCACATTGTCGAAGTACAAACCCAGAATAATTGGGTCACCCACTACAGATGACAAAATGCACCATTATTATTGTGTACTAATATATGTTTATGTTTAACCATTTAGCAGACGACTTTATCCTGAGTAACTTACAACGGAAGCAATCTTACATGGTACAGTACAAACAATTGGAGGTTAAGGGTCTTTCCCAAAGGCCCAGCAGTTGCAGCTTGCAGTGCCACCACTGCCACACAAACAATATTCTACATCATTACTAATCTAGCTGGATACACTTTGGACGCTAGCAGTAAACTGAGATTTACTGTACTAATGACTGTACTGTGCATTCAAACAAGACTGCAAAACTCATGAGACAGATCATCATATAATGAATGAAATACTGTATGCAGTATGTCCCCCAAGTATAGAATCATCAGGACAAGGGCAAAACAAAAGATTTACTTTACAGAACCTGATCATAATTATCACTTTTTTAATCAATACACAAATCTAGTAATTTTACCCATGTAACAAGGGTATGGTTCTGATTATCTAAACAAACAAGACCGCAAACACAACTGGGCTGTTGTCTCAAGTGTGGTTGTCATGTGTTAAATTCAGCACCACATTTTACTGGCTGAACTTTTGGACTGAGCACCTTTGGGCTGAACACCTATCATCCATGGTTTGTCTTTTAACCTTTCAATTCACATGTTTATATGTATATATAGAGACAGTGCCTTATTCACAGTGCACCTTCTACCTCACGCCCATCACCCCATCACTTTGCGGGTCATCCACCAGCACTGCACTGGAACTGTACCTGTGAACTATACTCTCCAGGATAGGTGCTGGATCCCCCATGACTCTGACCAGGAAATAGAATATAGAAAAAAGAATATTACATTTTATCTTACTTATATTTTAACTGTGGACCGGACTGGCGATGCAGTGATTAGTGCTGTTGCCTCACAGATCCAGAGACACGTGTGATGTTTTCATATTCTTCCCATTTCTGCGTGGGTTTCCTCTGAGTACTCCAGTTACCAATTACACCTACCTCCAATAACATGTTTTTTGATGTAGCCTTTGTTACTTTGGTCCCAGCTCTCTGCAGGTCATTCATCAGGTCCGTCTGTGTAGTTCTGGGACTTTTGCTCACCGTTCTCATGATCATTTTGACTCCACGGGATGAGATCTTGTGTGGGGCCCCAGATCGAGGGAGATTATCAATGATCTTGTATCTCTTCCATTTTCTTACAATTGCTCCCACAGTTGATTTATTCACACCAACCTGCTTGCCTATTGTAGATTCACTCTTCCCAGCCTGGTGCAGCTCTACAATTTTCTTCCTGGTGTCCTTCGACAGCTCTTTGGTCTTGGCCATGGCTGAGTTTGGAGTCTGACTGTTTGAGGCTGTGGACAGGTGTCTTTTATACAGATAATGAGGTCAAACAGGTGCCATTAATACAGGTAACGAGTGAAGGACAGAAGAGCTTCTTAAAGAAGAAGTTACAGGTCTGTGACAGCCAGAAATCTTGCCTGTTTGTGGTTGACCAAATACTTATTTTCCACCATGATTTACAAATAAATCCTTTTAAAATCCTACAATGTGATTTCCTTTTTTCTCATTTTGTCTCATAGTTGAAGTGTACCTACGATGAAAATTACAGACCTCTCTCATCTTTCTAAGTAGGAGAACTTGCACAAATACTAAATATTTTTCTGCCCCACTGTATGGGCCATGTTTACTATAAAACAAACTTTGAAACAAGTCTGTTGACATAACTCTGCTACTGGTTCATTGTCTTGTTGTAACCTTAAATTTAACCTCGTGATGAAGCAAATCAAAGCTTCCTCTGTTACCATCATGTATCCTTGGGCAGATAGGGTACATCCTGGAAAGGGGTTCTGTAAACAGCAGGGACTGTGGTGGCTCAGGTCCAGGGTGCAAATCTCAAAGCTTGGATTTTATCAGTTGTAAGTCGCTCTGGGTAAGAATGTCTGCTAAATGCTGTAAATGTAAATAGACTAACACTTTGCATTGCAAGCCTCACCCAGGATTCAAACCCAGGCCCTCAGAAACTGCAATGTGGCTCTTACCACTAAAGCTGTTAACCCTATGATCATAGATTATATGACTGTGGTAGCCTAGCGGGTAAGGTACTGGACTATTGACCAGCAGGTCCAGGGTTCAAATCCCACCTCTGCCAAGCTGCCACTGTTGGGTCCTTGAGCAAGACCCTTAACCCACAACTGCTTAGATTGAAAGACTGTAAGAATTGTATGTTGCTCTGGATAAGGGTGTCTGCTAAATGACATAAATGTTACTCATTCACTCATTTCCATACCTGATTGTTCCAAATCAGGGTCATGAGGGAATCAAGTCCTAACTGGCAGCATGAGGCACAAGGTGGGAACAAACCTACAAAAGGGCCTTTGAGACACTTTAGAGACACCAGCGGACCTAACCTATGTCTTTGGAATGTGGGAAGAAACACAGGGAGAACATGCAAAGTCCACAGAAGAGTGTGAACGTGTATGGTGGCAGCACTAACCACACGAACCCCTCAGTATTTTTCTAATCATTACAAATTGTGTGTATCGCCCACATCGAGATACACTCATCCCCAGCCCGGGATTGGACAGGATCCAGAGCTAGCCAATCAGAGTGCAGGAGGTGGAATTTGTTGCAGCTGCGTGGAACCTCGTGTCTCCTCCCCGGAAACCGCACAGCCCACCCCTGTGCCAGCGCTAACGTTTATCCCCCCCTCACCGTACAATTTCGATCCGTTCATGGTGCGGGTTTGTGAGAGAAAGATGAAGTTTTTAGTAGCGCTCACCATTATTGTCGTGTCGGTGTTTTTCCTGCTGCTGCCGAATGGATCTCAGGCTGACGAGAAAAAGAAAGGGCCCAAAGTTACCGCCAAGGTAATGAAAGTCTACATGGAATCTACAGTCCAGCTATTATTTTAAACACGTATAACATTGCTTTAAGATACAGTCGTGAAGCCTTAATGCTTTACCTATCCGAAACATGCACCGATTGTCTGTTTCTAGCATTAGAACGAATTTCTTGCATCTAAACTGCTCTGCTCATAACACCGTCTTGTGCTGTGTGCTGATAATTAGCTGTTGTCTGTTTAAAAAAACCTATGCCCGCATGCATTAGAAAGCATATTTGCTAAATCGAGTCTAAACGCGCTCCGAATCCGGATTAGTGATCAGTTTAGTAGGTAACTGGAGAAGATGGGAGAAGCCGGGATGTGAGCGTGCTTTGTAATGGCGCATAGGCCACGTCTGCGCTAACTTCTGGCGCGTCATTGCGTTTGCGCAGCAGCCAAGTGTCTTGGATGGATTTGAGCTATAGCAGTGGGTATAACTGTTTATACCACAGCACAGTTTCTGCATTATTTCACTCCATCGCCCCGTCTACCCGTGCACTTAGGCTTTTTATGTTTGACCGTCACACCGGGTGATGGAGAACTGGTTTCAAATGCGATTCGCTTTAATCATGGACATTTTCACGCACTGGTGGTCATTATGATGTTATGTCGACGTAGTGATTATAAAATATATCCCTGGTGCTTTGGCAAGAATTCATCATTCAGCACACTGCATAAAATGCCTAGGGCTTGGCCCAACACCGTGTAAAAACTACAAATCCCATTAACCGCGGCTGCAAATTGGCTGCTGTTCCGTTCCGCTGTGGGTCTACATTGAAATAATGCAATAGCCTACTACTCGAGCACTTCCTACGTAGAGAGGACGTAGGAAGTAAGACTATTAGAGTATGACTGCGTATACTGTAACAAAAACAATGTGCTTATAGATTTAATTTACTTATGCATAGAGGACAAAGTGCACCAATAATAGTCACCGAAGTCCTCTATTAATAACATGAGATTGATTGTTGCACATGGAAGTCGTGTTGTATAAGTATTTAACACTCGTGCTTCAGCTACCTCTAAT
Source organism: Ancistrus triradiatus (assembly GCA_025084515.1). Lineage (NCBI taxonomy): Eukaryota > Metazoa > Chordata > Actinopteri > Siluriformes > Loricariidae > Ancistrus > Ancistrus triradiatus. The sequence goes on along the minus strand of JAJAGP010000482.1, from coordinate 192,844 downwards.
ATTTACTTATTTGTACTGTTGGATCAGTTAGTAGCTACTTTACGATAAAATGTGGGAAATCAGTAGGAACTTATAATCAAACAAACTTGGTATTTTAAACAGTTAAACATCTTGCCTACAAAGAATCCAGTGTGAAATACTTTCCCATAGTAATTCGACTCCTGCACAGAAAAACTGGCCAAACCCAAAACTGCAAGAAAATCAGTGTTGTTCCACTTAATGGTACAGCTTTCAAACAGTTGACGGATGGTTGTTGTTTCCAAATTAGTTTGAGAGACCAAATGTACTCCGTATGTGTTAGTTTTCTGTCAAACATCAAACATTTTCATGTTTGTCTTTGTGTACAAGACTTTGTAAGCGAATTTCACCAGCTTTTTCCCCCACAACCGCTGTGAGCAGTGATGAGCAAATGGTGGCTATTTTAGGTTTGGAACATTTTTGGCACAGGAGTGTAATTTACCTGTAATGTAGTATTTTCTGTAAGTATTAACAAAACAAACACAAAGTGAAATCTGTTTTCATTCCTTTGTGGATCAGGGTGGATAATGACGTTTTTTGTACAGCAGTGACTCTACATAAATGTCTACATTTTCACAAACAATGAACCTTGAGCTAATTTTATAGGACTTTTGAGAGGAATTTGAGCTTAGAATGTTATTAATTTAAGTATCTTCTAGTAAAAATAATTACATTTCTAATTGCCAGTCATCACTGATGATAAACAATCGCCACATCACCAAAGCGCTAGTTAGCAAATTTGCTAACTAGCGCTTTGGTGATGTGGCGATTGTTTATCATCATCAACAGGCTAGTTGGCTAATGTAAATAATGCCATGTAGCCACCTAAAGACTAACAAGTTAACTAACAATGATGTGATAATACATTGATTCACATTTAAATATAGATAAGTAACATTTTAGCTATTTTGGAAATGTATAGAAAGACTGCCGATGCTAAAAATCCCCAACTTGCAGGACCAGTCAGTGTTAGCATTGATTAACATTTATACAATATTTGTGTTTTATTTAAAAAGTATGATGATATGGATAACTTAAATATAAACAATTTGTACCTCTTTCAAGCACAGCATTCAGTAAATCTACTCCATCTGAGTGTTTGATTTGAGCATCTTCATGTCTGTAATACTCTCTTGAACTGGGAGAGCAAGGACAGTGCTTTATTTTCATTTACAAAATGAACTCGTACATAAAAATGTATGTGTTTTGAGTGTGCTGTGAAGTAAGTCAGTACAAATGCCCTCAAATGAGTACTTGAAGTACAGCAATTTTGCAAGGAGATGCATCCTTAAGATGTAAGATACAAGAACATTCTACTGTTTGTCTTTTGCAAGTAAAATTAGCAGTTGATTTGATTAACAGTCGGGTTGTTTTTTTAGTTTTTTTAAATAAAAATCCTGAATGTCCAGATGTATCCAGACAATTGCAGAGTAGCTAAAGGTCTGTGTGGTTCTGAAATACTCAATAACTGCTAACCTTATCAAACAAGTATCTACATTTTTGATGAGTATCAATATGTAATCATATAACTCCAAGGCTGTAAACGAACCCATATGTTTATCACATTAACAGTTTTTTTCAGGTCCTAAATTCTAGATCAGTTTCACTTAATTTTAGCTACCTGGTTATCAAAATTGCATCAGGTTAGCCAGTATTTCCCTCTATTGTGAAAATGTGTAGTGGGGTCACAGTGTTCCGTACAGTTGACTTTGTTCTGTAGGTACAGTGGTGTTTGGTTGACCTCGAAGTTGAGTAATGTAAAATTTTATGTAAAGAGCACTGTGACATTATACTAAGATTGGTGGCCAAGTCATGATTACTAAAAATGAATTGTAATTTTAGGGGGAAAAATAGTAGCCTACCATAAAGTTATCTTTGCCAAAATGTGCTTAAATTCCTCTTAATTTGCATCTAAAAGTATGCAAATCTCCTTGATTTAAATGGATTTTAATTTACTCAAATAAATAAATAACCATGTAAGGCTGTCGATTTCTGGAGTTATTCAGCTTTTTACTTCGTAGCAAATAAACAAGTCACATACTCTTCAGTAGCTGATCGTTCTGGCTTTATAAAGTGTTCAAAATTTCAATGTGCACCTGTGCATTTGGAGTAAATTTGACATCTATCTTGGTCCTTTATCTGCTCCATATCATAAATGAGTGGAGAACTTTGTATGTTTTGTTAGAATGGCACCAGACAAAAGTTCCGGCATTATCTCCTTCGCCAGTGCAGCTTTGTGATTTGCTGAATATCACTTCCATCCACATTCCATAATTGCCCGCTGTAAGCTGGATTCTTCTGTTTGTGTGTTGGTTTGCTTGGCTTTATCACATGTAAATCCCATTTAATTCAGCCTGTTTCTTACAGTTCTGTCCAGACATTGACTCTTCTACCCATTACTTTTTCATTGGTTTGGTCTCTTTGACATATTGCTGAATGTTTTCTTTTGGTGAACTTAATGTTTTGTTTATACTTGCACTATTTTGGAGGCAACTGTTCAACCAACATCTTCAACCACACTTGGTGTGGGATTTCCTTCTTGAATGTGTTTCATTATAATCCTTTCCATTGTTTCATTTGACGGATCTCTTGTTAAAGCCATAATTCCCTTCAGTCAGCGAAGTCCAACATCTCATTAAGGTCTGTAGGTTTGCTTTTAAATAGTGATGCACGATATATCGATTATTTGCCGATATGTGGATTTTTTTTTCTCTTCAAATATCGGCATCGGTCCGATATTAGAATTTTAACCAATATTCTAACCAATATTTACATATGAATATTTATGGGTTTTTTTTTACTTTTGGCTGTTACTCATAAGGCAAAAAATCTGATGTTGCTGAGTTTTTAGTTATATAGTTATATGCATGTACATTTTTAAAGGACGGTTAGAAAATAAAATGGAATTAAACCACTTTTCCTTTGGGCAAACTGCAACTTGTTGACAGCAGTCGTCATGTCTGATTTACCCATTTTATTGCTAAAATGAAATACTGAACCAGTTTTTAACAACACTTTTCATATATGGATCATAATGTGTACATTTTTTAAATGCAGAACGGTTAAATTTATCGGGTTTTAATATCGATATCGGCCACAATAATTTGCTATACATTGGTTATCGTATCGGCCCAAGAAATTCGATATCGGTGCATCTGTACTTTTAAATGCAGACTAATTTGCACTTGTAGACTTGTGCCAGAAATCAAAGTACAAAGAAATTCCAATTTTTCTTCTCAACAATGAGATTCTATCATTTGAATGGAAAATGGTATGCTGTTAATTAAAATATTTTGTTTCTTGAAGTCACCATTCAGCTATTAAACCATGTTTGAAACATGACACCCCATGTTTGAGCTATAAAAAACATAGAATTTTACAAGAGGAAGTACCAAATTCTGTTAGTAAGTATAAAATGCTGTCATACTGATAACAATTGCATTGTTATTTTAAGGTGTACTTTGATATCAGAATTGGAGATGAGGATGTAGGGCGCATCGTCATCGGGCTGTTTGGAAAGACCGTTCCAAAGACCACGGATAATTTCTTGGCTTTAGCTACAGGAGAGGTAAAAGCTCCAGTTCTAACTATTCCACTAAGTGATCTGTGTGAAACAGTGCTAATAGCAAGATGGTATACTGTGCAGAATCTAGACTGATATCAACTATTTAATATGTACTTGAACAGAAAGGATTTGGCTACAAGAGCAGCAAATTCCACCGTGTGATTAAGGACTTCATGATTCAGGGAGGTGATTTCACCAGAGGAGATGGAACTGGTGGTAAGTCACTTGTGTGGCTATTAAAACAACCTTTATGCTTGGTTAATGCATACAGACCACTTGCACTTCAGCATTACAGACGATTAGTTGGTGGACTTCAGGTAGCAAGTCTGTTTTAGCTGATGAGTATAGCCTTTGTAGTTCCTTCACTAAGTGTGTTGTGGGCATGTTTGGTAGGAAAGAGCATCTATGGTGACCGCTTCCCTGATGAGAACTTCAAGCTGAAGCACTATGGCCCAGGCTGGCTGAGCATGGCCAATGCTGGTAAAGACACCAACGGCTCACAGTTCTTCATCACTACTGTGCAGACTCCATGGCTTGATGGCAAACATGTAGTCTTTGGCAAGATTCTGGAGGGCATGGTGAGTTTCTCCTACATTAAGAACGTCACACACGAATCTTCACTATTACAGTGTCATGTACTGCGGTGGGTCATTATGGTAAGAAGTGCTGATATGACGAGGCAGTTTGCTCCAGCTGATCGCTTTTGTATTTGCCTTTCTTGCAGGATGTGGTGAGAAAAATTGAAAGCACAAAAACAGATGGCAGAGATAAACCACTAAAAGATGTCACCATCCATGATAGTGGCAAGATTGACGTGGAGAAGCCTTTTGCTGTTGCAAAAGAATAAAGTAACACTGAGGGGATAACAGGACTGTGGGTTTCTGGGGATTTGGCAGGTGTACTGAAGCACTGACATCTTAGTGTTTGGTGCTCTTAAGTCAGATTTGCGTCTCCTACACCTGTAATGGTCAGAACAGCTTGGGTCCATCTCAAACAGCATTCCAGGCGGATTAGACTGACCCACTTGACATTGGATTTTTGTAAACAACTCTTAAATAAAGGATCCAAGTTTTCTTAACTGTTTTGTTTGCCTCTTTCTTTTGATATGTACATACTACAGAACTTGAGATTTCCTCTGTGGTGATTTTCGTAGGTACCAAAACGAAAACCAGTCCTGGACAGGGCGCCAGTCCATCGCAATGCACATGTGCACTTGCTCACTGCATTTGGACAGTTTAGAAATTCTGACCTAACATGTCTTTGGTTGTTGGAGGGAAACCAGAGTGAACCCAAACGTGAACTCGAGCCTCTGGAACAAAGGAAACGGTTAACCACTGTACCACCCTGTACACAAACTGGTCCATTTTGTACTGTATATGAATGAACTAAATTGGTTTAATACAGCTGAATGCTATTGCCAAAAGATCTCAAGATTACCTATTATTACTTGGACATCCAGCTTTTTTGAGGGTCAGTGGTCCAGGTAAATAAACAGTAATTTCAGATATTACATTGGATGTTTTGAAAAGGTTTACTTTTAAGCTGTAATTACAGGTATGTGCTGTTTAAGGTCTACATGAAGTTCTGTGAAACAGGATGTTGACCGGACATTACCATAGTCAGATGGTAGTTTAGTTACCTTTTTACTCCAGTGTTTCTCAATCCTGGTCCTGGTGCCCCAACAATCTGCATGTTTTAGTGTTTTTCTGCTCCCAACACACCTGATCCAACTACTCAGCTCATTGAGGAGGCCATTATTGGGTTAAAGTGGGTGTGTTTAAACAAGAGAAGAGCTAAATTGTGCAGAGTGGTGGTGCACCAGGACCAGGATTGAGAAACTCTGCTTTACACTGTTTTATTTTGAACAATACACAATATGAAAAAAATTAGTACAGTACTGTACTTTACAATTCACTAATTCTATCTTTGTCATTTTAAAAAACTTGCCTAAAACACCGAAAATGAAAGTTACCGTGTTGCAAAAGTTAGCTCGTACAGTGGAACCTCGGAATTCAAACTTAATTTTTTTCCAGAAGGCGTTCGAATTTGTTTGAAGTCAGAATCAAATTTCCAAGCAGTAATATAACCAGGATTAAACCATTTCCCGACCCCTAAATGATTGTTACACCTATATTCCTATGTAATTAATGAATTGGCAAATTGTTCCAGTGAAGAGGCATTTGAATTCTGAGGTTCCACTGTAGTATTCTGTCATTCAGACGCATGTACTGTATATAAGACAGAAGTTTATTTCCTATCATAATTGCTAACTTTGGCCGTTAAAGCAAACAGACTTTTGGGATGGACATTAGCAGCACACACCTGTACTTGTGAACACATCCTTACTGCATTAACACTATTAGTTACGAACAAATTCCTTTCTAAAACTGAAATTAAACACACTGGGATGAAAAACTAAAACCCAACGGTTTGTTTAATGTGTCTTTTTTGTCATCAGAATGGCATACAATAAAAAACAAACGTGTTACTGTAGGCTCATGAACAGTGATTACAGATCACTTTTTGCCTATGCTAATTGTCTAATGTCTGTGGAAATGATTCCACACAGCTACCGTTTTCTCTGTTCATTTGCTGCTTGCACTGTCATGTAATAGTACAGGTTTTCACCCAGCAGGAACAAATATGGATCACCTTCCACACTTCAAGTAGGCTAATCACTTATGGATTTTATCAAAGCAAATGGCACCATTTCCTCCAGCCCTAAAGAAGCAATGTCCCAGTGCATGTAGCTAAGTGTTGCAGATGAGTACTGTCTCTCAGGTCATCTCTGTTTCTGCCACTGAGCTCAGGCTCCCTCTGTCTATGATGATGGAGGGCACAGAAAGATGTCTAGGAGCAGGGCAAACACTGGGCTTGGAATACTTCCTAAAGTTGACTTTAGTGTCTTCAGGGAAAAGGCCCTGCAGGACCCCAGTCACTACCACATCTGGAAGGACTGCAAGAAAAATCACAATGATACAAGGGAGATATTAATGTCTGTTTTCTATACTACCGACTGGAACATTTCAGAATGTAAGATGGAAAAAGTAAACTGCAAGTATGTTTGTTGGTACAGTGCATGCATGTTTTTTAACTACACTGATCTCAAACTACAGTGGTGCTTGAAAGTTTGTGAACCCTTAAGAATTTTCTATAATTTTGCATAACTATGATCTAAAACATCATCAGATTTTCACACAAGTCCTAAAAGTAGATAAAGAGAACCCAGTTAAACAAATGAGACAAAATATTATACTTGGTCATGTATTTATTGAGCAAAATGATCCAATATTACATATTAGTGAGTGGTGTATGTGAACCTCTAGGATTAGCAGTTCATTTGAAGGTGAAATTAAGAGTCAGGTGTTTTCAACCAATGGGATGACAATCAGGTGTGAGTGGGCCCCCTGTTTTATTTAAAGAACAGGGATCTATCAAAGTCTGCTCTTCACAACACACGTTTGTGAAAGTGTATCATGGCACGAACAAAGGAGAAAAGAACAAAAGAGTTGTTTATGCTCATCAGGCTGGAAAAGGTTATAAAACCATCTCTAAAGAGTTCGGACTCCACCAATCCACAGTCAGACAGATTGTGTACAAATGGAGGAAATTAAAGCCCATTGTTACCCTCCCCAGGAGTGGTCGACCAACAAAGATCACTCCAAGAGCAAGGTGTGTAATAGTTGGTGAGGTCACAAAGGACCCCAGGGTAACTTGTAAGCAACTGAAGGCCTCTCTCACATTGGCTAATGTTAGAAGGCTACTGGAAGAATGTTTTGTGGACGGGTGAGACCAAAATAGAACTTTTTTGTTTAAAAGAAAAGCATTATGTTTGGAGAAAGGAAAACACTGCATTCCAGCATAAGAACCTTATCCCTTATGTGAAACATGGTGGTGGTAGCATCATGGTTTGGGCTTGCCATCATTGATGGAACAATGAATTCTGAATGATATCAGAGAATTCTAAAGGAAAATGTCAGGACATCTGTCCATGAACTGAATCTCAAGAGAAGGTGGGTCATGCAGCAAGACAACGACCCTAAGAACACAAGCCGTTCTACCAAAGAATGGTTAAAGAAGAATAAACTTAATGTTTTGGAATGGCCAAGTCAAAGTCCTGACCTTAATCCAATCAAAAATGTTGTGGAAGGACCTGAAGCGAGCAGCTAATGTGAGGAAACCCACCAACATCCCAGAGCTGAAGCTGTTCTGTATGGAGGAATGGGCTAAAATTCCTCCAAGCCGGTGTGCAGGACTGATCAACAGCTACAGGAAACGTTTAGTTACAGTTATTGCTGCACAGGGGGGTCACACCAGATACTGAAAGCAAAGGTTCACATACTTTTGCCACTCACTAACATTAAATATTGGGTCATTTTCCTCAATAAATAAATGACCAAGTATAATATTTGTGTCTCATTTGTTTAACTGGGTTCTCTTTATCTACTTTTAGGACTTGTGTGAAAATCTGATGTTGTTTTAGGTCGTATTTATGCAGAAATATATAAAATTCTAAAGGGTTCACAAACTTTCAAGCACCACTGTATGTTTAAAAATTCTACACTGCTCATATTATATAGGCATTAAAGAAGCATGGCTGGCTGACTGTCTGTTCCAGGAACACCTGCTGGTGCCAACTCCCAAGCATTTAATAATGACTTACTGTATATGATGACTTAAGTAATGCATTACCTGAATGTGCTGCAAAGACATAGGGGTCACTTGAGAAGCCCATTACTCTCTGATGCAACAGCTGGCAGCTACAAGAGATGAATTTACTGATGAATCCAACTTTAAACTTTGACATAACTCGCTGCAACATAGTGATGCTTTAGCAGCTCCAGACATTCCCCAACGAGAGAAAGGTGCACAATGTATTCTATCAGCATCAATATTGCATGTTCTGCACTTAAGAAAGTTAGGCTATGCTGTTGAACATGGCAGTTGCTAAGAACTTGGGTTCAAATCCCAGGCTGGGTTTTCAACCTGAAGCTCAGGTGGTGCAGTAATGGGTCAGTGTTGGTGAAGGAAGATGGGACTGCACTGGTGACAACACCACCAACATCAACCCTACAGAAGAGAAGCCAGCCTACTGCCATACCTTATCATGAAAACTGTACAGATAGGAAAATGATTGCTAGAGGTGTCGTGAGTCAACGTCAACTTGATGGCACTGGACTCGATTTTTTAAAACCATTAATACACACTGTTTATTATGAGACAAAATCAAACACACTTGAATTTTATTCAAAGCCCAAACACAGGTCTTTAGGAATCAAATCAATTATTTACTGGATTCATTTAAAAACATTCATTTTTTCAGGGGACAGTAATGCGGACAAAAGTTAAACAACATAGTTTGGCAAATACTGGAAATTCTTTCTTAAAGTTCTGCTCATTTGCATCGATCGTGTCTGTAGTCAAGAGTGGTGAGTCTACGATGTGCATTTTTCATAAATCTGTATTCATACCTGTACTGTTGTTCTTGTGAGGCATCTTCTTCTTCTTCCCTGAAAGAAACCAAGCCATTTTAATTACTTTAAGGCATTGCTCTAGGGTTTTGAGATGATAAATAAAAATATAGTGGCAGAATAAACTCATTTTTATAACAAATGCCCAACAATTTCATGCAGTACTTACTGAGCACTGTAGCTCCTATTTGCAGAATGGAAGTGTTTCACGTCAAGAAAATCCAGTAACTCCTGAGGAACCACTTCATTCTGATACAGTATATCCTTGCGAACAGAAATTGTTATTCTAACATTATAACCCCAGTACTGTTATATGCAAAGGGTTACCAGTTCCAGTCCTGGAGCCCCTGCATCTCAATGATACCTGATTCAGCTGATGGTTTAAGTGACTTTGAGCAGGAAATCCGTTACAGGACTTCGGACTCTTAGGACTGGAACTGATTATCTTGATATGCAACCTAAAGGCAGTACAAAAAAAAACATTATTAAATACGCGATCAGCTGTTTTACCTGGATGTAGTCCTCCAGTTCCTGTAGTCTCTGCTCCTGTGGTTTAGTGCGTAGTTGGTTTCTCTTGCTGGGAAAAACAGGAGGTTCGAGGCGCTTTTTAAGCTGCCGATGCAGCATCTGGAATTCACTATGCCTCCGCATCACAAAGTGTTTCCTACCGTTGAACAAAATCTCCACCCTGAAGACCTTAGAAACAGACAAACAGTTCGAAGTGCCGTGTAACCAGTCTGCCCTCTAGTGTACTGATTAGGTTATTACACACAGAACAGCGGACAGGACGAACAGCAGTCCACAGTTAGTTCTGCCTATTCATTTAGTACGATGTAGATAACGACATGCAGAATTGGAAAGAGAAATAAAATATTCTCTGATTAAATTTTACTTAAGTACATGTAAAATTGCCAGTCTAAAAATCTACTCAAGTAAAAATAAAAAGTAGCTCATAAAGAATTTACTCTAAAAAAAAACTTACTTTTTCAACAGTGGTCTCTATTGTGTAGTGCAAAAAAGACAAGGGGCTAAAATATCACAACTTTACAAATTCAAGTGCAATACGAAATAAAATAGAAAATAAAACATTTACATTTACAGCATTTAGCAGATGCCCTTATCCAGAGCGACTTACAACTGGTACAGTCTTACAATCCAAGCTATTGTGGGTTAAGGGTCTTGCTCAAGGACCCAACAGTGGCAGCTTGGCAGAGGTGGGATTTGAACCCTGGACCTTCAGGTCCATAGTCCAGTACCTTACCCACTAGGCTACCACAGTCCCATATTTGTCAGCAAACGACATATAAAGATTTAGGGAGGTCTAAAGCGATACAGCATGCAATACAGCTACTGAAGGTCTATAATAAAGCTGTCGCATTTCTTGCACTTGTAGGCAAAGTGGTCCTTTAAATATGGCAAGGGCTTCACTTTATTTCCTTCGAGTTCAATTTCAGCAGAATTCGATAGGGTTTCGCTGTCAGCTTGTATCTGACTTGGCCAGTAATCATATTTTATACACTATACACTTTATACATTATGTACGTTAAAAACTACTCAATTACAGTAACGTGAATAAATACAATTTGTTACTTTCTACCTCTGACGACATGATAGTATAACGTCAAAATGTGATTATCTTCTACTACTTCTCTTTTTTATAGTTCTTTCTTGTAGCTTAGCAAAAAACAAATAATAAATTCTATATTGAACAAGAGACAAAGAGGAACTGTTGTAAAGGAACTACTGTTCTGTTTCAAGTGAGATCAAAGAATTGTTCCCTTGTTTAGAAGCACAGAATAAAGAAACTACAGTTGCAAACTAAAGTTCCAAATATGTTCTGTCTTGCTTTTTTGTTTTTTATATCTGAAAAAAAAATAGTGGAAGATTAGTCCTTAGTTCCTAACCTGCCACACTCCACCAGGCTAGTGTTCTAATGTTTGAATCCACTGAGTGGAACTTTGATTTTGCAATTTTTTGGTTTGGTCCATTGCTTTGCCCAGGAGTGTACATCAAATTGAAATAATACAGCAGTTCCTTTGGCCTGGGGGGAAAAACCAGCCACTAGAAAAAGACACAACGTGAAGTTGACAGCGTGAAGTTTACAGAAACCTGATGCACTGGATGTCCCAGTGAATTCAGGGATACGCTCCAAACCCATACCCAATTTCCAAAATCCAGGCTAGGAACAGACGGGGTAAAACACAATGTTCACCAAACACAGTACTAGTCACAATGTGTTTTTCCAGTGCCTTTGCGAGAGCATATCCTCAATCTTGCATAAAAATTAGCCAGAGACTATGATTCAGATTATGATTAAATTCAAAATAATCAAGTGTTTTGTGCTGACAATGTAAAACCAAATGTAATTATTTTTAAAATCACACGACTGCTCAGAAAGGTCAACCATAGAACACGTTCCTTCACATGTTTAACAGTGGCAAAACTTGCCTGAACTGCTAAAATACTGCACAGCACTAGCAGAAGTGGGAGTGGATTGGTCAAAAATGGCATTACGGGAGCAAAAAGCACATTCCAGGAGCTGAGCAACACTACAATTCTGTTGTGTGCCGGAGCCATGTTTGGGTTCCAGTAAGAGCCACCAGAGATGAAAATTCCCATATTCCCCAGGAACTTACAGTACTCACTTCCACGTCAACTGTTTTCATACTGAGCAAAAACGTTTCACTTCCCGTATGTCTTTCCTTTAAAAGAAATGGACCGGCCTCATACTTTATCATTGCTTCAATGGAAAGAGCAAGTCCTATTTAACATGCTTTGACAAGTCCCTATGAAATGTGTAAGAGTGATGCAATACTTGACTGTAAGGCCCAGAGGGGCAATGACTTAGACACACAGAATCTACCCGTTCTTAACTGTTTGAACTGGATTTCTGGAAATATCAATGGGCCGGGTCCACTCACGATGAGGCACATGTTCTGCTGGCTTTATTAGTTAAGTGAGTTAGTCAGAGCTCAACAAACATGCGGAGAAAGAAATGTCTAAGCAATGTGACAAGCAGCATGACTATCCTGTGAACACATGACTGAATTTGCCCTTTCAGATGATATAGAGGTATAGTCTTTCCTTGTGTAAAAACATTCAACCCAAATTAGATTATACTACACTGGAAAACAGATTTTGCTTGCTGTACACTGTTTGGGTGTATTTTATATGCTATGGGCTGCTACACGATTGGTTGGTGGTTTATTCATGTATTTTACGTACACATCAACAGCTATTCATGACAGAAGCAAGGTTATATCGATATTAGTCGGACACAAAGGGGGTAATTTAGAGCAACTAAAGCATGTGGGAGCAAAGCAGGGTATCTGCAGTAAACCCGTGTAGACATGGGGAGGACATGCTGTTGCCACACTTGCTGACCACGAAAATCACCGTAACATCTTCCTATGTGATTAACCATCATATTTTAAGTCTAGTATTACACTGGCCATAAAGTAAGCTGTTTTTGGCCAGTTCAAGCATCCCTGGACATGCACCGGTGTACATGCTATCCAAATATTGTCTTAGGCATGCCAGTGTCGCAACAGCTACAATACATTCTGTTACATATGTGGTGGGTATAAGCTTAAGGCTCATTATGACTACCACCCGTTAAGAAAGCTTATGAGCTCTGTATCAGATGTAAAATCGGTGACCAAGACAAACCATGAGCTCCTTACATATTTACATTTATGTCATTTTAGCAGACACTCTTATCCAGTCTTATTCCAAGCAATTGTGGGTTAAGGGTCTTGCTCAAGGAGCCAAGGATCTGCAGTTGGCAGGGGTGGGATTTGAACCCTGGACCTTCTGGTTTCAAGACCTCTAGGCTACAGTCCTACATATATTGTGCAACATGTGCACAACCTGAGAGCATGATTCAAAGGTACTTATGAGTCAACGCCATTTGCAGTCCCAATGGTATGGTGAGCACAGAATTATAACATGACGGTTACTTTCGACTGACCAATGTATCTAGCTTCTCTACCAAAAATAAGACATCTGTTGAAAACTAAGTGTTTCTCACAATCTTACCTCTTCAAACTTCCTGAGAAGGACAAATATTTTCCCCATTTAATGCCTATAAACATCCAATCTTCCAAACAGATTTTAAGACAATTTTTCCCATGATGGAAAGCTCACCTGCACATGATCTGAAACCAGAATATTTCCAATTGATCATGTAGGAGAGGATGGAATTAATGAGTCTGATATTTTAAAAAGTCTATTCTAAAATACATTTTATGCACAGCAAATTAAATGTATACACTCTCCCAGAGTCTCGTCCGATGGTTTTGCTTATTCTCCATAACGTCATTGTGGCTTTTGGGGTTATAGAAACCACTCCCTTGTTCTGATCAAGTAGAGTCATCCATAACCAAATTAAAGTCTCCCATTGAGGTCCCGTAAGACAGTTGGGTCATCATCACTGACGGCATAAATGTCAGCCAAAATCATACCTGTCCCTGTATTTCAGCTACAATAATCAATATTACCGTATTTTTCGGAATATAAGGCGCACTTAAAATCCTTTAACTTTCTCAAAAATCGACAGTGCGCCTTAAAATGCGGTGCGTCTAATGTATGAATTAATTCTGGTTGTGCTTTCTGACCTAGAACCGATTGTAGATGGTACACGGCTGCTCATAAATCTGTCAAAATGTTTTAGCACGGCCTTGGTAGGTTACGAAGCTCACGGCCACCGTAGTGCGCAGCATCGCGGAGTAATACGGTATGTGCTTCAGCATTAGGGTACGTGCATTCATTCATTCATTTTCGAAGCGGATTTCAAACCCAACGCTATCAGTCACGCAGTACAACATGGACATAGAGCAGCTGTGAGAGAATTCAAATTAACGAATCAATGGTACGGAAGTGGAGGAAGCAAGAAGACGCCCTGCGCCAGGTAAAGACCAAACTGAGCTTCTGAGGGAACTTAAGAGTTTTGTTTCATTTCATGCGTCTTATAACCCGGTGCGCTTTATAGCCCGAAAAACACGGTATTCATCTTTTATTTTTAATCTGTTTACAGCTTTATTTATTTTTTAATATTACTTAATAGTATTGTAAGCCAATACATTTGCTAGATCCTACACTGTAAAACATGTCTCCAACAAAACCTTGACTTAATTTCTTCTTCCCCTTGGACCAGATGGGTCTTTTGAAGGAACTAAAACATAATATTTGATATGCTTCAGAGTAAACATGGCCTTTCACTTTATGGGATCTCTCAGCCCGCTGACGTTTCAGGTGGCATGACGGTTTTCTTGAGCAACCCATGGTTATACTTTAAATGCATGAACCTGTATGAAAACCAAGCCTGGAGACTCTTGCAACAATGAGAACTGTGCACAAAAACTCTTCCTCAACCAACACTCTCATTTTTTTCTGCAATTTCTCTCATTTTAATTACCTCTGGAAAAATCATAACTTGTTTATGAGCCCAGCAAGGTCTGACCTTCTCCCTCGCAGTTCTCAGGCAACACAAAGTGACAGACTTGTTTTGTTACATCAGAGTAATTCTGCCTTTATGGGTCGGGGTCTGTCAAGAGGCCCAGGTTGCAGGTCGTTAGTTCTGTGTGCTCATTCAAACTCTAGCAGTCGCACCTCTGTAGCACCAAGTTCTGTCATGTGGAAAGATCATCCATAAATGAAATCAGGTTATAACCCGCTTTGCCCTAGGAGATGCAGGTAAAGCGAATATTGTTCCACCTGCTGTAGTTTTCCAAGTCTTTGATTTTGTTTCTTGTTAGATCCAACTCTGGTTTTGTAGTGTGTGTGTGTGTGTGTATATATATATATATACACACACAAACACACACTCATGCCACTTGACCTAATGCATGTCTTTGGAATGTGGGATGAAACTGGAGTAGCCAGAGAAATCCCAGTCAGACACGGGCAGGACTAGCAAACTTCACATATGCAGGGGACTTGAACCCAGGTCACTGAAGCTGTGAGCCAACAGTACTAACCACTGTGCCACCATGTGTCCTTACAGAGTTATACAGGTATGCTCTGCTTGACAACCGCATTGAATTCTTTGAATCAGGAATGGACGTTGGGCACTCCTTACCATAGTCACAGACTTTTTATGCCACTCTAATGTAAATATAAAGGCTTTGTTCAAAAGAAAATGTGTACAAATGACACAAATGCGTCAGAGATACCGCTGAAAACACGACTGGAACGCTATCATATACACAGTGTCCCTAATGCCACCGCATTTTTAATTTAGGGAAATTGACAATAATTATAGAAAATTCAGTAATGTACTGTTGTGACCCTGTGTAGGGAAAAGCCTTAACACTGAAGACGACGGTATAATGGACCTCAAACGTTTGTTTGATGGAAGCCAAAAATCCATTGACAGACAGTATAACAAACAACACAGAAGATCAGCCAGACGAAACAGAGACTCAACAACTGGATGCGAACCAGTTTATATAGTTATAGGTCAGAGACTAACCAGCTAGTGGGGAAACAGACCCATGTATGTACACACAGACACGAGTAACTTGCACAAAAAAGTCTCTAATCACCACAGTATCTAGTCCAAACGTGAGCTAACAAGCAAGAGAGCACACAACACGTAAGGTAGGTATGAACACACATGAATGACGGACTTCTGCTCCTAAACTAACTCCCACCTCTGCCCATGAACCTCCAGCGCTGATTGGCTGTTGAGGTGACCAGATATTTATGACCGCAAAACTCAGACTTTACTGTAATGCTTGGATGACCATTAAACGGCACATACCTGTACTATAAGATCATACTCATTACTTATTAGTTAATATCAAGAGATTTTTAACAGAACACAAAACAGGAAATCTTACATAGCCTGAAAAACACTGTTCAGGACAACAGAATATAACTCTTGGTGACTTTGAGAACTGGTCAAAGATCCACAAATCCCGATTTTAATCATGTACATTTGAAGTACTTGACGTGACAAGCTGAGATGTCTGTCAAACAATGAAAAGCTGATACACCTCAAAATGATTTTAAAGTTGAACCTAGACACAGAATTGGAGAACAGTATGGATCTGTCTGTTAGTCTGGACCCTGGGCAGAGACTTGGGGAAATACACACTAGCCTGCTGTGTGTCTTGGGTCAGAAGCTCTGCTTGCAAAGAGCTCTATTCAGCTTATTTTCTGCCTTCTTCCCTCCCTCCATTTCTCACGGACACATTCACACTCCCATAAACATAGAGCACTCATTGTCACTGAAGGCATGGCTGCATGCTTTGGACAGGATTAAGACTTAACATACAGGAACCCTCATCTCTACATGGGCACACCATGTCGAATTCACGGAGGGTCAACAACACCCATTCATTACTGCATGAATGATGAAGAAATGTAGAAATTCAGTATTTATAAATGCCTCTAGTTCAGGCAGAACTGAACTATAATACATATAGTCATTCTGTGAAACTATGTAACACAGTGAGTTTTGAAGCTGGTAACTTGATAGTATAGCCATGTGTTCAGTTGGTGCCCAGCTATGTTGAACTGTGCAGGAATAGCATTCCAAATCTGAGTGACATCAGCACCTTTTAACTTGCTTGTGTGTCAGCTGCCTCCTTAAGGCTCTAGTTTTAGCCTGAGAGATAAACATTACAACAGTGGTTCCTGTGTATTTGAATGACTCAGTGTGTATCGAGTTTGTTGAGCTGATCTGTGAAACTGGCATATTTACCACCGTCTTATGCCCCGTGTGTTAACGTGCACATCAGGGACACTGATCAGAGAGTAAATTCCAATTAAAGACCAAGTT
Organism: Ancistrus triradiatus; assembly: GCA_025084515.1. Classification (NCBI taxonomy): domain Eukaryota; kingdom Metazoa; phylum Chordata; class Actinopteri; order Siluriformes; family Loricariidae; genus Ancistrus; species Ancistrus triradiatus. The sequence goes on along the minus strand of JAJAGP010000482.1, from coordinate 176,004 downwards.
GCCTAAGAGAATCATTCCATGGAAAGCAGATCATTTCCTGCATACATGGTTTTTTTCTGTGTGCCATTTGTCCATGTGCTAAGCCAGTAACCCAGGGAGACAGACAGTTGTGGAGACCAAATGGACTTTGTGAGAGACAGTGGATCTCAAAATAGTCAGATAGACAGTGAAGTTCTCAATCTCTGAAAATTGGCAAACTTTTTCTTTATGGACTTGATTTTAGGAGACCAGTGCAAAAAGTTGATGAGTTGACATTCTGCGGAAGTGATAACCCATGAAAGTTTGAGGGTCTCTGAGGTAACCACTGAATGTCTATGCAAGGATCAGTGCATGTATGCTTCATATTATGAACTTGTCATCAGTGCAAATGGCTGAAATAACAAATTTCACTAATTTCGTAGGGCTGTCCACAATCCGTTGGTCATGCATAATGCATAGACTGTCAACAGCTAATCCAGGGTCAGCAGGTTTACCCATTTGTGCCTTTGGACAGTCCAACTCTCAGCTAATCACTGTGCTGTGTGAAGGTTGAAGTGATGCCTATTACTATAATGAAAGTCTGAAGCATTACTGAATCTCTGTACAATCTGGCCTCCTAAAAACTTCAAACAGTTCAACATGATAAAACAGATTGTAAGTCAATATTACAACATTATCTTTAATTAACAATACATGAGAGTCAATATCAATTCAACCACCACCTCCTGTTACTGTATGTATGTAGTTTAGCATGTTCTCTCAATGTCCCTGTGGTTTCATTTAGGTACTCTCTTTTCTCTGACAGCCAAAACAACATGCCTGTAGATGGACTTATAACTGTAAATTGGCCCTAGGCATGAGTACATAAATGCGTGACTGTGTGATGTCCTGTGATGGCTTGTGTCAAGGGTTTCTGGGATAGTTCAGTTACAGATCCAGCATAGACTTGGTTCATTTTTTGCTTATTGAACTATTTGCCAAATATCTGTACTATAAATTAGAGCTTTCTTGTTTTGGGGTAATGGCCTTAATGCAGGATCACTACAAATGTGACGTCCATCGACTCTTCAATATATTATCCCTTTAAACATCCATAAAATATTTATTTAATTCATCCATTAATAATCCAATTATTAATGGATGAATTAATCCAATTTAGGGCTACCTGTCACAGGCTGTTGTTTTATGACTACAAGGGAAATCTGGCTTCCCCTTCAAAACGATAGGAAGTAAGACTAAACCTCATTAGAACAATGGCTTTGAATGGCATTTTGATCCACAATGGAGTCTGAGAGGGTGCGTTTTGCACAGCCTAAAAACGTGACAGTGCACTTTTTTGTTTGTACCAGCCTCTTGTAACATTCAGTTATCTGTGGCATGTATAGGCTTTAGGCTCAAAGACGCACTATGACTGCATTTTTTAAAAATGAGCCTGTGAGCTCTAACATTGGCGACCAAGTCCTAGACTTCTCACATTCGTTGTACAACATGTGGAATGAACCTGAGAGCCTGTCTCAGAGGTACTCTAATGTAAATGCTATTTGCAGTCCCGATTATACAGGAAGAATCATGTGATGAAGAGTGACTTCTGTTTGACCAATGTATCTGGCTTCTCTATCTGCTGAACAACCCAATCTGTCTTCAGCCATGAGAGCAGTGCCACATCATGACAGTCTGCCAATAACAAAGCCACCAGATACATGGAGCCTAGATGAGGCAGATGAAGATGCTACAACGCATGAACTAGATGTGGAAAAAGACACTGATCCAGATGCTGACTGGTTGTCCTCATCTGACAGGAGTTACAACTGCCCAAGTGGTTAGTCCAGTTGCTGCATAGCTCTAGAGAGCCCCGGTTAGATCCGGACCTCGAACTTCACCTGTGTGGAGCTTGCATGTCCTCCACATGTCTACTGGTTTACTCCTGGTACTCCATCGTCCTCCCACATTTCAAAGACGTGTGTCAGGTTAACTGGTCGCTCTAAATTGCCCCAAGATGAATGCCTCTGACTAGTATCAATGTGACCGTGCTACTAAAATAAATCCAATCCTCATCTGATAGCAGCCAGAATTAGCAAAATGAGCTCATCGGGGACTTAGATTTATTTTAATGTTTCTCCAAATTCCCATGTAATGTGGTAAATCTGAAATTATTTTTGTGTTCAGCTTGACATCGCCTCATAATGTCATTTTTCATCAAAAGAATTGCTGGCGAGTGTTTTTAGCACTGCAGTATACAGTGGTGCTTGAAAGTTTGTGATCCCTTTAGAATTTTCTATATTTCTGCATAAATATGACCTAAAACATCATCAGATTTTCACACAAGTCCTAAAGATAGATAAAGAGAACCCAGTTAAATAAATGAGACAAAAATGTTATACTTGGTCATTTATTTATTGAGGAAAATAATCCAATATTACATATTAGTGAGTGGCAAAAGTATGTGAGCCTCTAGGATTAGCAGTTAATATGAAGGTGAAATCAGAGGCAGGTGTTTTCAATCAATGGGATGACAATCAGGTGTGAGGGGGCACCCTGTTTTATTTAAATAACAGGGATCTATCAAAGTCTGCTCTTCACAACACATTTTTGGAAGTGTATCATGGCACAAACAAAGGAGATTTCTGAGGAGCTCATAAAAAGAGTTGTTGATGCTCATCAGGCTGGAAAAGGTTACAAAACCATCTCTAAGGAGTTTGGACTCCACCAATCCACAGTCAGACAGATTGTGTACAAATGGAGAAAACTCAAGACCATTGTTACCCTCCCCAGGAGTGGTCAACCAACAAAAATCGCTCCAAGACCAAGGTGTGTAATAGTTGGCGAGGTCACAAAGGACCCCAGGGTAACTTCTAAGCATCTGAAGGCCTCTCTCACATTGGCTGATGTCAATGTTCATGAGTCCACCATCAGAAGAACACTGAACAACAATGGTGTGCATGGCAAGGTTTTGCAAGGAGAAAGCCACTGCCACTGCTATCCAAGAAGAACATTGCTGCTCGTCTGCAGTTTGCTAAAGATCACGTGTGGACGAGCCAGAAGGCTATTGGAAGAAATGTTTTGTGGATGGATGAGACCAAAATAGAAGTTTTTGGTTTAAAAGAAAAAGCGTTATGTTTGGAGAAAGGAAAACACTGCATTCCAGCATAAGAACCTTATCCCATCTGTGAAACATGGTGGTGGTGGTATCATGGTTTTTGGGGTCCTGTTTTGCTGCATCTGGGCCAGACAGACGGCTTGCCATCATTGATGGAACAATGAGTTCTGAGTTTATATCAGAGAATTCTAAAGGAACATGTCAGGACATCTGTCCATGAACTGAATCTCAAGAGAAGGTGGTTCATGCAGCAAGACAACGACCCTAAGCACCACAAGTCGTTCTATTCTAACTAAAGAATGGTTAAAGAAGAATAAAGTTCATGTTTTGGAATGGCCAAGTCAAAGTCCTGATCTTAATCCAATGGGAAATGTTGTGGAAGGACCTGAAGTGAGCAGTTAATGTGAGGAAACCCACCAACATCCCAGAGCTGAAGCTGTTCTGTACGGAGGAATGGGCTAAAATTCCTCCAAGCCGGTGTGCAGGACTGATCAACAGTTACAGGAAACGTTTAGCTGCAGTTATTGCTGCACAGGGGGGGTCACACCAGATACTGAAAGCAAAGGTTCACATACTTTTACCACTCACTATATAATTTTGTATCATTTTCCTCAATAAATAAATGACCAAGTACAATATTTTGTCTCATTTGTTTAACTGGATTCTCTTTATCTACTTTTAGGACTTGTGCGAAAATCTGATGTTGTTTTAGGTCATATTTATGCAGAAATATAGAAAATTCTAAAGGGTTCACAAACGTTCAAGCACCACTGTAAGCTACTAAGTAAAGGCATACAGTGATTCTCATGTGAGATATTTGACCACCAACTTGAATGAGAATAAACTTTGAACAGTAATGATTGGTGATAGAGTTTTAAACCTATTCACATAATACTGTCACACTGTGGAAGCAGTTACACCACTTTGTTAAACTTCAGTAATAAGTTTAGTACACAGTGCATACTCACTTTGCGTGGTTTTCCTGACTGGTCCAGCTTTCTCTCCAGGGACGGTATCGTCACCTCAATCATCTCCGTGTGAACGCTTTCAACCGGTCTAGTCTTTTGTACAGGTCAAAAACAGCAGCAACGCACCGTCTCTTCCAGCTCAGGAACCGTTTACAATCTACTCAACGTATGGGAGTCAAACGTCCTCTACCGACAGCGAACAGAAACAAGTGTTAAAGCATATAAAACCAAGAGTGCCATCGAAGGTCCGCTCTTAGCACTCGAGTCCTCTCAGGAGGTCCAATATACGCAGAGCATTCGCACAGTCTCCACCCAAAAACAAACATGCTGTCTGCTGATTGGCACGCTCCAGTAAGCCACCCCATGCAATAAACACAGAGACACGGGGATTTACAATGCTCCTCAATCGTTAAATAAACAATTAAACGCAGCGTTTTATTGTCTTTATACATACACAGTGGCTGTCGCCCTACATATGTCCTATACTTTAAAGCAAGGACGTCATCAGACCTAATTTACTGGAGCACGTACCCTAGTAAAATGTTGCTGTGCCCAAAATATCAAAAGTCAAATTTATTCTGGATTTCTGAGCAGAATTCAAGACGTTCCACGCAGCTTCACAACGGGCACCACATTTACTATAATGCCTCAGCATATTTCCAAAAGTTTGAGCGCAGCTAATGCTTATTCAGAGCCGGTTTTTCGCATGAAGTAACGGACAATAGCAAATATATAAAAGAAGGTCAGCCATGCTGCAGGCTGCATGATTTTGCTAGCCACTTATAAGCGTATAACCTACCAAAAGTACACATTAGACCACTAAAGCAAAGACATTAGTCATGTTAGCATAAACTAAATTCCATGCAATTAATAAAATGTGTTCTTCATTTCTCATCCATGGCAGCGTATAGAAACAATCCTGCGTATAAGTAAAGATACTGCTAAGAAATTTTACTCCATTAAAAGTCCTCTGTTTAAGTTTTTAGCAAGTACTTTTCTAAGTAAAGTACTTGGTATTAAAATTACATGACTGTTTTTTTTTCATTGTTCCATCTAAACTCCCTCTTTTTAAGTGAGTGGAGTTATGGTGACTAGTAAGCAATTTCCATCGTAGTATGAAAAGCAAAGATAACATGATAGCAGGCAACTTTTTATGTAGTGTGAAACAAAGTCAAAGATTTATTTCTATAGCGTTTTTTACAGAGCATAATCTCAAACCTGAGCAAGCCTAAGTGAACAGTTGCGAAGTAAATATTCCTAAATAAGATGAGGAAGAAATGTAGGGAGGATTAAGACTCAAAAAGGGACTCCTTGGACCACCTAGATATTATATGTAAGAATTAAATTAAGTTACCTAAATAAGCTAAACTGAATACTGTAATTAAAACAGGGAATATAATAACTAAAATATAGAATAAGTAAGAGCAAACATTACGGAGAATATAATAAAGTAGAGAGTATAATAAATTAATTAATTAATATAATAAAATAGAGAATATAACAAAGTCTATGGGCATTTTTAAGTCCAGTATAAATAGAGTCAAGAAGGTTCCCAAGTTCTCGACTAGATACCAGTTTTGGTGGCATGGCATCCTCTGTTAACAGGAGCAGGGGAGGGGGAGTTACTCCTATTCTGTGGTTTGGGTAAAGGTAAGGAGACTGGAACTGGTGCCAGAAGAACAGCTCTCAGTGAGAACTGGAGATGGTGCCTGAAGAATAGCTCGGTGTGAGGAATTGAATTGGTGCCGGAAGAGCAGCTAGGAGAGAAAACTGAATATGTAGTTAGGGATGTTAAGAACACAGAGTCTATAAACAGAATGCAGTTATGCCAAGTCTTTACGACCAAGAGGGATCGCATGAGACACCAGCAACCCACCTCCCCAGAAACGACTAAACCTGACTGATCACACGTAAGAAGCAAGAAGACAACAAACCAACATCCCAGCTCACCAAAACACTTTTTGTCAAGTAACAGGGAGCATTCTAGGCCATAGAGGGGTTGGGCACATGGACGTTCCCTCATCACGGTGCTACAATATTCTAAGTTCCTTCCTAAGTCAGATTCAGGGCATACTACATCCCTGGAGAGGGGATAAAAGGAATGGGTTATGGGCTCTTGCTCATGGGCCCATAAATGGCAACTTGGTGGAGCCAGTACTTGAAACCTTAACCTTTCTATCCACAGCCCAGAGCATTTGCACAGTATTTTACTTTGTCATTGTTACTTGAGTGGTGGTTGTTGATACAGCTTTCAGGTGAACAGTTTATTTTATTTCTTGCACAGTTTGTATTGTATATCCTCCAGTCTGTAAGAGTCTGAAGGTTTGATATTGTCCTGACAATTACACGACTAAGCAAGTGTTAGTGTCAGCATGGGTTAATAAGGCAGCCAGTAAGTGTACACCGTACACAAACAAACAGAAACATTAATGTTTGTGTACCTGATGCACTCTTTCCAGCATCACACACTATATCACTTCCATGTCAATGTCATCATAACCCTCTAAATAACATACAGTGGGGCAAAAAAGTATTTAGTCAGTCACTGATCGTGCAAGTTCTCCTACTTAGAAAGATGAGAGAGGTCTGTAATTTTCATCATAGGTCCCAGCCTGGTGCAGGTCTACTATTTTCTTCTTGGTGTCCTTCAGCATCTCTTTGGTCTTGACCATGGTTGAGTTTGGAGTCTGATTGTTTGAGGCTGTGGACAGGTGTCTTTTATACAGGTAACGAGGTCAAACAGGTGCCATTTCCACCATGGTTTACAATTACATTTTTTTTAAATCCTACACTGTGATTTCCTGGATTTTTTTTCTCATTTTGTCTCTCATAGCACAATCAGTGGCTGACTAAATACTTTTTTGCCCCACTGTATATTCAGTGATCAAACTATAGAGGACCCTTCACTTGAAGGAATGGGTGATGGGCTGACAAAAAATATATGCCTACAAAGTTATTGTAACCTGCTGCAGAACAAAAAAACATTTTAGCTGACAAACCATGATATGATAACACTAAAATTAAACAAAAACAATAATCTTTAACCATGACCAGATAAATGAAGACAGGGAGCTCAGTCTTGTGACCTTAGCAATGACAAAGGTCTGCATGCTCTCAGAAGTATTTGACAATAAGGTGGTCATTAGAAATCCTCAGCTCTGACTAAACACTGTAGATGCTGTAAATGATCAAGTGGTCAGTTATAGATTGTCTGTGGTACCTCACATGACAATAAAACAAAGTATTTTTTTCCTTTGCATTGTTTTTTGTTGTTGTTGTATTTTTACAGAACCAAACTTTACTTAGCTGTGACACCACTCAGTGCCTCATAGATATCCTAATTGCACTTGTCAGTAAAATAATAGCAGTGTTCCTCTTTACAGTACTTGTGCTGAGAAATGAAAGGAAACAGGCTGCATCCATTGTTTTTTCTGATCCTCTAATGTCAATGGGCTAGACGGAATAGAGTCTGATGTCACTACTATACCTTCTGCAGTTTTAGCTCTACTTCCCTTTCTAGAACTTCTAGATTTTAACCACTGGAAAAAACCCACAGTGCTGGGCAGGGATCCACTGTTACTGAGACTCATTCAAACCATATTAACAGGCATCATGACACACCACATGACATGCTGTAACACTCACATGCGTTCAGTTTATTGCTGACTTGAGCTCCTTGTCAGCATATCAAAGGCTCTGGCCCATTCCATGCTCTATGAACCTTTCCCTTGCATGCGTTCATAAGATGACAGAGCTGCAACGGTAAGCATTTTCCTCATATGGTTAGATTCTGCTGCACAGACACATAAGTGTCTCGAGGCAAATTAGACAGGTGTCAGCACTGCCTAAAATCAGAACCCTAAACGTGTTGCATAATCCAAATGAAAGGGATTGAACATGGGCAGACAAGAGGAAGAGGAAGTTTTCTAAATTTAACACACACACACACACAAATTCAGGGTCACTAACCCCTGCACCACCAGCTTGCCCAGATACTCTTATTCAGAAGTACATCTCTAATAATAAGCTACTATAATTAGATGGGCTGGCATAGTGGTGCAATGGTTCACAGCTCAAAAGACCCAGGTTCAATTCCCTGCCCAGCAGCTCCCTGTGGGGAATTTACATGTTCTCCCCATGTCTGAGCAGGTTTCCTCACACAATCCAAGGACACTTGGTGGTCAATTCTTGTCTGTAAGGTATCCCAGTGTGAGTGGGTGCATGTGCATGGTGCTACATCTGAGGTTGGTTTCCACCCTCTGCTGTTTGCTGATGGATAGTCCATGTCCCAAAACTGAATTATGGTATGAAATGTACCTGCAGCTGAATTATACCCCGCTAGTGGAAGCGTAGGCTAGAACTGACAACAATTATTTTTAAGATACTGGTGGAATCCTTACCTGAAAGCAATGGTGTTGTTATTCAGGACAGAAGGAGTATTAAGACTCCTCTAAACAAACCATAGATCCCAGGAATTCATAACAAGATGGAGGATTTACCTTTGCCTCATGATGACACAGCGGATAGAGCAGTCGCCTCAGATTCGGCCTGTATGGAGATTGCATATCCTCCCCGTGTTCATGTGGGTTTAGTCCAGGTGCTCTGGTTTCCTCCCACAGCCCAAAGACATTATTTGGTTATTTGCAGTTTCTAAAGCCAGCAGCTTTCAGACCCTGACCGAGAATTAAGCCGGTAAGAAAATGAATGAATGATGGTGGATCACTGGAGTCATCACCACAGTGAACTGAACCTGGCTTGATGCAGCTTTAAGTTCAAGATCAGATATTGTAAACTCTGTTCAACTCTAGCTCCAAATTAGAGTTGGAACAGTTTCGATAATGGAAGTTTAAAAAAAAACAACAATGTGTCTTACCTTGCCTTTTGACTCGTTTCAATTCATTGGGGATAATTTAGGGCTAAGAATGATGTGATGTCCTTGCAAAAAAAATGGGACAAAATAAAACCTGAAACACTTAATCACTAGGTATCTTCCATACCAAAACGTATTTTAAGTGTCGTGAGAAGGAGTGGCAACATTAAAAAAAGTGCTAAAAGCTTTACTGTCCCCCTTTTTTCTAATGTGTTGCAGGCCTGTAATGCAGAAATGGATGTATATTAACAAATGAAATGAAGTTGACCAGACAAAACACGAAATATCCTGGTTTCATATTGTCTGCAATAATGTAAAAGGCAACATAAATGCAGTTATTCCACTACCTAGTCACTGCTACTATCCATTCGTTTCCATCAGTGGTTTAATCAGTATAGTTTAACTTTAGCAAAGCTGGCTAAAATTTCCAGAATAAAACAGTATACATGCAAGCAACCTCCACAGTGGAAGCAGAATGTGTGGTATTGAACACATTGGTCACTCTCCATATGACACTTTCACATCCCCAGCAAGTCAGTTCGTCAACTTCCTGCATTGCAGAAACTGAGTCCACATAAGGAAATGGTTTGTCAACTTTGTTGGAGATCTAGGCGGGCTTGCAAATAGCCCTTACCATAACTCCATCACATGTATTGAGACCATTTGGAATGTTTTGTTGAACACTGCTCTACCCTGCAGCCATGTTAATAAACAACTCAGAAATGTGAAGGCTGTTCTTAGCAGCAAAGGAGAGATGAACTCTGTATTAGTAGCCATGCTTTTCTTGTAATTCTTGTGTGTAACCAAAGTGGGACAAAAAAGTATTTAGTCAGCCACTGATTGTGCAAGTTCTCCTACTTAGAAAGATGAGAGAAATCTGTAATTTTCATCATAGGTACACTTCAGCTATGAGAGACACAATGAGAAATAAAAATCCAGGAAATCACATTGCAGGATTTTTTAAGAATTTAATTGTAAATCATGGTGGAAAATAAGTATTTGGTCACTGGCCAAGCCAGTCTCCAGACCTCAACCTCATAGAAAATTTGTGAAGGGAGTTGAAAGTTCGTGTTGCCCAGCGACAGCCCCAAACCATCACTGCTCTAGAGATCATCTGCATGGAGGAATGGGCCAAAATACCAGCTACAGTGGTGAAGACGTACAGGAAACGTTTGACCTCTGTCATTGCCAACAAAGGTTATGTTACAAAGTATTGAGCTGAACTTTTGTTATTGACCAAATACTTATTTTCCACCATAATCTACAATTAAATTCTTTAAAAATCCTACAGTGTGATTTCCTGGATTTTTTTTCTCACTTTGTCACTCATAGTTGAAGTGTACCTATGATGAACATTACAGACCTCTCTCATCTTTCTAAGTAGGAGAACTTGCACAATCAGCGGCTGACTAAATATTTTTTTTGCCCCACTGTATGATTGTGGACTGTGGTGGCCTACAGCTTAAGGTACTGGACTATGGACCAGAAGGTTCAGGGTACAAATCCCACCTCTGGCAAGCTGCCACTGTTGGGTCCTTGTGCAAGGCCCTTAACCCACTATTGCTTGGACTGTAAAGTTGTACAAGTTGCAAGTCGCTCTGGGTAACGGCATCTGCAAAATGCTGTAAATGTACCTAGTTTTGTTTTACCGTCTTTGTCAAAAAGATGCTTATTCCACCTTCCACCATCTTTTAAATACAACATTCACACTCACTTTAATGCCTTTATTAGGTACGCCTTCCTGTTTCTACACTGATTGTCCATTTTATCAGCTCAACTTACTATATTTGTGCACTTTGTAGTTCTCCAATTACAGACTGTAGGGCATTCATTTCTCTATGTATGTTGTTAGTCCCCTTTACTCCGGTCTCTAATGGTCAGCACTTCCACAGCACCACCACAGATCACGTAAAACTCCAGCAGCACTGACGTATCTGATCCACTCATACCAGTACAACACACACCAACACCATCACTACCACATCAGTGTCACTGCAGTGCTGAGAATGGTCCACTACCCTAATAGTAGCTGATCTGTGAGGGTCTGTACTTGTAGAAGTGCTTCTATATGGTGTGTAAATGATTAAATGGACAATGAGTGTACCTAATTAAGTCATATGTGAGTGTGTATACATGACCACCAAACCCATTCTTTTAGAATAAGAACGATCTGCCATGCCACAGGAATGTGTGGTGGATTGCTCTAACAGATTCCTGTTCAGGAGTAGAACTAAATGAAAGGTGTCAACTACAGAGGCACTGAAAATCTGTCCAAGGAAACAGAGAAGAAAAGACTTAATTTTTTGACTGAAGGTTAATTAACAATATTACAGGTTAGCATCAGGCTGGGCTACAGAGCAAACCAACAAAGCTTTGAGAACAAAGACATGAACTCTGTGCATTATGGAAATTGTCTGTATGGTGTATAAACAGTATAATAAATGGACAGCATGAGGACATTGAAAGCTGCAAAACAGTGAAGCGAGCAAATGTTTAAGATTCTGAGTTTTACATTAACTTATATAGTTATTGGAACTGACGGTTTTACATTAATTAACTTATATTATTGGAAAACTGAGGACCACTCCCGCTGTTCCCCGTGGGGTTGCCAATGTCTCATGTGATCCCTCTTGGCTGTGTTTTTCCTACCAGTTTTCTCCTCTTTCTTTCTAGGCTTTCTAGCTATGCTTGCTATAGCTAAATGCTGCCGGGGGGTCTCATGCTACAACACCGTGGCATTCACATGATTGTTTAATAGACACTGTGTTGCTCTTAATCCAATAACTAATTACATTTTCTGTTTTTCTCTCCCGAGGGGCTGTGTTTCCGGGTACCAGTTCCAAGCCAGCCCCACCACATGATGTTTCATCCGCTGTAGGCTCCACTCAAGCTGCTTCCGTCATCAGCTCCCAGCCCCACCATAACCCCGGGCCACTTAATGTCGATGTGCATACTTCACCTTTTTATTCGAAACTATGACTCCATGACTTTAGTTTTTCGTTTCCTCTTAGATTTATCATCTACGCCGCCCAAGGAGGGTTTTGGGTCCCTTTTTGAGTCTTGGTCCTCCCAAGGTTTCTTCCTAGAACTAGGGAGTTTTTTCCTTGCCACTGTCGCCCTAGGCTTGCTCAATTTGGGATTGGATGTAGTTATTAGGAGATAATCTAGACTTGTAAAGTTGCTTTGAGACAATGCTCCATTGTAAAAAGCGCTATATAAATAAATCTGACTTGACTTGACTTGACTGTTCTAATGACCGGCTATATGAGTGAAGGCAAACCTCTTTGATGCATCACTAGTGTTACAGTGCCATTACCTTTTGAGCAAATCATTTATGCTAGGTAACTTCCAGTCAATGCAATCATATATTTTACAAATCTGCCAATCTAAGCAGTCGAGGGTTAAGAGCCTTGCTTTAAGGGCCCAACAGTGGCAACTTGTTTAAGTGGATTAATCCACATTTCCATCATCAGTCCAATGTCTTAAATGCTGATCCACCACTGCCCAGGAGCATTTCTCCTATTTCACTGAGCTTCCAGTCACTTCTGTGTTTTCAGTTTCAACTTAACCACATTGTGATAAGGTCAACATAACCACAGAACAGACAACTAAGGAGATTCTTTAAAACTATCTTTATTGTGTTTCCCCAACAGAAGGTGTGCTTAAGCAAGATCTACTGACTTGGTTGAAAGATGTAAAAAATACAGACCAAAGAACACTTTACTTTCCAAACACTTATGACAGTTAAAGGGACTGACAAATCAGATTTGCAAGTAGAACCCCCAGGACCGTGGCTGGTAAGGGTTGCTCAAGCATCACCATCATTACAGTTGCGGAGGAAAAAAAGAAAACCCGAAGCACTTTAATCTTTATTAATGAGTGGAATGATATGCATATAACTGCCATCTTTAAAAATGATCTGTTAGCAGCATATTGGGGGGGAAACTGACTGACATTTTCAAATGAATCACCACTGACAGATATAACCACATACCATGATTATTCAATCACTAGTGTGAAAAGATGGTTGACTTCAAAAAACAAACAAGAAACAGAAAAATGTTGAATTCAATCATACACAAAGCATGGTTTTTAGTGTAAATGTGTGGGGAAATTATGTAACTTCATTTTTGAAGGGGGAAAAAAAAAGATTGAATGCTGCCTTCAATGACCAGATTAATCTTAAGACGAATAGCTCCATATTTTCACAAAGCAGACTGTATTTGGGGAAAGCACACCTAAACAATGACACAATACCACTGGCTTGCAGTACAAGTGCTCAACATTACCCCTCAGATCACACATTTAAGTGCATAATTATGGAAAGTGGTTTCACCACGGCTGGATTCTTTTAAAGACAAAGATATGACCTTTGCACATTGAAAGTGCAGAATGTCACCTGTTAGATAAGGTAAGTCATTAGATATATATATTTTTGATAAAAAGGGCTTTTTAGCACACAAAGTGTGTTAACAAATTGTTATACTTAAAAGACCAGTCTTTCAGTTAACAGTTCAGTTACCCAACCTTATAACCTCACCTCACAATGAGCAGTGAAGCTCTGTGTGATAACAATCAGAACATAATGATTCAAAACTCCAATCTGTTATGGGATTTTATATGCATTTTTGTCTTCCTCTACTACATCCTGTACCTGTAACATCAATTTCATGGGACTTATTTCAAAGAACCATTCATGTTCACAATGGTCCACTTTCTAAATTCTGTTCATCTAAATACATAGCTGAACAGACCTGACTCACGAGAGGGGGACTAGCAGGATGAGAGGGCGCACGGAGAATTTCAGAGGACTGAAGACGAACTGGATTTCAAAATGCTACTCGTATAGAAAAAGAGAAACTTAACATTGCTACTTAAGTGTACATGGTTTAGTTCGGACATCCACCTACTGTAAACAACACACAACCACAGTGGTATCAAATCTCAGTGGAGCCCGCTTTCCTCTGTGTTGTGCGAATACTGTTCACACTAAACGTACGGACAAATCAGATGACCCCTGTGCCATCACTTTGTAGAACTAGGTTATGTCTATAGGAAAAGATAGGCGGAGATTAAATGAAAAGAAAAAAAAAAAAAAAAAATCAGTAATTACTACATAAGTGTAACTGAACAGCTATAGGTTTCAGGTGATTAATAAAAAACTACTGATTGTTTCTTTCCCTTTGCAGTGCGTCTCTTGGTTTATAGGCAAGAGGTAAAGTGTATAGAAAAGGCAGACTCAGTCTTAAGCAGGCCTGTAAATGCGTGTTTGCTTTTGAGCGAGTGTGTATGCCGTCATGCAATTGCTTTTGCCTCTGGCAAAAATGCCTCCCAGTACTTTATCAGCTGTAGGAAAGAGGAAAAAAAAAAATCAGATTTAAAATAGGTTTTGGTTTTGGGTTTTTTTTGTTTGTTTTTAAAAACACATGATACTAGTGCACAGAAATATAAATATCGTTACCTGGTGCTGTGAATGCAGAAGTGTCTCGAGATATCGAACGATTTGTTTTTTGAAATCCCGAGTCTTCTCTTTCTGTAAAGAAAAAGGGACGGACCAAAGACAGGTCAGTGCTTATAAATAACTTAAATATGTATATAATGTATCAAGCTGCATACCCACCTCAAATCTGATAACCTCCTTGCGTACGGTGGCAGATACCCTCTCAAAGTCTCTCTCATACTGACTGACTTTAGCCTCCCACTGCAACACAAAATGCAGCCAACAGCCAGAGTTAAAGGAGCACCTGCTTCTGATCAGCAGAACTTACACTGATACCGAATCAAATAGCATTTTATTCTTTCAATCAATTTAGCTGGAAAGGTATGGAATAGCTTATACATATATATATATATATATATATATATATATAGGGGGAGGGTGGGGGGGGGCGGGAGGGCGGACAGGGGGGGGGGGGGGGGGGGGGGGGGGGGGGGGGGGGGGGGCGGTTTGTGGGGGGGCGAGGGGGCGGGGCGAAACGCCGGGGGGGGGGGGGGGGGGGGAGGGGGGGGGGGGCGGGCGCGGGGGGGGGGGGAGGGGGGGGCCGAGGGGGGGGAGGGCAGCGGGGGGGAGGGGGGGGGGTGGGGGGGGGGGGGGAGGGGGGGGGGCGGGGGGGGGGGGGGGGGGCGGGGCGGGGGGGGTTGGGGGGGTGAGCGGGGCGGGGTGGGGGGGGGCGGGGGGACGGGGGGGGGGGGGGGGGGGGGGGGGGACGGCAGATACCCTCTCAAAGTCTCTCTCATACTGACTTACTTTAGCCTCCCACTGCAACACAAAATGCAGCCAACAGCCAGAGTTAAAGGAGCCACTGCTTCTGATCCATCAGGAACTTCAATGATTACCGAATCAAATAGCATTTTAATTCTTTCAAATTCTTTCAATCAATTTAGCTGGAAAGTTATGGAATAGCTTATACATATATATATATATATATATATATATATATATATGATATATATATATATAATATATATATATATATATATATATATATATATATATATATATATATAAAAATATAATAAGCTTATATATTATAAATATATATAGTTAAAAATGAACAAATTGTGCCATGAGACACCGCCAACCTCGCAGTTTATGTTGGTAGACTTAATTACTATAGGTGGCTCATCTTCAATAGATGAGATGATAATAGACAATATGCGAGATGATCAACAATATTCTTTTCTGAGCATAGGGACTGTGGTAGCCTAGTGGTTAAGATACTGGACTCTGGACCAGAAGGTCCAGGGTTCAAATCCCACCTCTGCCAAGCTGCCACTGTTGGGTCCTTGAGCAAGACCCTTAACCCACAATTGCTTGGACTGTAAGACTGTACCAACTGTAAGTCGCTCTGGATAAGGGCGTCTGCTAAATGCTGTAAATGTAAAATGTAGTGAGGATACGGTCAGTGCTTAAAGAACACTGACCAACTGCATGTTTCACTATGAAGAGTCATTTCAAATACAAGTCACTTTAAGTACGAGATAATATCGGAATAGTAACTACTGACATTTTGTCTGCGATCAAATGCATCATGATAAATATCGTGTATCATGAAAATGTCTTTAATGTAAGGCTGGGCAATATGGTAAACATACAGTGCTGGCCAAAAGTATTGGCACCCCTGCAATTCTGTCAGATAACGCTCCATTTCTCCCAGAAAATGATTGCAATTTGATATTAAAATGTTCACTTAATTTGTCTTCAATGGAAAACCACAAAAAGAATTGTCAAAAAGCCAAATGGGATATAATTCCACACCAAACATAAAAAAGGGGGTGGACAAAAGTATTGGCACCCTTTGAAAAATCATGTGATGCTTCTCTAATTTGTGTAATTATCAGCACCTGTTACTCACCTGTGGCACATAACAGGTGGTGGCAATAGCTAAATCACACTTGCAGCCAGTTAAAATGGATTAAAGTTGCCTCAACCTCTGTCCTGTGTCCTTGTGTGTACACATTGAGCATGGAGAAATGAAAGAAGGCCAAAGAACTGTCTGAGGACTTGAGAAGCAAAATTGTGAGGAAGCATGGGCAATCTCAAGGCTACAAGTCCATCTCCAAAGACCTGAATGTTCCTGTGTCTACCGTGCGCAGTGTCATCAAGATGTTTAAAGCCCATGGCACTGTGGCTAACCTCCCTAGATGTGGACGGAAAAGAAAAATTGACGAGAGATTTCAACGAAAGATTGTGCGGATGGTGGATAAAGAACCTCGACTAACATCCAAACAAGTTCAAGCTGCCCTGCAGTCCGAGGGTACAACAGTGTCAACCCGTACTATCCGTCGGCATCTGAATGAAGAGGGACTCTATGGTAGGATACCCAGGAAGACCCCACTTCTGACCCAGAGACATAAAAATCCAGGCTGGAGTTTGCCAAAACTTACCTGAGAAAGCCAAAAACGTTTTGGAAGAATGTTCTCTGGTCAGATGAGACAAAAGTAGAACTTTTTGGGCAAAGGCATCAACAGAGTTTACAGGAAAAAAAACGAGGCCTTCAAAGAAAAGAACACGGTCCCTACAGTCAAACATGTCGGAGGTTCCCTGATGTTTTGGGGTTACTTTGCTGCCTCTGGCACTGGACTGCTTGACCGTGTGCATGGCATTATGAAGTCTGAAGACTACCAACAAATTTTGCAGCATAATGTGAGAAAGCTGGGTCTCCCTCAGAGGTCATGGGTCTTCCAGCAGGACAATGACCCAAAACACACTTCAAAAAGCACTAGAAAATGGTTTGAGAGAAAGCACTGGAGACTTCTCAAGTGGCCAGCAATGAGTCCAGACCTGAATCCCATAGAACACCTGTGGAGAGATCTCAAAATGGCAGTTTGGAGAAGGCACCCTTCAAATCTCAGGGACCTGGAGCAGTTTGCCAAAGAAGAATGGTCTAAAATCCGAGCAGGGCATTGTAAGAAACTCATTGATGGTTACCGGAAGCGGTTGTTCGCAGTTTATTTTGTCTAAAGGTTGTGCTACCAAGTATTAGGCTGAGGGTGCCAATACTTTTGTCCGGCCCATTTTTGGAGTTTTGTGTAAAATGATAATTGATTTGACTTTTTTTTTTTCATTCTCTTTTGTGTTTTTTCATTGCAAGCAAAATAAATGAAGATACTAATACCAAAGCATTTGTGATTGCAATCATTTTCTGGAAGAAGTTGAGTATTATCTGACAGAATTGCAGGGGTGCCAATACTTTTGGCCAGCACTGTATTACATCACAATATTTAAAGGCAGCTTGACAACTATCTTATTTCACCATCTGTGAATATGAAGCTTGTGACAAATTTTAGGAGTCAGCTTAAACCAATGCAAAAAAAAAAAATAAAAACCATACACACAAACTTTAGCGGAACCGTTCTGCAAAAAAGTGCCTTACACCAAGAAAAGCAACAGATTGCAAGACATGCTGTCAAATGCTCAACAAATGGCGTCACCAACTAGCAAAGTGCCAACTCTTGCGGTTGAGAGAGACGTGTTCAAACTACTTCTGAATACTTTTGATCCAAGACACACACTGCTATTGTTTTGTCCAATTATTGTTATCGACACAAATCACAGAAGATAGAGCTATCGTTTTTTTTAACTACTGTACACCCCTACCTGAAATACACACTTTATAGTTAACGATTAAGTGGACAAGAATAAAAACAGAACAAACTGTGGCAACATTTAGAGTCACACTAGACAGACCCTGTCCATTTTCACTGATCATTCCAAATGTGGGCTGTTACTGAGGCTGCTAGTCCCTCTATCACAAAAAGGACAAGACACAGGTCAAGGCAGTCATGCCATGCATTACACTCGGAAGACGATCTGCCAATCAGTCCCCCCTCCCTCAGATATGGTTCATCGTGTCCGTGTGACACTTAACAGCTGAAGTTCACTTGACACTACTCAAACATGGCTTCCATGATGAGGTACAGATGAAACAAACAAAAAAAAAAAATCTGTTTGGAAACAAACACTCAAGGTCAAGTTTGCTGTAATACAGAAAAGAACCTAATCTCCACTGATGAATATCATGAAAGACCTGAGAAGATATGGAGTTGTTTTTCCTTCACAAGCCCTGTGAATCTTGTACGGAGTGCCAGAAGTAGAGGAAATACTGAAACCAAAATCTGACAGCCTTTTCCCAGAAGCTACAACTGGGTCGTGGTTGGTTCTTCCTCCAGGACAATGACTTAAATTGAGCATCCAAATTCATGATGAGCTGAAGGGGAGTGTGTGTGGAAGATCTGAAATAAATCTGAATTGAGGAGTGTCTCAGATTCCCATGTTATTCTCCAGCAGACCCAAGCAGTGTAGCACTATGGAGTAATTGGAGGGATAAACTGCAGTATTGTCAAACATTTATTTATGGAAAATCAATGTTAGAATAAATTTACTTATGTTATTTAAATACGTTTAGATTTTTCCTTGTATGTTCAGTACAGCACTGAGCTATAACACCTCAGATTTTTTCCCCAATGACGCTTATAATTCTGGAACTGATTGCATATCATCCGGTGTTCGGGTGAACATTACCTCTGTGATCTCGTCTTTAGCTTGCTGAAGTTTGTCTGGTTTGTTGGCCCACAGCAGCTTGGCCTCCGTCTCCCGCTTTTTCTGCAGCATATTCTGAGCGTCCTGCCAGCGCTGCCACGCCTTCATGCGGTGGTCAAAGCAAGCCTGGGCATGAACAAGCACACGCATACTTTAAGCACTTCTGCACTGGTGAGTCACAGCCCAGTCTTTGATTTATAATCCTTGTCCGATCCCAGAATTAGCTTCATTTAGTCAAAAAGGCACACATTATAACGACCTCACTGGTGTTAATGTTAGACATGCTCAGAGAGCTGACAAAGGTTCACATTAACAACTTTAAACTCAGTGAACTTATCAGTCTCCAGTACTTTTAGATCTCCAATACTTTAAACCTCAAGGAAATGCTTTAATTCTAGAATCCATGTGCTGTAACAAAAAGTTTACTTAATTAACACCTGACTTTGAAGTGAAGGCACTCTGGCAAAACTTCACGCGAGCGAACTGTTATGGCAAGAGAGGCCATTGCCGTTGAGTTTGTGTCAGTGCATTGGTGTAGCTACCTAATGTACCTAAAAGAGGTCATATTGAAATGAAAAGCTTGACTGTGCTTGAAAAGATTGTTTAAAAACTTCAACAATTCCTGAAACAACTGGGGTAGTAGAACTAGTGCTATAGCCAATCAAGTCCCTGCATCCCCTAGCACTAACACTGGGTCACTGTCAGCTGCATCCTAGTTGCTTCTTAACCATTCATGTATAAGAGCTTTTCTATAAGAATACAAGACCTCATAAGAACCCTAAAACTGACCAATTAAGAAACATCCTGGTGTTTAACACTGTAGATTTAGGGTTTTATACCTTAACAACCTAGCTGATGGCAAACGTGTCATTTGATGTGGCAAAAATATTAGAGAGGAATAATGAGAAGAGGCAATACTCAGAAAGAGGCTGAGGGAAAGGATATTCTGGTTCACAATGAATTGTAGGCTAACAATAGGAAAGTCAGAAGAACAGGTTCAAAGAATCCCTGAGAAAGCGATACGCAGAGGGTTGCATTGGGAGAAGAATGTTGCATTGAGAATCCAACACAATGGGCAGCACTTTGAACACATTTTATAAGTGGTCATAAACTTGTAAATAACTCATGAAAGAATAAAGTTCTGTTAAGACCAAGCACACCATTGTTTTTCTTGTGAAATTCTCAATAAGTTTGATGTGTTACATGACCTTCTTCCCATTGGAAATAATAAAGTTGGATTCAAAATGGCCACCATGGTCAACACCCATCTTGAAAAGTCCCCCCCTCCCATATACTAATGTGTCACAAACAGGAAGTTGATATCACCAACCATTCCCATTCTATTTAGGTGTGTCCATATAAATGCCCCACCCTGTATTTCAATAACCATATAATCTACAGAGCTAAAAGCTGATGCGCCATCTAGAGGACATCCTGGCCTTTACACTGATATATCATTTGTGGGGTTGGGTCATTTGTAAGCAGAGATCTGCTTTTTCAAAATGGCTGCAACCACGTTTTAGGGACACAAGAAACGTAAATTGCTGAATAATATTTAACAACGATTTTTCTATAAAGCCTATAATTTACATGTTTTACATAGAAAATAGTTTAAGCTCATTAACAAAGCAGTTTTTTACTGATTTGTACTTATGTTTAACCACTCAAGTTTACTTTCTTTTTAATGTCCTCTGTAGTGGACATTGGGATTTCCTTTTTGATCTGATGCAGAAGGGAAACAAAATACATAAAGAAAATTACTACATGTCCCATCATCTCAGACTTACTTTATTTCAAAATTACTTAAATGATCAAACTTTAGTTTTCCTGGGTCTCGGGATATGCCTTACAGTCAGTACAGTGTCATGTGTTTGACATTTTGGTGGTACTTCTCTTTTGATAAGGTACATGTTTGAATCTTGTGCCCAATTCTGCACCTTGCGTATATACTTTGGTCACACCTGTACAAAAGTACTGCTGCACCTGAAAACATGTTCTCCACAACATGGAAGGTGCCAAATGTGTTTAAAATCTTCACAGAGGGCCAAGCAGTGGCCCACGGTGCTGTGTGTGTTTGTGTGGGTGGGTCTTTTTATACATAGCCATACCCGGACAGCTCCTAGTAGGCGTATGTAGTCAGCAAGCAGCTCAGCAAAGATGAAGAAGTCATTAGCAGCCTGGTCCTGATGAAGCTGCTCAATACGGTCCTCTACTTCAGCCAGCTGGGAGAGCGCCCGAGAGAGCGCAGTGTTATCCTCCGAGCTACCCAACATCGCCACACTCTTAGCAAACACCGCCGTGTTCACAGACAACTCTGCAACCAAAATAAGTCACTCAGGTTTAAATGCATACAAACCATTTTATAGACTCTCCATAATCCACAGTGCAGCATTCACAGAGCATGTGCCTGTGAATGATCAAATTAACTAGCAGCACAAGTACCACAAGTACGTTTGGGCTCATGTCCAAAATGGTCCCAGTATCATTATTCCCTACACACATAACATGCATAGCAATATTAACCTTCAGGGAACAGAACTGTAAACTAATTGGAAGAGCTCCTTATACATCTTTGCTTAATTAGGTGCAAGAGTAGATTCCCTCTCCTAAACCCACTGAGCCCAGCGTAACCGGCACATGGTTTGATCAGCTCACACTTGCTGTTCCTAATACAGTATCTAGTGTCTAATGGAATGAACACACTGCTTTACAATGTCGATCTAGTAAGAGCCATTGTGCATCTTGAGTTCATTGAATCATTACAATGTAATACATGCACTGTTACAGCTTGGATCGTCCACTTGCGGCTATATAGTGATTTTTAAAGGAATCAATTTGGTGCCAAATACATGCAAGCAAACATGATTAATCGTGACAGAATTGATGTGATTAACATTAAATATTTTAATGGTTTGACAAAACTAGTAGTAACAAATGATAGTGAAGCAGCAGGTAAAAAAAAAAGCTTACTACTACAGCACGTAACCTTCCAGCTACCCGCACTGATCTGATGCTGGCTTTAAATGCTGCTGTAGAATCAGACAAACAAATCATCCCAAATCATGGCACCATGAAGCACTTAACATAGCTTGCTTGCCGAGAGTTACTGTGAGCTTAGAGCAATAGAATGATCAATGAAAACATCAAATGACGTCAAATTATTTCTAAGTTTAATGCTCGAAGGATAAGTGTTTATTTTGGAAATGGAGAGTAATATACACAAGAGATATTTAATAGCTCCTCAGATAAGCTTAAAATAATATTTATAATTCAACAGGCATACAAACAAAAAGAAACTTCGGTTTACCTATTAGTAAAAATTAAACAAGTAGATACTGCAACCTAGTACGAGATAGTTTTTCCCTTTGATTTCCTTAAATATTTAAGTCTTGTGGGTAAACGTGCAGACGGCTTTTACAGTAAGAAGAGTCAATGGTTTCCCACTCAATGGTAGTGGTTGAAACGGTTGATGGGTGTCAGCGTTTCCCGGCTACCAGTTTGTTTCCAACGAACAGAAAAGGATTAGTTTCTGTCTGTGGCCATAAAAACTGCATCTCTGCGCCAGCTTAAGTGTAAGCTTAAGTTGGAGCTTAAGTGTAAGCTTAAGTTGGGATGCAACTCAGCATTCTTCTTCCTCCAAACATGATGAGTTGAGAGTTTACTAAAAGTTCTATTTTGGTTTCATCTGACCACATGATATTCTCCCAATCCTCTTCTGGATCACCCATATGCTCTCTGGCAAACTTCAGACGGGCCTGGACATGTACTGGCTTAAGCAGTGTAGTCTCGTAGTGTGTTACTGATGGTAGCCTTTGTTACTTTGGTCCCAGCTCTCTGCAGGTCATTCATCAGGTCCCTCCGTGTAGTTCTGGGATTTTTGCTCACCGTTCTCATGATCATTTTGACCCCACAGGATGAGATCTTGTGTGGAGCCCCAGATCAAGGGAGATTATCAATGGTCTTGTATGTCTTCCATTTTCCAATGGTCAGCTGATTTATTCACACCAACCTGCTTGCCTATTGTAGATTCACTCTTCCCAGCCTGCTGCAGGTCTACAATTTTCTTCCTGGTGTCCTTCGACAGCTCTTTGGTCTTGGCCATGGCTGAGTTTGGAGTCTGACTGTTGAGACTGTGGACAGGTGTCTTTTATACAGATAATGAGGTCAAACAGGTGCCATTAATACAGGTAATGAGTGGAGGACAGAAGAGCTTCTTAAAGAAGACGTTACAGGTCTGTGAGAGCCAGAAATCTTGCTTGTTTGTAGGTGACCAAATACTTATTTTCCACCGTGATTTACAATTAAATTCTTTAAAAATCCTACAATGTCATTTCCTGGTTTTTTCCCCCCTCATTTTGTCTCTCATAGTTGAAGTGTAGCTATGATGAAAATTACAGACCTCTCTCATCTTTCTAGGTAAGAGAACTTGCGCAATCAGTGGCTGACTAAATACTTTTTTTGCCCCACTGTATGCATGTGTGTGAGTTTCTCATACAATAAATGTGCTTGTGAGAGAACGTGTATGAGCGATCAATGTGTTGCATGCAGCTTTACAGTAAAACATTATTTTACCCATCTTAAATAAAAAAAAAAAAAACAGAAAAACAGTATGCTGCAGTCAATGTCAATATTAAATCCATTCATGTATGGGAAATACTGCAGTATCTTGGCTATTTAGTCGGTACCGGTACACTACAGTACCCCATACAGCATGGCAAAGTACAGTATGTAACATGGTGCTCGGACTATGCCCTTTATTCGCCCAAACCAGACATCAAACGGTCTGTCTGAAATTTTGTTGCTCCCAAACTCGAATCAAAATTCTGACTTCCAACGTCAGTAAAACCTGTACCTGTATTACCCAGCCTCAGGGTGCGTGTTAATTGGATTCCAACTTCGAACAAACCCGATTCAAACAAACAGCATTCTGGGAACCTATGAAGTTTGAATTCCGAGGTTCCCCTGGAACATGTACTTCCAAAACAAAAACTAGCAAGTTACCTTTCCTGTGGTTGACGAGGGAGTCCACCATGATATGCAACTTCCTTAACTGCTGATCCTCACTCTCCACCTCCTGCAGCTTCTCCTCAAACCACTGACAACAAGCATAAGCACACATCAAGGCACAGTGGCCTTACGATCTACAAACCAATAATTTAACGTTAAAGCTTAATGCCATTAATAAGGGTGCTTGATTTGGTTCTGCACTGGCTCTCTAGCAGTCACAGTACTTACAATGTCAGACTCGTTCATTTTGATGGTCATCTTGTTTACTGCATCTGTGGCCTTGTTGATCATCTTGAGCAATCCAGCACCACTCAGTGCCTGAGTACCAACTGCTCTGGGTAACTAGCAGGACACACAGACACACACGCTGAAAACAACTTTCAAAGACACCCATCTCTCAAAACTGCAAAAACACATTTAAAATCTGAACCAATTCCAATGACATGAATAAAACAGACAGAACAGAAATTGATTCCTGAGCCAAACTAACAGCTCTACTCAGGGGTTTCACTTTTAGGGCACCCCTGAAAATAACACCATCAGAGTGCAAGAGCATCAGCTAACATGAGAGAGATATCTCACCTCTTCTTTCTCCAAAAACTCTCTCATATCTGGGTCCTGCAGCAGAGATGGATGGCACACGAGTCTCTGAAGGTACCTAGTGACATTCACAAACGTATACAGCAATGCATTTTCTCACCATTTGACAGGTGAACCACATTATAATAACAAATTCAATAATGACAATAATGAGAATAACCAAATAACAAAAAAATGCTGTTCAAGACCTTTCTAGGGCAGCTCTCCTCCTCTCGACAAACTCAGCTGACGAAGGGTCCTCCTTTCCGACCTTAACTTTGGTCATTCCTATTCAACACCAACAGAATTGCAGCAGTCCAAGCCCAAACTGAGATGAACTTAGATGTACTATTGTTTTCACTACAGATTCCAGGCGAGTTCGACTTACCCAAGATGCTCTTCTCTGGTGGTGGAGGCACAATATATCCATTCTGTGAATGTTTCTCTGAGAGTTTCTCGTAAAGACCCAGAAAATCACTGAAGCGCCTGCGTACAGTGAACTGCTTACTGCGGAACATGGGCAGTGTTGTCTGTTGTGTACAGATGCATGAGAGGGGAGATTACATGATTACAGTATGAACCAAGTTGCCAACAGACAGAGCATCACACACTGTACTTAAAGGAAAGTCTCTTTCAACAAGAAAATATTGCCTAGTGCCTAACGAATTATATTACAGGTATGCTGTTTAATGTCCATCTGAACAACATCCATTCGTTTTAACAACCGAGGTCTTAAAAATTACATGAAATTATAACAGGTAATAAAAAAAAATAATATTCTAACTCTGGATGTTGTGGTTATAAACGGTTGGTCACCTCAACAGCAAATGAACGCTGTGAACCCACAAAGAGGCGAGAGTTAAAGATTAAAGCAGAATTACATCACTCATACTCACACCAAAAGATCCTTAAAAGCTACACATCATGCCAAGATCCAAAGGAATTCAGGAACAATTGAGAAAGAAAGTAATTCAGATCTATCAGTCTGGAAAGGGTTATAAAGCCATTTCTAAAGCTTCGGGTCTCCAGCAAACCAGAGTGAGAGCCGTTATCCACAAATGCCGAAGACATGGAACAGTGGTGAACCTTCCCAGGAGTGGCCGGCCGACCAAAATTACCCCAAGAGAGCAGCGACGGCTCATCCAAGAGGTCACAAAATACCCCACAACAACATCCAAAGAACTGCAGGCCTCACTTGGCTCAGTTAAGGTCAGTGTTCATCCACCATAAGAAAGAGACTGGGCAAAAAAAGACCTGCATGGCAGAGTTCCAAGAAAAAAACCACTGCTGAGCAAAAAGAACATTAAAGTTTGCCTCAATTTTTCCAGAACACATCTTGATGTTCCCCAAGACTTTTGGGAAAACATTCTGTGAACTGACGAGACAAAAGTTGAACTCTTTGGAAGGTGTGTGTCCCATTACATGTGGTGTAAAAGTAAACGGAACTATGAATTCTGCTGTCTACCAAAAAATCCTGAAGGTGAATGTCTGGCCATCTGTTCATGACCTCAAGCTGAAACGAACTTGGGTTCTGCAGCAGGACAATGATCCAAAACACAGCAGCAAGTCCACCTCTGAATGGCTGAAGAAAAACAAAATGAAGACTTTGGAGTGGCCTAGTCAAAGTCCTGACCTGAATCCTATTGAGATGCTGTGGCATGAGCTTAAAAAGGCCGTTCATGCTGGAAAACCCTCCAGTGTGGCTGAATTACAACAATTCTGCAAAGATGAGAGGCCAAAATTCCTCCACAATGCTGTAAAAGACTCATTGCAAGTTATCCCAAACACTTGGTTGTAGTTGTTGCTGCTAAGGGTGGCCCAACCAGTTACTGGGTTTAGGGGGCAATTACTTTTTCACACAGGGCCATGTAGGTTTGGATTTTTTTTCCTCCCTTAATAATAAACACCTTCATTTAAAAACTGCATTTTGTGTTTACTTGTGTTGTCTTTGACTAATATTTAAATTGGTTTGATGTTCTGAAACACTGAAGTGTGACAAACATGCAAAAAAATTAGAAATCAGGAAGGGGGCAAACACTTTTTCACACATAGGTGTGTGTGTAACGAACTTCCTAATCGTGTGCACGCTTGTGCGTTAGCTCAGGTTTGGACTACAGACTGTTCCAACTTGTTTGTGTGTATGACTTTATACTACTTACTTGTAACAAGCTATAAATGGTGTTCCTACGTGTATGTGCCTGTCCTATTGTAAGTAGTACTCTTGTTTGTCCCCAAATACATGTATATTTTCTCTAACCTACAACTATATAAACTGGCTCACATTCACTAGGTGAATATCCGTTTCATCTGGCTGATCTTCCACACAAAACTGTCAGGTCCATCACACTACCCTCTTCAGTGGTACGGATTTACCCTACACAGGGTCGTAACAGTACATTACTGAATTTTTTTTTATAATTATGTGATTTTCCATTCATTAAAGTATGTAATTAGGTATGCTATGCAGATGGTAGCGTTGCAGTATCTCTGAGGTGTGTACATATTGTTTGCACACAGTTTCATTGTGCAAATACCCTTTATGTTTACACTACAGTAGCATAAAAAGCCCATGTAACTATGGTAATGTCTGGCCAATGTCCATTTTGGTCAACGCCCTAGTTACCCACAAACCATTTTATGAAATACGCAAATGAAAACCATGCCACTTGAAGCTCACTGCTCCAAAACTATGAAATAAATAATACGTTGTACTTCGATAGCACCTTTATAAAACTCAAGGTTGCTTACAAGAGAGAAAGACAAATTTACAAAGGAAGTTTCTGGAAATGTCTTCAAAGACTTGAAGGTGGAAAGACAGGTACAGTTGTGGATATCTAATTCAATAAATAAAATAAAAAATACATGATTGAAACCCAACAAGATGAGTGAGTACAGATGATAAGGTAAAATTAGCTTTCTAAATTTTACTACAATAAGCATTAGCTTTGGTGTGCTTCAGACTTTTTCCATTCCCTCACAAGCCACCAGCCCTGCACTGAAGGGGATTGATTCCTCTCACCTGTGCTGCATTCCTTTAATCACATATGCTATTTAAACCCTTTTGTTAGAAGCACTTGGGTAAATGCTGTGTATGCTGTTTAAACAATATATTCAATGGACAGCACAAGGACCGCCAAAATGTAAGAACATATACTGTGAGCAACTTTGGCCATACTTACACTACATTAAAAACATGTATTTAAAATACTAAATACTATGTCCAAGAAGTTGAATCTGTTCATCTGGACAGATTTTGTTGAAGAAACGTTTCGTCACTCATCTAAGTGACTTCTTCAGTCTCAGCAGTTGGAAAACTTCCCCAATCTTATATACAGCACGTTGCATAACGACTGGTACCAGCACCATTGCATAACAATGGGACCGGTGATCGGTTTAATATGGCAGATTGACATAGCCATAACGACAATGGCCACGTGTGCCATTCACACAGGATTGGGGAAGGGCTGCGACGGCTCCGTTGTAAGATGGTGAGAGGTGTGCTCTGAGTCCCCCTCTTCGGTTCAGGGATGGACGTTCCTTTTTACAAAAATGGCTTCTTTTACTCCGCATTCAAACCATCGTTCCTCCCTATCAAGGATCTGCACGTCTTCATCCTTGAAAGAGTGGCCACTGGCCTGTAGGTGGAGTCCTGACCTGATGAGGTAGCTCTTCTATGTTGTGCCATCCGTTTCGCCAGTGGCTGTTTGGTTTCCCCGATGTACAATTCCTGGCAATCCTCCTGGCACTTCACAGCATACACTACATTACTCTGTTTGTGCTGGGGGACCCAATCCTTGGGGTGTACCAGTTTCTGGCATAGCGTGTTTTGGGGTTTGAAAGCCACTGAGACGCGGTGTTTGGCAAAGATGGCAAAAATTGTTCAGACGTTCCTGCCACATATGGAATCACCACTGGTCTACGCTTAGACTGCGGTTGTTGTTCTCCTCTCGTCCTTCGTGGCCATTGTCGTTAATGGCTATGTCAATCTATGTCCAGACGAACAGATTCATCTTCTTGGATTTTCTTACCTGGATCATTGAGCATGCATCAAGACTAAATACTATGAATGGCATATGTGTGTTTTCAGAATGGCCAATGCTCAAGCCTTTGCTCGATAAATGTCTCTGATCTCTGGCCCAGCCTGACCTTAAACTTTGCTGAGCCAAAAACTTATTTTCTCTTTCTTTTAAAGTGGCACTGAACCAAAAATAAAACACTTTTCTATAAAGAAAAGCATACCTGTGTGGAGACTCTGTAGGCCATGTAGGCATTCATACCATCACCTGCAGAAAGGAGGCCACAGTGAGTCAGTCAGCATGTCAGATCAAATAGCACGAGACAGTGTCTCTATAGACTCTCTCTTTATATGTGTCCTTCCTGCAGACTCAACTGTGGTGATAAACGTTAGAGTTGTAAGAAGTTATGAGTTGGAGTTTCAAAGTATACTGACACCAGAGAACAGAAAAAGCAGACTGGCTACAACTAACGCAGTAGTCTATTTCCATTTTCACAGGGAAGAAGGTACGAAATAAGAAAGGTAGAGTAGAGAAATGAAACAATCTCAGGTGCAGAATTCCAGTAAACCAAGGTGTCTCACACACACACACCAAACCACCCAATGTTACGTCGGTGCTGATGTTCCATTTCCCTCTGAAAGTCAATTACTTTACATGCAACACTACTTACAGCCAATGTGTGGTTCTTCTATTCTAATAGAACTTCCACAGAGGGCAAGCCAAGTGGAATAGCGGCCAACAAACTTACCAACTTTTTCTGGGTTTGTGACTGAAATGTTCAAATCAAATTTGTCCTCCTTTTCCTCTTCCTCCTCATCGAGCTGAAAGAAAGAAAATAACAGAGAAAATATGATATAATATATACAAGACCACCTAATAACCAAAGGATTATGGAATATCTTTTAAAAAAATAATAATAAAACTCTGCCATGAACTGAAAGTGTGTTCAGATCATGATTTTTTTTATAACAGGAACTATCAGACAATTAACAGCCATACAAGGTGATAATATACGATTCATTCAATTATCAGCTTAGTACTGGTCAGGGTTCGTGGGAAAGCCAGTGCCTAGCTGGTGGCACAAGGCCCAAAGCATGAACAACCATAGACAGGGTTCCAGTCCATAGTAGGGCACACACCTTCACACCTACGACAATTTAGAAATGCCAATTAACCTTATGCATGTCTTTGGGATGTGGGAGGACCTGAGGATGCTGGATCTGTGAGGCAACCGTGCCAGCCAGAATGCATTAACTACTTATTTGTTCAATAACATCATTTTTATCATGACTGACCTCGTTGGCTACATCACAACACTCCGCTGCGCCGTCTCTGCCAACGTGGCACAAGTACCAGAGTGATACCTTTTTAATAGGTACTTTTATAAGAAACATGTGCAGGCTCTTTTCTTGTGTGGCATCCAGCGTGTCTTAATGTGTTTATGTGATGCAACCTACTATCACAGTAGAGTAAAGCATAAAAGGAAGTGTCCAAATTTGTTTAACGCCCTAACCATGTGTGTTCCCTACAGGTTACTAGTGCTCTATATAATATGTACAATGTAGGGAAGAGTGAATGGGGAACCATTTCAAAACTACAGGTCTTTCACAGATTCCAGCAGTGAAGGGCGATCTGCATCAAAACAGTGCATTAACTTCTGACATCCCTAAATGAAACTGTTCTGGGTCTCTCGAATGCCATTATTTATTTATTATACAGATTCTCTTCGATTTACAATGACCCGGACTTAGGAGATTTCGACTTTACAATTGGAATCCGATAATAAACAAATACACACTCAGCAGAAACCGTACTCTGAAATTTGAAGTTTCCCAAGCAAGCAATACATAGTACATGCAGCACTTGGATTAGAAAGACAACAGTGCATGAAGGGAGTCACATGGCAGGGAGTCACATGGCAGAAGTGACGAGTGCTGGGAAATGCAGTGAGGAAAAGCCATGTTCGCTTAGTAACAGTTCTTTTGCATTTCACTTTTAATTTTCTATATTTCTGCATAAATATGACCTAAAACATCATCAGATTTTCACACAAGTCCTAAAAGTAGATAAGGAGAACCCAGTTAAACAAATGAGACAAAATATTTTACTCGGTCATTTATTTATTGAGGAAAATGATCCAATATTACATATTAGTGAGAGGCAAAAGTATGTGAACCTTTGCTTTCAGTATCTGGTGTGACCCCCCTGTGCAGCAATAACTGCAACTAAACGTTTCCTGTAACTGTTGATCAGTCCTGCACACCGGCTTGGAGGAATTTTAGCCCATTCCTCCGTACAGAACAGCTTCAGCTCTGGGATGTTGGTGGGTTTCCTCACATTAGCTGCTCACTTCAGGTCCTTCCACAACATTTCCATTGGATTAAGGTCAGGACTTTGACTTGGCCATTCCAAAACATGAACTTTATTCTTCTTTAACCATTCTTTGGTAGAACGACTTGTGTGCTTAAGATCATTGTCTTGCTGCATGACCCCCCTTCTCTTGAGATTCAGTTCATGGACAGATGTCCTATAGAATCTCTCTGATAGAGTTCAGAATTCATTGTTCCATCAATGATGGCAAGCCGTCCTGGCCCAGATGCTGCAAAACAGGCCCAAACCATGATACTACCCCCACCCACCATGTTTCACAGATGGGATAAGGTTCTTATGCTGGAATGCAGTGTTTTCCTTTCTCCAAAACATAACGCTTTTCTTTAAATAAACCAAAAAGTTCTATTTTGGTCTCATCCATCCACAAAACATTCTTCCAATAGCCTTCTGGCTTGTCCACGTGATCTTTAGCAAACTGCAGATGAGCAGCAATGTTCTTTTTGGGAGAGCAGAGGGCTTTCTCCTTGCAACCCTGCCATGCACACCATTGTTGTTCTTCTGATGGACTCAAGAACATTAGCCAATGTGAGAGAGGCCTTCAGTTGCTTATAGAAGTTACCCTGGGGTCCTTTGTGACCTCACCAACTATTACACGCCTTGCTCTTGGAGTGATCTTTGTTGGTCGACCACTCCTGGGGAGAGTAACAATGGTCTTGAATTTCCTCCATTTGTACACAATCTGTCTGACTGTGGATTGGTGGAGTCCAAACTCTTTAGAGATGGTTTTTGTAACCTTTTCCAGCGTGATGAGCATCAACAACTCTTTTTCTGAGGTCCTCAGAAATCTCCTTTGGTTCGTGCCACGATACACTTCCACAAACGTGTTGTGAAGAGCAGACTTTGATAGATCCCTGTTCTTTAAATAATACAACAGGGTGCCCACTCACACCTGATTGTCATCCCATTGATTGAAAACACCTGACTAATTTCACTGCTAATCCTAGAGGGTCACATACTTTTGCCACTCACTAATATGTAATATTGGATCATTTTCCTCAATAAATAAATGACCAAGTATAATATTTTTGTCTCATTTGTTTAACTGGGTTCTCTTTATCTACTTTTAGGACTTGTGTGAAATTCTGATGTTGTTTTAGGTCATATTTATTCGGAAATATAGAAAATTATAAAGGGTTCACAAACTTAAGCACCACTGCAAGTGCTGTAAAAATAGGGCACATATTCACTACAATACTCTGACAATGGATATTTGTCAGAACGTATCCCCATCATAAATCGGGCCTGTCTGTTTATCAGAGTCATGTCAGCTTCGACAGCAACATGCTGGACAGGCAGGAGGTTACAACTGCACTCGTACAACACATACACACGGGGGCAGCGGTTAGCACGGTTGCCTCACAGCTCCAGCATCCTCATTTAATTCGGGTTCCTCCCACACTCCAAAGACATGCCTTAGGTTAATTGCCATTTCTAAATTGTAATGTGTGTGTATGAACGCACCTTACTATGGATTGGCACCCTGTCTAAGGTTGTAGGAACCGGCTTTCCCGTGAGCCCTGACCAAAAAATAAGCTGATAATATAATGAATTCTACTGAACTCTACTGAATCATATATTATCACCTTGTATAACTGTGTAGTGCTATTTCAACAGAAAAAAATTATAGTATCAAATCCACAGGCAGGGTCATGGGTTGGTATTTGTGAACCACAAAGATCTAGAATCGAGGCAACAGTGCCAACCACGTGCATTACCATGCTGCACTTCAGCCTCATTAAAACATGCCTCTATAATCTATGGCTAAATAATTTCCTTAATGATTTATGTACAAATATCATTCATGGATCCTGGTGTTTTTATTAGCGGTTATAACACTCCTGAGTCATTTCATTGGCTTAAGGAAACTACAATAAATGGACTGTTCTGTGTTACATACCTCCTCAAGCTTTCTGGACTGAACTTTAGAGGTGCTTGCTGAAGATGAGAGTGAGGAAGATGGTGCTGAGGGCTTCACTGTTTCTCTTTTTCGATGGTCATTATGAGGACTGTCCAGAGACAGCTCAACTGTGGCCTCTGGGAGAGAGAAAGAATTTGGCAGTTCAAACATGACACGTTGCCACAGTTCCCCTGAAAACGAGCAAGATGTTTATTCCACATTCACATCCATAATGCTCAGAGTAAAGCCCAGCACTAAGAGTGAAATGCCTCATCAGCACGATGTGGGTCAGGGCAGTGTAAAAGAATTTCTCGAGCTCTTCCTGTACCCAAAGGCAGCCTGCTGAAACATTTCCTTTGCAGCCTCTACACAGTAAACCATGAACATATAAAACTTTGAGGCTGCATACATACTAGAACCTATTCTGAAATTCTCCTAGACACATAACACATTGAAGGAAAATCCAACCAAGTAATGTAGTAAGGTGTTAGGTTACAGATAGTCATCAGTATGCAGTAAGGCAAAAAAGTATTTAGTCAGACACTGATTGTGCAAGTTCTCCTACTTAGAAAGATAAGAGAGGTCTGTAATTTTCATCATAGGTACACTTCAACTATGAGAGACAAAATGAGGAAATCCAGGACATCACATTGTAGGATTTTTAAAGAATTTAATTGTAAATCATGGTCACCCACAAACGAACAAGATTTCTGGCTCTCACAGACCTGTAACTTCTTTAAGAAGCTCTTCTGTCCTCCACTCATTACCTGTACACCTCATGTCCCACGCAAGATCTCATCCCGTGGGGTCAAAATGATCATGAGAATGATGAGCAAAAATCCCAGAACTACATGAAGGGACCTGATGAATGACCTGCAGAGAGCTGGGACCAAAGTAACAAGGTTATCATCAGTAACACACTACGCCGAGAGGGACTCAGATCCTGCAGTGCCAGACATGTCCCACTGCTTAAGTCAGTACATGTCCAGGCCCGTCTGAAGTTTGCCAGAGAGCATATGGATGATCCAGAAGAGGATTGGGAGAATATCATGTGGTCAGATGAAACCAAAACAGAACTTTTTGGTAAAAACTCAACTCGTCATGTTTGGAGGAAGAAGAATGCCGAGTTGCCTCCAAAGAACACCATACCTACTGTGAAGCATGGGGGTGGAAACATCATGCTTTGGGGCTGTTTTTCTGCAAAGGGGACAGGACGACTGATCCGTGTTAAGGGAAGAATGAACGGGGCCATGTATCGTGAGATTTTAAGACAGAACCTCCTTCCATCAGTGAGAGCATTGAAGATGGAACATGGCTGGGTCTTCCAGCATAGCAATGATACCAAAAACACCACTCGGGCAACAAAGGAAAATAAGCATTTCAAGGTCCTGGAGTGGCCTAGCCAGTCTCCAGACCCCAACCCCATAGAAAATTTGTGAGTTGGGACTTGAAAGTCCGTGTTGCCCAAAACATCACTGCTCTAGAGGAGATCTGCATGGAGGAATGGGCCAAAATACCAGCTACAGTGTGTGCCAACCTGGTGAAGACTTACAGGAAACGTTACATCAAAAGTTACGTTACAAAGTATTGAGTTGAACTTTTGCTATTGACCAAATACTTATTTTCTACCATAATTTACAATTAAATTCTTTAAAAACCCTACAATGTGATTTCCTGGATTTTTTTTTCTAATTTTGTCTCTCATAGTTGAAGTGTACCTATGATAAAAATTACAGACCTCTCATCTTTCTAATTAGAAGAACATGCACAATCAGTGCAAGTGGCTGACTAAATACTTTTTTGCCCCACTGTACATATTTTTACACTCATCAAACGATTTGGTGAGGCACGTGCTCTCTGCATGAACGCAGCATAGCAGAGCTAGTGTACCGCCACACTTCTTTAATTTGTCACCTTTCTGTAAATGCTTTATAATACACAAGACGTCTTGAACATTCATAAGACACTACCTGAAAACAGATCATCCTCTTCAGATTGCAGTCCGTTGGTTTTGGAGCTCGTGTCCATGCTGGGTTTTGGGGTTGAAATGACGTGCTCAGTAAAAAGGTCAGCTGAAGCTTTATTAGACTGCTCAGCACGAGAATTACTGCCTTTTGCCTCTGTGAACATGTCATTGCTCCGCTCATTAACGGACTGAGTTTTTTTTGCTGGGGCTTGCAAAGGCTGATCAAACAGGTCATCATCATCTTCGTCACCAAACAAGTCAGCGCTGGCTGGTTTCTTACTGGATGTAGCACCACTTACAGACTTACTGAAAGGGTCAATGGGCGGCTCTAGAGTAGCAGCTTTTGGGGGCTCCTCAAAAATGTCCTGGCACTTTCTCGTGATGTCAGTTTGAGGTACGCCAAGCACCTCAGTATCTGCATTAGCTGCTGCTTTCTTGGTGACATTACTCTTTGGTGGATCCACACTACTTGTGTCAGTGAGTGGCTTCGCTCCTGACTCGGCCAAAGGATCAGCTAGCCCCTTACCATCCAGCTTTTCCACATGCGCTGTGCCTTTAGCATCTGTCGACCCTCCACTTGCTGCCTTTTCTGTTTTAGAATTTATCCCACTTAATGGGTCAGCAAGGAGATCTTTAAAAGGCTCGCTGGTGCTTACAGGAGGAAGGGAACCCACTGTAACATCAGAGAGTATCTGCAGAAAAGACAAACAACATGTAAATTTAACAGCAGCCTAATATGTGGTCAAACACTATGGCCAATAGTTTGTATACATCTCTTCCAGTTAGG
This sequence comes from Ancistrus triradiatus, assembly GCA_025084515.1. Classification (NCBI taxonomy): domain Eukaryota; kingdom Metazoa; phylum Chordata; class Actinopteri; order Siluriformes; family Loricariidae; genus Ancistrus; species Ancistrus triradiatus. The sequence goes on along the minus strand of JAJAGP010000482.1, from coordinate 140,405 downwards.
GATCTCTTTTCAGCCAAACAATAGTGCAACAAATGAGGAAGCACACGCTCCATATGAGAAAACAAGTAAGTGTTGGAAAGATCACTGATGCCGTGACATTTTACCTGGCCAAGGACACAACACGCAGCAAATTTACCAAGGATGGTCGCAACAATCTACTCCTTATTGTCTGTTCTGCAGCTTTAAGAGCTCCCACTCTTCTGGGAAGACTTTCTACAAGATTTGAGAGCGTCTGCAGGAAGTTTGCCCAATCATTCAGAAGAACATTTGTGAGCTCAGACGCCGATGTTGGACGAGAGGGCCTGGCTCACAACCTCCATTCTAGTTCATTCCAAAGGTGTTCGATGGGGTTGATATCAGGGTTCTGTTTGGGCCACTCAAGTTCTTCCACACCAAACTCACCCAACTATGCCTCCATGAACCTTGCTTTGCGCACTGGGGCACATGCCAGAACAGCCAACTGTTCACACAAGTTGGAAGCATACAATTGTCCAAAATGTCTTGGTATGCTGAAGCATTGCGATTTCCCTTCACTGGAACTAAACCAAAACCTGAAAAACAACCCCCATATGATTATTCCTCTTCCACCAAACTTTACAGTTGGCACAGTGCGTCAGGCAGGTAACACTCTTGGCAATCACCAAATCCAGTCTCAACCATTAGACTGCCAGATGGAGAAGCTTGGGCCACCATTCCACAGAACACATTTCCACTGCTCCAGAGTACAGTGACGACATGCTTTACAACACTCTAACCAAAGCCTGGCATTGGGCTTGGTGGTGTAAGGCTTGCATGCAGCTGCCCGGCTATGAAGCTCCCAGTGCAGTTTTGGTGCCGATGTTAATGCCAGAGGAGGTTTGTAACATTGGCAACTTGCGCACCATGGGCCTCACCACTCAGCAACAACGCTCTGTAACTATTTGGTTGCTGTGGTTCCTAAATGCTTCTACTTTTCAGTAATACCATTCGCAGATGATCGTGGAACATCTAGAAGGGAAGGAATTTCACCAACTGACTTCTTGTAACAGTGGTATCTTATTACAGTACCATGCTCAAATTCAATGAGCTCTTTAGAATGACCCATTATTTCACAAATGTTTGCAAAACAGACTGCATGGCTAGGTGTTTAAATTTTATACACCTGTAGCAATGGGACCAGAAGAATCAATTGAATTCAATGATTACTAGATGTGTCCGAATACCTTTGCCCATATAAGGTATATTATGCAAACTGACATACACCCATAATTGATGACATTGCTTACCTAGATAAGTCACCCCAGCCCTTGTCTCTAGTCTATGACTTCAGGCATAAAGAAATAGTGTGGCTCACATGTGAGTACTGCACTGTAGGGGTATACCAAACAGCTGGGTAAAATACCATGTATGGTCACATCCCTAGTATGCAGAGCAACAAATGAACTGTAGTTGTAGAACAGGCTGAGAGAACGCTGAGAGAACGCTGAGAGAACGCTGAGAGAACGCTGAGAGAACGCTGAGAGAACGCTGAGAGAACTGACGCGAGGATTGCGAGGATCTGGCAACCCAGACTGATCCGCGGTTGCACAGAGGACG
>JAJAGP010000482.1:82500-138730 GCA_025084515.1 Ancistrus triradiatus | reverse complement strand
CCCTTTTTGAGTCTTGGTCCTCCCAAGGTTTCTTCCTAGAACTAGGGAGTTTTTCCTTGCCACTGTCGCCCTAGGCTCGCTCAATTTGGGATTGGACGTAGTTATTAGGAGATAATCTAAACTTGTAAAGTTGCTTTGAGACAATGCTCCATTGTAAAAAGCGCTATATAAATAAATCTGACTTGACTTGACTTGAACATTATGATAAGGGGAGCTGACAAAATCGACAAAAGGCACTTTCACACCACACAGCTCTAGCAGCTAACTGGGGAGGAACTACCCACTTCAGAGCTCCCCAGAGAACTACATCCGTTCCAGGGCCCTTTTTGGTCTGCATAAGCACTGCCAGTGTCGAAGTGACATTACTCAAAATCCCGTTGCATCTCCTCTGTCGCATATCGGCTCAGTAAAGCCTGGACTTCACTGTCGGTCCATCTGTTTGTGTGGGGTTTTTTTTTTTCCTCCAGTTTAAGCACGAAGATCTGTTGTTTATATGGCTGTCGTTTAAACATGGCGGTTACATCACATCTGGACCGATCGCCAGACACTTAAGTCACTCACTGGCCGTTTCTCAATGTGCGTACTTCTCTGTGCTTGTGTTCTTGTGAAACATCATCAGTGGCAGCCCAAGTACTGTCTCCATTTCTAAGTTCACTTCCAACCAAGTCCGCTCCAAATCCCCGGATGTGTTCTCAATCCGCCCATATTACCGAGGATGCATCGGAGCAGACTTGTGTGGACTTGAACAGCGAAAATATCCCACAATGCATTGCCAGCTCGGTAATGGTGGGTGAGAGAACTCCCAACTGGATGTATAATTTCTTAAGTAATACTGTTATTGTGTCATAGAATGAAGTTATAAAATTTTTTTAGGCCAGAATGTAGTTGTTTAAAATTCAACTATGCGGTCAGTTTATCTAGATAGAGCTCACATTAAAAAATGCTCAGACGATTTCGGAGATGTGACGTAAAGTTATTAATAGGGATGCACCGATATTGAATTTCTTGGGCTGATACGATAACCGATATTCAGAATATTATTGTGGTCGATACTGATGTTAAAAACTGATAATATAACCTGTGAAAAATGTTTAAAAAATGTTCACGATAACCCATATATGAACTGTAGTTAAAAACTAGATCAGTAATTAATTTTAGCAATAAAATAAAACAATAAGCAACTAAAAGATAAATCAGACATGACTATTACTATAAACGTAAGGTGAAGATCACTCAAAGGAAAAATGAGTTCATTCCAGTTTATTTTCTGACCTTTAGCTTTCAATTCTTACAGGCAGCAACAAGAACTACTACGTGTGTAAGAAAGCGTAAGATTGAGAAGCTCCAAGAAAGAATAGAACTGCATATAGAACTATATACTCAAACATCAGATATTTTGCTTAATGAGTAAAACAAAGAAATATTCTCATGTAAATATATAATAAATATCGGTTAAAATTCTAATATTGGACCGATACCGACAACTGAAAAAAAATCCATATATCGGCAAAATAATATATCAGCCGCCGATATATCGTGCATCACTAGTTATTAACGTATTTATTATGCATTATATAAATTATTTCTTCAGCCTGTATTCTAAATATGAACTGTCTGATATAAACTGAAGTTCATAATTAAATTCCCTTCTAAAATCAGACTTGTTTGGTGCTCGCTTATGTTTGGGAAGGTTTTTCATTATGCTTAAATGCGATCGGTCCATTGTTACACGTACATTAAACTATTCAAAGGAAAGTAAAAGATCTGAGCACTTGTCCCACCACTGACAGGCTCTATACAAGAGGTTTTAGGATTTTATCTAGGTGTAAAAGTAAACCGTGTTGTCTCCATAGCCAAGTACGCTGCTGTTCCAATTGTAGAATAACCGAACTGCGTCCTCCCTTCATCGGGAGAACGTACTCGCAAGTCCAACTTCCTAGTCCAGACTTAGGAAGTACGCAAGCCCGAGCTTCGCGTACTTGGTATTGAGAAACGGCCACTGTGTGCTGAGAAGACCCTACCCAGACATAGGAGCTACAAAAGTCCCTAGACATGACGTTCTAAGAACTACATTGGTGGTTTTACAAAAAGGTGGCTGAGCTGTGTATACAACCTTTAATACAAATATCTTGGTAGACATAACGCACAAGTACTGTACTTTTTAACACTATGTTAACGACTTCACATGTAAGATAAGTTTTAATATGTTTATGAGCAGGGACATTATTCTCCAGATATGCTCCAGAATATAAACATGACTGCTTCTGGACCCGCTGGTAGGTCTGTGGATTTGAAATGGTTAAGCCTCATAACTGAGCAGCACATGACAGTCATCAACGTCAATTCTCACATGAGCAGGGGCTGTACGTTTTGACCAATGGTTTTACAGCCAAACTCAGAGCTAAAACTAACAGATTGCAGCAATGTTTGGAAAGACTGGTCAGAGCTGAAGTTTTAAGTCAGCACTTCCTTGAAATCCCAGGGTTCGTGTCTTAATGACTCAACCCTGTTTCAAAACTAGGGGCAGTTTTAACAGTCGTTTGCCAAACCTATTATATAGGTATTTTAATAACATTTGCAAACGCAAATTTAGGTCAAATACAGAGGCACAGATACAAGGGCCACCCAAGTGTTTAGTATTATCATTTAATGCAGCCAATGCACCCGTTGTACCTCTAACAAACACTTAGGAACATATTTGGTAGTATTTAGGTACTTTCCCAACCACTTGATGCAAACGGACACAGTGAAGCCGTGAACTAGTCGAGCTGTTCGCATTAACCAGCTGGTTTATCCGGGTTTTCGGAGTCCATGTTAACGGCTGCGTATCAACCCGAACCCAAGTACTAAATGCAGTGTCTAAATAGTAAGAACGCCAATGGCTGCGTACCAATTTAACACACGAGCTATAGTTGGTGCTGTACTATAGTGTTTGGGACACAGCCAATCTGTGAGCGCTAGCTAATAACTGGAGAAATGTGGCTGAAAGTAAGACTAAAAGTAGGACACACTCGTATGTTTGAGCTGGATAACCGGAGAAATGTTTTGTCAACATGTCAACTACCAGAAGCAGATTCGGAGGTAGAGCGCGCGCACAGTAGAGTTCACGCCTGAAGTTTAGCGCTGCAGCACGAAGCAAAATAGCATTAGCTTAGCTGCCTAGGCTAACCAGCCACACGTCTCCGCACTCCTCAGGGAAACAACTAACGCCGCAGCGCGTCAACTCTGAGCTGTACTCACACCGCCTGTGAAGATATCCGCTCCTTCATCGCTGTCCTCGTCGTCGTCCAACTCAAGCTCCTGCTCCTCTGAGTCTGGAAAAGGAGGCGGACTGCGCTCCGAACCAGCCGCCATCTTTTTCTCTCAGTCTACCACAACCACAGTAGAGAAGCAACCAGCGAACAGCCGCGGCATCCAACTTTAGTTTGGAAAGACGGCAGAAACGCATCCAATGCAGCAGCGCCACCTACTTGTAATTTAACACGTACTGTACACTGCTACTACAGGAATGCGCCGTTTAGCGTCCGCCTTGCAGTCCGAAACAGGACGTTGACTGATACACTTGGCATCAGTGATTGTTAATAGACACTGTGCTCTTAATCAATAACTAATTACATTTTCTGTTTTCTCTCCGAGCTGTGTTCCGGTACCAGTTCCTGCCCCACACATGATGTTCATCCACTGCAGCTTCACTCAAGCTGCTTCCGTCATCAGCTCCAGCCCCATCATACCCGGGCCACTTAATGTCAATGTGCATACTTCACATTTTATTCGAACTATGACTCCATGACCTTAGTTTCGTTCTTAGATTTATCATCAGGAGGTTGGGTCCCTTTTTGAGTCTTGGTCCTCCCAAGCTTTCTTCCTATAACACTCAGGGAGTTTTTCCTTGCCACTGTCGCCCTAAGCTTGCTCAATTTGGGATTGAATGTAGTTATTAGGAGATAATCTAAACTTGTAAAGTTGCTTTGAGACAATGCTCCATTGTAAATATATCTGACTTGACTTGACTTGGACATTACCATAGTCACAAAGTAGTTTAGATACTTTGCGCATAGTGTTTTATTTCAAATAATCATTTCAGTTCAAACAAAAAGTAAAAACTTGTAACACCTATCAAAAATGAGAACGCTACCACGATTACTGCCCTTTCAAGACTGCAATTCTCTTTTCTGTCAGCAGGTGTAACGAGTGTTTGCTCATACTAGTTTTCCTTTATTCAGACATAAAGTTTATCAACACTAGCAGTTCAGCGATATGTGCAGGACATCCTGTAGCCACACATAGCAAGGGTTTCCCAGGAATGTCTCTGCCAGATCACAGCACAGTCACCAGATTTATCGCCAATCGAGTATTTATGGGACGAGCTGGGATGCCAGATTCAGCAACCTATGTGTATGCAGGACAGCAGCAACGTCTGTGGGCAAGTGTACTGCAGGTTAGCATACAGAACCAGTATGCCCCCATGCTCAGCTGTATCTTATCTTGTATCCAGGCTAGAGACGGCCTAACAGGATACTAGGGCCTGCTAGTATAAATGTATCCTTTTGCTAATATTTTGTAATCACTTACGTCATCATTACATTCATACACTAGGTTTCATTTGCTTCCAACAACTTTTTATTGAGTTATTCTTTTTTTTTTAGTTAATTTTTTGTCAATGAGTGTATATATGTTCAGGACGTGAACTGGTGCCTGTGGCTGCTCCAGGCTTTGTTAACAGAAGAAAAAAACAAAGGAGATCATGCATAAGGTGTTGACAGTAGGTAGACATTTTACATTTACAGCATTTAGCAGACACCCTTATTCAGAGCGACTTACAATTGGTACAGTCTTACAATCCAAGAAATTGTGGGTTAAGGGTCCTTCTCAAGTGGCAGCTTGGCAGAGGTGGGATTTGAACGCTGGTGCTTCTGGTTCAGAGTCTAGTACCTTAACCGCTAGGCTACCACAACAGACTAGGCTACTACAACAGACTGTGGCTACCACAGACATCCTTACTTTTAAAAGTTTGACAGATTCAGTTGAAGATATTATGAGAAATCTTGAGATATAGTGTAGGTTTAATATGTACACCAGTGTAATATACACTTGCCAGCCACTGTACCAAACGTTCCTTGCTAGTATTAGGCTGGACCCAGTTTTGCCTTCAGAACTGTCAGATTCAGCAAGGTGCTGAAAACATTCCTCAGAGATTTTGGTCCATATTCACAGAAAAGCATCATACAGTTGCTGTAGATTTTTCAGTTGCATATCCATGATGTGAATCTCCTGTTCCACCACATCCCAAAGGTGCTTTACTGGTTCCAGATCTGGTGACTGTGGAGGCCACTTGAGTAGCATGAACTCACTGTCATGTTCAAGCCACCAGAAGATGGGGCACTGTGGTCATAAAGGGATGGACATGGTCAACAACAATACTCAGGAAGGCTGTGGTGTTTAAAAATTGGTATTAAAGGGCCAAAAGTGTGCCTAGAAAATATACCCCACACCATTACACCACCAGCAGCCTGAACTGTTGCCACAAGGCATGATGGATTCATGTCTTCAAGATGTTTACACCAATTCCTGATGATACTTTCCAAATGTCACAGCAGAAATCAACGCTTAGACCAGGCAGTGGTTTTCCAATCATCCACTGTCCAATTTTGGTGATCCCATGTGAATTGTAGCCTCAGTTGCCTGTTCTTAGCTGACAGTAGCAGCACCCAGTCGGGGTTTCTGCTGCTGTAGCCAATCTGCGTCAAGGTTCAACATATTGTGTATTCAAAAATGCTCTTCTACATACCTCGGTTGGAACAAGTAGTATTTGAGTTACTGTTGCCTTTCTTTCAGTTCAAACCATTCTCCTCTGACCTCTGGAATCCATGAGGAGATCACCCAGAAAACTGCTACTCATTGGATATTTTCTCATTTTCGGGCCATTCTCAGTAAATCCTAGTGATGGCTGTCTGCGAAAATCCCAGTAGACCAGCAGCCTGAAATACTCCTGTCTAGCCCCAATAACCTTGGCACATTTAAAGTCACTTAAATCACATTTCTTACCCATTCCGATTCCATTCCATAACCGCCAGCATTCAACAGTGCCATCATCTAACCACAAACACAGAGTGTCTAGGGAAAAGCATAATACTCCTTTGAAATAGTCACTTTTTTGTCTTACAGCCTGAAACCAAAATATTATTCAATATACAGTATTTAATACATCATTCCTGCTTTATTTACACACTTGAGTAATAAAAATTGCCTTAAAAAATTCTCTCTTTCATTATTCTGGCAGTTACAGTCGTATGAAAAAGTTTGGGCACCCCTGATAATTTTCATGATTTTAGTTTATAAATCATTGGTTGTTCAGATCAGCAACTTGAGTTAAATATATCATATAGTAGATGAACACAGTGATATTTGAGAAGTGAAATGAAGTTTATAGGATTTTACAAAAAAGTGTGCAGTAATTATTCAAACAAAATTAGGGTGGGGGGCAGGTGCATAAATTTGGGGCACCCCAACAGAAAAATACATCAATATTTAGTAGATCCTCATTTTGTAGAAATAACAGCCGCTAAACGCTTCCTACAGCTTCCAGTCTGGATTCTGGTTGAAGGTGCTTTGGACCATTCTTCTTTAGAAACATCTCCAGTTCAGTCATCTTTGATGGTTTCCAAGCATGGACAGCCCACATTTTCAGTAATATTCATGTCTGGGGACTGAGATGGCCATTCCAGAACGTTGTACTGGTTCCTCTGCATGAATGCCTTAGTAGATTATGAGCAGGGTTTGGGGTCGTTGGCCTCGGTGCAACTTTGTCACTGATTCTTGAACATTGTTCTTAAGAATCTGGAGATATTAACTGGAATCCATGCGACCCTCAATTTTAACAAGATTCCTAGTACCTGCACTGGCCACACAGTCCCGCGGGCATTATGGAACCGCCACCAAATTTTACTGTGGGTAGCAAGTGTTTGTCTTGGGATGCTGTGTTCCTTTTCCGCTCCTTGTTATGTCCAAATAACTCAATTTTAGTTTCATCAGTACACAGCACTTTATCCCAAAATGAAGCTGGATTGTCCAAATGTGCTGTAGCACACCTCAAGTGACTCTGTTTGGTGGCGTGTCTGCAGAAATGGCTTTCTTCTGCATTACTCTCCCATACAGCCTCTCCTTGTGCAAAGTGCGCTGTATAGTTGAACGATGAACAGTGACACCATCTGCAGCAAGATGAGGTTGTAGGTCTTTGGAGGTGGTCTGTGGCTTGACTATGACTGTTTCTCACCATCCTTCGCCTCTGCCTATCTGAATTTTTCTTGGTCTGCCACTTCGGGAGTTCCTTAACTAGAACTGTGCCTGTGGTCTTCCATTGCCTCACTATGTTCCTCACAGTGGAAACTGACAGCTGAAATCTCTGAGAGAGCTTTTCCCTTTCCCTGAACCATGATGTTGAACAACCTTTGTTTTCAGGCCATTTGAGAGTTGTTTTGAGGCTCCCATATTGCCACTCTTCAGAGAAGATGCAAAGAGGAGAAAAACTTCCAATTGGCCACCTTAACCCTTTATCATAGTTGGACTCACTTGTGTATGTAGATCAAGGGTCAGTGAGCTTACAAAACATATTTTGTGTTCCAATAATTAGTGCTAAAGGTATTCAAATGACAAGGGTGCCCAAATTTAATGCACCTGCCTAATTTTGTTTGAATAATTACTGCACACTTTCTGTAAAACCTATAAACTTCATTTCACTTCTCAAATATCACGGTGTTCATCTGCTATATGATATATTTACCTGAAATTGCTGAGCTGGACAACCAATGATTTATAAAGAAAAATCATGAAAATTATCAGGGGTGCCCAAACTTTTTCATACGACTGTAACTAGCACATAGAAATAATTTTGGTAATCCTAATTGACCTAAAAGAGGAAGAGTTTATTCTGATTTCATGTGAGGCAGTGAGAAAAAACATGCACGTGTCATTTTATATAGTGTATGTAAACTTCTGGTTTCAACTGTATATATAATGTATGTATGTATGTATGTATGTATGTATGTATGTATATATATATATATATATATATATATATATATATATATATATATATATATATATATATGATTACAGTCAAGGGTAAAGTCTAGCCAGTCTCACACTCAACATATGAAATAAGTTGAACCTTTCATTGAAATAATTTAATAGTATTTTTGTAGTATGTGCACCCTTCCTTTGACAACTTAACTGTGCTGATTATTCTATATTGTTTAATGAAATTGTGAGACTACATAACAAGGTGTATACAGCATCTCTTGTGAACTAATTCATTCATCCATTCATTGTCTATTCTGCTTAATGCTTAATCTTGGTCAGGGTTGCAGGAAAGCTGGTGCCTAGCTGAAAATGATTTCAGACACTACGTTATATGCCTTTGCTCATTAACATACTGAATGTTAAATGCTGTTAACTGTAATTAACATGGAAGAAAGCGATTAACAAGACAAAATATTTGAATCATTTGACATAAATTTTTACACAGTCGTACCTTTTGGATCCATTTTTGCATATATATTTTCCCAGGTGCCTAATAGACGTATTTTAAGAGGAACCATAACAGAAATCAATGTTATCTTTTATAACCTTTAATTTCGAAGAGTGCAGATTCACAGAATTAACCACACTGCTAATGCCTTAATAGCTTTATTGTGCCCAACTGGAACAACCTCCAATTAAGGTAAAAGCAACATTTTCAGAGCAATGAGGTAGAGACTCTTAAACCCTAAAAAGCAGGCATTGAGCTCAGCACAACAAACCTGAATAAAAAGGCAGGGAGAGAGAGGCAGACAAATACAGACATAAGACTAGGTCTTTGGCACAGAGCTTTAAAATCCAAATCAAACTGAAACCACATTTGATCTACAGTGAGTAACATCAGATCAGCTCTATAGCAGAGTTAGTTCAGTTTAATAGGAAAGCAGTAGTACAAGAGAAGAAATGAAAGGGTCATGCTTAATTGGCTCTGCCTCTCACATAGTATGAACATATGTAAAACCTGACTCTCCCGTTCTCCAAAAGTGCAAATAAAAAAATGCAACAATTGAATTAAAACTATGTACAGTCCACAAACTGCGTTTGTTTAAAGTTTGTTTCAGTGTTACTGTTATATGCAGGCAGCAGCCAGATTAAAATACAGGGGTATTGCTGCTGCATAGCCATGCATCAACCATTTAGTCCCAGTAGTCTGAGTTGAAGCACAGAGCAACCACTAACTCCACATCTTAACTTAAAAACAAAGATAAACTAGGTAAAGAGTGTACACTTGCCCTAATTTTTCACAGGCTAAATTAACACCAAAATAATAATAGACAGGCCCGTTGACCTGTCTGTGCCAACAGTTCTAACAACATTATGCCAAAAATACCAACATTAATGGATACAGATGCAAGGTATTTAAAAATATATATAACAAAAAATGTGGAACCTGCACAAATTTCCATGGTGATGGTTGTCCAGGTAACTGTGCAAATGGGTCACCATCACTCGGCCCTTAACTCTGCATAGTCCTTTAGTGAACGTGTAAACAGCAAAAGGAGAGGAAGCAGTGCAACACAAACTTTCTACAGTGGCTCTCCTGGCTCTGTTAGCTTGAGAGATAAGATGGCACAGTAAACCTCTCTGGGCTTGGTGAGCCCACGAGCCCCAGGGTTAGCAGCAGTGTTATAGTTGGTGCATACAGTTTAGCTCAGGCTGAGGCGCTTCTGGTTGCGCATAAGAGGACGATGACTGTTCAGCATGTCCATCGAGTGCTGCCAGTGCCAACAGGAGCGGCAGTAGTACTTAAAACAAGCCTGAGGGAGCACAGAGACACATGTTTTGTATTCATTGCTAAGCTTAAATGCTTAACATTTACAGCATTTAGCAGACATTCTTATCCAAAGCAACTTACAATTGATACAGTTACACTCCAAGCAGTTGTGGGTTGTGGGTCTTGCTCAAGGAGCCAACAGTGGCAGCTTGGCAGAGGTGGGATTTGAACCCTGGACCTTCTGGTCCATAGTCCAGTACCTTAACCGCTAGGCTACCACAGTCCAATGCATGGTAGCCATTGATTTCATATGTCCAAACAACCTTTCATTAATAGTGTTAAAAGTTCACTGAAGCACACCAGCCAGATTTGTTCCTTTCATAGCTGCAAATTGTTACATATCAATGTATGTAATTGATATGACACATGTATGACATATGACATATATTTATAGAAAATAAATATAATGTAGTTCAGTGCATCTATTGCAAATAGTACTGTATATATGATTCGAATATTACTTCTTAGAATACAGATACATTAAAATGCCAATAACAGCACTCTGACCGACGCTCTACAAGTATTACTCCGCGGCATACACACATAACCTAGCAATGACGCCCGCCCTAAAAAGCAGCCAAGTTATAATGACACAAGTAAAACACTGCTGAAATGAAAGCGATAATTAGTTTGTCAAATATATTGGTGTTGAAAACGATTTAAAAGTTGGAAGATGAAGCTATTAAAGACCAATCTGAGCCAAAGGTTTATCACCTTTAGAATTTGGACGTGCTGGAAAAGCAAAACGAACTCACTACTTTAAATCAAATGTCCCGGGCTCTTAATGGATTCACAGCTCGACTGAAGAGCAACAAGACTGAAGATCAGTTTTAAATAAAATATTACTATAATACCAGAGGAAGAGTTAGAGAGAGCTTTGTAACCTGACGTTATCAATAAAATAAACCCACAGTTGTATCTTGTAGTCAGATGGCATTTACCAGCCAATATTATTAAAAGCCACTGCTTGAAAACCTGCAACACATGCAGATGTGGCCAAACGTCTGAGATCACTAGTAAAAATACTTGTTTGGGTCTTGTGAAGAAAGATTAATACTGCAGCTGGGTAATGACCCAAACATACAATAAAAGCTTTGCAACAACTACTTGAAGACCAATGAAAATCAAGGAATCCTGTCACGGACTTTCCTCAACAGTCAGCTAAACCTAAACCTCACTGAGCATGCAGTAACCTAGTAGGATCAATCTTGTGCGTATGAGGAAAACCAGGCAAACCATTTGTGGTCATAGCACTTCATCGTCAGTTAATGGCTGAATGTTAAAAAATTTGAGCAATGAATTTGGTCTAATATGGTTGGATTACGGATGGACGACTGAATGTTGTGCACCTTTTGTACAAAATGGGTCATTAAATCATCAGCTGTTAGAAAGAATGCAGGTGGGCAGGGAGGGCTAAGTAAGGAAGAGCATGTTGAGAACAATTTCCTTGCATTTGAGATGCACACATTACAAGAAAACTGTTTTCCCTGTGTTGCCAAAACAAAAGAGAACAGCAAAAGGTTGATCTACGAAACTGCAGAATGCCAGGTAATCAGGGACTGGACTACACTGGTTTTGCTGGCCTGGAAATTAGGACAGTGGGGGTCCAGTGACTTGGAGAGGGTTTTTGAGTGTGGCAGCAGTGTCAGCAAGTAGTGCTGAGAAAGAGTTTAAAGGTGTCAAAGATGAGACTGACAAGATGAATGAAGAATGAGCTGAAGACTGTCAGTGCCTGGGAGTAGAAGTAGTGTTAGGTAACTTTCATTCATTCATTTGCTTTCTTATCTACTTAATCCTGGACGGCAGCATAGGGGACAAGGCAGGAACGACCCTAGAGAGGACGCTAATTCATTATGGCACACTGTCACACACTAGGGCCACTTTAGCATAATCAATTAACCTAAAGCATGTCTTTGGACTGTGGGAGGAAACCGAAGTACCCAGAGTAAACCCACGCAGACACGGGGAGGACACGCAAACTCCACACTGAAAGGACCCAGAACGCTCCACTATGGGATTGAACCCAGGACCTTCTTGCTGTGAGGCGACAGTGCCACCCACCGATCCACCAAGTTAGATGGCAGTGAAGAGAAAAAAGATATCAAGTTGGGGAAATAAGCAGACCTGTTCCTCCACCCTGACCAGAAGTTCTAGGAGGATTTGACAATGAGAAAGCTGACGAGAACTGTTTCATGCTGTCTTGAGATATAAGAAATAAAAAAATAAATAAATGTGTTATACTGTATATGCAAAAATAAAGTACATTCATGTCACTGCGGGCAAATACACTCAGACAGCACTATAGAACTACTATATTATATATACTGGGTAGCAGCCTCAGTTCTTCATGGAATAGACTTCACAAGAAGTTGTAAATATTTGTTTGAGATTCTGTTCATGTTGACATGATCAGACGTGCATCATGCAATTCTATACACTTTTCTGCTGTGAATCTCCCGAGCTTCCACATCCCAAACCTTTATTGGATTCAGAACCGGTGGCTAGAAAGACAACTGAAGAACACTGAACTCAGTGTCATGCTCATGAAACTAGTTTGAGATGACTTTTGCTTTGTGACATGGTGCTTTATCATGCTGGAAGAAGCCATTAGAAGGTTGTGGCCATGAATGAATGCAAATGTACAGCAACAATACTCAAATAGGTTTTGGGTTTAAACGGTTTACTATTTACCGCACCATTCTGAGTAAGCTCTACAAACTGTTGGGTGAGAATATTCCAGGAGATCAGAAGTTGAAGAGAAGTACTCAAACCAGCCTGTCTGGCATCAACAATCATGCCACTGAGATTTTCCGGGCTGAAACGAGCCTTGTGATCGTGGCAGAGATCAAGCTGATGCAGCTGTGGCGCATCAGGGGCAATCAGCACGCTCCTATTTAGGAAGCGGCTTGGAGTGTGGCTGCTTGCTGGATCGTCAGCGTGCAACGCCGGTATTTTCCTCAAACTGCATTTCCTTCTACTGTCTTTTTGCCCCCCCCCTAATGTTTTTCATGCCCCTAATGTTGATTATTTCTCCACGTCTGACCTTTCTCTACCCTGGACGATCTAGCATGTTCTGCCACAGATTAAAAGACCCGACGCACGCTCTCCAATCTCGACTTTGGTCTCCTGTATGATACACTGAACATTGGTTCACTGATTAAGCAGCTCTGCTACTTTGACCATAACAGATAGTATATAGCGTGTTTTACCATGCGTTGAAACAATGACCTAGAGCTGGGCTCACCGCCATTAAAAATAACTTTTCACTCTCTTACCTGGTCTCTGCAGAAGAACGGACCTGGCTGACAATTACATATTTGGCACATGGAGTCGTCAAGATAAGGGTCAATCTGAACCTAAAACAGTTAGGAAATAAAAGTATGAACTGGTACCTATAGTATGGTACACTGATCTCATCTCCACAAACAAGGCTGCTCATAAGGTTGTGCACAGCTCATGATGTTTGCTCATCTCTGTAAATGTTTTCTCTCTCACCTTCTTGGTGAATTTGGTGGTCTTGATCTCTACAAACGCTGCACTTAATGCCTTTAGGTAACTCCTCTGGCTCCTGAAGGTCACACGTCCAGATCCTGCAATAGTCAACTATCACAAACTGAACCATCAAGATATTAGCGACAGGCTGCAGTTCAGGCACTTGAGGACAGACCTATGGGATATTTGTGCTTGTCTGTGTCGATCCCAGCATATGTCACTTCTCCAAATAGTTCCTCCATGATGTGGGCCAGAGCTTCAGCATTCAGCATGCCATGCAGAGCTCCTACAAACACTGTTCTACTGGGAAAGAGCCGCAGCAAGGGGCAGTTCACAAAGCTGCTATCTGAGATCACCCATGGGATCACTTGCACCTAAGTGTATGTGAGGAAGAGAGAGTTTATCTCAGCTTTTCATTCATTTAGTGTAAATGAATAATTAAAATCAACATCAAGGTTTCCATCTAACTGGTTTATACATTTACAGCATTTAGCAGACACTCTTACCCAGAGTGACTTACAACTTGTACAGTCTTACAGTCCAAGCAATTGTGGGTTAAGGGTCTTGCTCAAGGACCCAATGTCAGCTTGGAAGAAGTGGGATTTTAACCCTGGACCTTTTGGTCCATAGTCCAGTACCTTAACTGCTATGCTACCACAGTCCATGTACATGAATCTGTGCCTTAAACAATTGTTTTCCATCGTTTATCACCACAGGAAGGGGTGGGGGTGTGGGGAGTATCAGGTGATGTCCGGAGCCGGAGCACAAATGAATGCTTATCCTACACTGGGTATCAGTCCATTGCTCCCAGTCCATCGCCTCACTTCCCTCAGACCAATTATGTATCCATGTGATGCCCAACTCAGTCACATGGCACCACCAGGACACAAACCCAGATTACTATGGTGGTGGGGTAGCAACATTTACATATCATTTACATGCCATTTTCTGGTGAAAATACCATTTATATGTACATCACAGTAGCATAAAAAGACTTTGTGACTATGTTAATGTCCGGTCAAAGACCTGTTTTACAGAACATAATGTGGTTGTTAAATGGTGTAGGGCTGCAACTAACGATTATTTCAACAATCGATCAATCGGTCGAGTATTTTTTCGATTAATCGATGAATTGGGTTTAAATAGAAAAAAATTAAAAAAAAACCTTCCATGTCTTTATTCAGAAATATAACATTAAATAACAGAGCAAATAAGTGCTTACAATAAATGAATAATAATAAATTTAATTTATTAATAAATTAAAATAACAAATTAAAATAAAGAAAAATAAGTGCACCTCTGATGCAAATACTACATACAAACTCATTCACTCCCTTTCTTTAGGAACTTTGCATTGCAATCCAAAAATGTTATCATGTCAACTTGCTCCAGGCTAAAGCTGGCTCTCTTTTTAGAGACTATGGCCCTGTCCACACGAACACGGGTATTTTTAAAAACGTAACTTGTTCTATGCGTTTTGACCGTTCGTCCACACGAAAACGGTGTTTTAGGTCACTGAAAACGGACTTTTTGCAAAACTCCTTCCAGGGTGAAGATTTTCAGAAACTCCGTTTTCAGCGTTGTCGTTGGACTGGCAAAACGGAGTTTCTTGCTTGTAACGTCACTTTGTGCGCCGTTATCTCCTTTGTTTACATGAGGCGATTTTGTGCAATAGCAGACGTAGCCAAAATAGTGCCAGCTGTAACACTGCTGACCGAACTTGTTATAAATCTACAAATACATTTACAATTATTACTTTTTCATTACACTGAAGAACAGAGGTGTCAGAATGCGCTACGGAGGTCACTACTATATCCATCACACCCACGAAGCAGTTCCCGCCCACAGCGTCGCCGGTTTGGGCCCGAGACCCGGTCGGACCTCTCGTTGGTGGGACAGCTTTCAAAACGAAGTGGTTGTTGAAGAACAATGGCGAGAAAATGTTCGTATGCATAGGACGTTGCTGTTGTCGTTGAGTGAGCTGCTTCGCCGGCATATAGGACTGCTGGTTTGGCGCTGCTCTTGACAGCGACTGTGTGCGTTTTTGCGTTTTCATGTGGACGAAGTTTTTTGTTTAAACAGTGCTTGTGTGGACGGGATGTTTTTTATAAACGAATTTGAAAACCCCCGTTACGTGTGGACATAGCCTTAACGCTAACTTGTTTTGAAGATTTCGCGTCCGCGCCGGCTCCGCCTCGCTCCATTCAATGGCTCGTGTTTTTTTTTTCCAGCGCTGACCGCAAGTGCCGCAAGTAACGTAAGCGGATATGATAAGGCGGGGGACACATAAATCATGCGACACAACGAATCGATAATGAAATTCGTTGTCGACACTTTTAATAATCGATTATTATCGATTTTATCGATTCGTTGTTGCAGCCCTAAAATGGTGCATACCTGTATAATAATAATGATGATGTCAAAGTACACCACCTATCAAACATGTAGCCAAGTTTTGAGCGGAAAGCTTATCATATGGTATGGATACTAAACACTAGAAGCATGCTTTACCACAGAACTACCAGAAGCCTGAGGTATGTGGACAGTCAATCTAGTGTGGCTGGAAACAGCCCAAAATGACTAGGGTGAATAATGAATAATGAGTATTGTTTCCTTTTACACAAACAAATTGTTGTTTTCTAGTACACAATTACTGGTCTCCCTTAAGATGGCACACAGACTGTATCAGTGTAATAAGTTATAAGCAGACGGGCTCCTAAAGGGACAGACAGCCTTGAGCTCCATGAGTCATCACTTGTTCAAAAGTAGTTATTCTTCAACAAATTTAACTACTTTTCACGAAGAGTGTTAAATGGAAAAAAACCATGTTGTGATTATGTTGTGAAAGGCGCTATATAAATTAAACTTATTATTATTATTATTATTATTATTATTATTATTATTATTATGTAATCTTGCCTTATTCTTTTTAGTATCAAAATGTCTTACTGCCATTTTGGAAATATTGGACAAGCTGTAACAGACAGATGGAAACATACCCACTAAGAACTCCACGATTGTTCACGATACTCACATTTTTACAGCGTATTCTCTTGCTAGACATTTTGTAGAAGTACTCCAGATAATCTCCAGGAGGGAGATGCCGCTGGTTGCAGGCTTGTAGCAGAGTCTTCACTGACTTCTCCAGCTCAAACACTAGGTACACATAACCTACAGAGGAGATTCCCTGAGCAGATGCCACTGGGCAAGACCATTATTTCTTTTAAGCAAGAAATCAGAATCAATTTGATTTCATTTAACTTACACTCAACTTCCTGATTAATAGGTACACTTGGCTCATATCCACACTCGTGTCCATATTATCGGATAAACTTTCCACATGGGTGCACCTTGTACTAGCCTTGTTACATGCAAAATGCAAATCAGCTCATTATGCCTGGCCACCGTTCTGTGATGTGCCTCATTTTAATGCAAACACATGGTAACTTCAGCAAATATTGTGTTCTCGTGTGAACTCTGATTGATCTACTTGGAAAAATTCCACGTGGTAAATGTTTTAGGAGAGAAGCTCCTATGAATGCAAGATGCATCTTGGAGAGACAGACATTTACAATTACAAACATATAAAAAGAAGCTAAAATACATTTCAACCTACTCTAGTCAGCCGTACACATACCAGAATATACAAATAGAGACCTTAAAAGAGTCACTACAGTATTTAATTGGACTGGATGTTCGGAGAACTTCATTCCCTCATCAATCTGAGAGCAATGGGAGGAGAAGAAAAAAAATACAGTACTGTGCACAAGTCTTAAGCCACCATTAGATTACTTACAGCATTGTTTTATCTAATAATATCTAATTATTATACTGTAACTTTTACCAAACATAATTATGTATCAGCCTTTTTATTAGAATACAACCAGAAAATACAGGAAATCATCTTCTATAGGATACAGTGGCAAGTATTTAGTGTGACCTCAACTTACAGTTGAGCAACAGCAGCTTCATCGGGATGCTAAGTTGACCTTCTACAGTCTGATATAGCTTGATCAGAAATGGTCTTGTTGGAAGGGTATCAGCCAAGAAACTTTGTTTCTGAAGGGGAACAGGGTGAAAAGGCTAAGATATACTAAAGCTCAAGAAGATTGGAATCAAGATCAGTGGCAAAGAGTATTATGGAGTGACAAATCCAACGAAATTTTAGGGTCCAGTCATCGACAATGTGTCACATATCAGGATCTCAGGATCCTAGAGTGACTCTGTGTATCGGACTACTTAACATCAATGTGCATATTTTACATTTTATTTGACCTATCCCTCCATGACCTTAGTTTCATTCCGAGATTTATCATCTACGCCGCCCAAGGAGGTTGGGTCCCTTTTTGAGTCTTGGTCCTCCCAAGGTTTCTTCCTCATAACACTCAGGGAGTTTTTCCTTGCCACTGTCACCCTAGGCTTGCTCAATTTGGGATTGGACGTAGTTATTAGGAGATAATCTAAACTTGTAAAGTTGCTTTGAGACAATGCTCCATTGTAAAAAGTGCTATATAAATGAACCTGACTTGACTTGACATATGGTCAGTACACGATTGTTAAAATAATAAATCTAATGGTGGCCTAATAGTTTTGCACAGTACTGTGTATAGTGCATAAATATGGATAAATATACACTATATGGCTGCATTTACATGTGCATATTTATGTTTATAATTTAATAACTTGTTGTAATTTACATATTCAAGAAATAAAAGGTCCAAGAGCAAACAGTGGCTGTATCAGGTACCCTCTAGGTCAGGGATACACAAATGCAGCCCTGGAGGGCAGGAGTTTAGAAGAGTTTGGTGATTTCCCTGCTTAAAGTCACCGCAACGTCTTGGACTCTGGCCGTCCAGGACTGCAATTATACTTCACTGCTATTGCGTCACTGGAAAGTGACCATCACAGGACCACTGACCAGATATCTACATGTCAGGTAATTCTTAGCACCACAACTGACAGTGCAATATATGCCTTTTTATACTAGACTGTTTACCTTGAGGTGGGCATCTTTGGTGTTTGCCATCCTTACCAGGCCACTCCACTTTCAGAGATCCAAATATACTAAATGTGTTAAGAAGACTAGCTGCAAAGAGAGAGGGAAAGCAAATTTAAAGAGGTATATCATAATTTGTTTTGTTTTTAACATGTTTGTTAGTTAAGTACAGTATATGCAGTTAACTGACACCAGGCCAGCTGACCTGTAATGATTGTACAGGCCAGATATCCAGAAACACTGCACTATCAAATTGATTTAAAACGTGTGCCTTTTGTTTAAGAAATGAAACCACTAGTTAGCAGCGATGACAATTTGGGTAATACAAAATTGTGTCAGTATCTCCATTTACATGGATTCAAGGAAATAACCAGTAAATCTCTTGGCTCTTTAATTACTGGTACTGTATTATCTGTATTTTAGTGTGTCTGTACATGTGGGCATTGTTCACCTTCAGTGACATCCCAGGGCACTCCTCCCAGAAACACTTTACAGGAATAGATGGGGTTTTTGTAGTTGCGAGGAGGCAGCTGTCCAGCCCAGGTACAGGTAGCTTCATGTGATGCTATGAGGAACAGTGATTCATGTCCAAATCCATTAACTACACTCATTGACAAAAAAAAAAAAAAAACCGCACCAAGAAGTTGTCGAAATAGAATGAAACTTTATATGTGGGAGTATAATGATGATATATGTAAGTGATTACAATATTAGATCGAAAGGATAAGCTTATTGTGGAAAACTGTAGAATTGAATGGTGGCTCTAGTACCCGGTTGGGCCGCCACTAGAATGGATACCAGATGATATTCGGCTGGGTATTGGAGGCATACAGGTTCCGTATGGTATCCTGCGCCACATTTTTTCCACAGATGTTACAGCTGGCCATATAGATCCAGCACACTCATAGGTTGCCAAAGTTGTTATCCCAGGTGGACCCATAAATTCTCGATTGGCGATAAATCTGGCGTCCAGGCATGCCAAGGAATTGTTGCAGTCTGGCAGAAACATTCCTGGGAAACTTGCTGAGAGTGGAGTATTTTCCTACTGAAAAATGTCAGTTGGAAGCACAGGCAACACATGGCTGTTAGTGAACCTTGTATCACTATTAGGGGTGATCGACTGTCTTATGCGATGGCTCTCTAGATCATCACAGCTACACTTGGGGCACTATGTGTTGCTCCACATCAAAGGCAGGATTGAAGTGCTCGCCACAACCCTGACTGTTGTCGGATCCCAAACAGAACCAAACAAATTTCCTTCTCCTTTGCACCTGGAAATGGTCGTGCAGAGACAGGAGTATGAAGTGAAGGTGCCACTTGTCTTTGGATGGTGGACAATCATAACTGTGGCAGCTGCTTGTGGTTACTCACAGATCAAACGATCCTCTCTACTGGCGGTCTGTCTGGGCCATCTGGAGCCTGTTCACCATGTGTGCATAGCCTTAAGGAACCACTGCACTCAACACCTCCTAACATCTAGGTCAGAACCGCCTAGATATCAGGCAATTCGTCTAAATGTCCTTACTCTTTCTCTCAGTCCCCCTTCTCATGAGCCCCCTCTCACAGTCTGTCAACTTGGCAAAATGTCTTTGAGTGTGTCGTAGAGGCATGTGTAGCAGTCAACAATCTCTCACCAACAGGTACACTACCCAAAGATAGCCTCTGAGAGCCTTTTTATAGACCAGCAGGGGAAGTAGTGTTACACCCTCTTGTGGCAAGACCCAGTGTCTAATCAGACCACACCTGTAATCATTTACATATCTGCCTAAGACATAACTGCATGCCGAGCAGTCCAACATTTCTATCGGGGTGTGTTTTGTGTTCTTTTTTTTTTTTTTTTTTTGCCAATTAGTGACAGTTGTATATATGAATTAAATAAAGAGTACCTGCAGCTTGTCTGTGTAGCTGAGCTTTCCTCTCAATACTAAAGGATTGCTCTGATGTCTCCAGGGTGCTGCAGTTGGGCCAGGTAGATGTTTTTGTCCAGCAGCTGGCCAGGGAGCCTCCAGACACAGCTGGGAGAGTGTGTGCAAGAGGAGAGAAGGAATCTTCTCTGTACCCCAAGTCTGATTTCAAAGCATCCTTCTGAGTGCCAAACAAAAGGAAGTTCACAGGAGGAGAGATCTGCAAGCTGGACTAGAGGAGAAATGAGACCCTTATTGGAATGATTCATAATCCAGAACTATGCATAATTATCTACTCCATAGATTATAATAGTTGGGTATTGATTTGTTTACACACAGTGCACTCTTGTACTACACATTTCTGCAGTGTGCATACAAAACACTAGAGTTCTGATCTGATTCACCAAACAGTCAACATATCAGAACCCTTGACTGCTCTGGTTACAGGGAAAATATACCTTCGATTTTAATACGATACATCTTCAATGGCTTCTATGCCTGAGATTAGAATGTCTCATCTTACTCTACTTAGATATTGCATCACAGAATGAAGCCCCAGCAGCAAATGGAGTTATCAACTTTTCAACACTATATCAGTAGGTGAAATCAAAGTCAGGTGTTCTGAGATTAATCACTGAGATCACAGTCAGGTGCGAGAAGAACAGGGATCTGTCAAAGTCAACACGTTTGTGGAAGTGTATCATGACTTGAACAAAGGAGATATCTGAAGATATCTGTGTACAAATTCAAAGGAATTCAAGACCTTTGTTACCCTCCCCAGGAGTGGCCTTTCAACAAATCAAGCTCACAAAGGAACCCAGAGTAACTTCTAAGCAACTAAAGTCCTATCTCACATTGGCTAATGTTATTGTTCGTGAGTCCACCTCCAGGAGAACACTGAACAACAATCGTGTGCATGTCAGGGTTGCAAGGAGAAAGCCACTGCTCTCAGGAAAAAGGAACAAAGACACTGCTGCCCATCCCATGGACGTGGAAAAGCATAAGAACCATATCCCATCTGTGAAACAACTCTAAGCCATAAGAAATAAATGACCATCTATAATATTTTGTCTCATTTGTTTAATTGGGCTCTCTTTAGCTATTTTTATGACTTGTTTGAAATTCTGATTGTTTTATATCATATTTATGCAGAACTATAGAAACTATATAGGGTTCACAAACTATCAAGCACCACTGTATCTACATTACCCTAAAAGCAAACTTCTTCTGCATTTGCAATCCATTTTTCAAATTGATTTAAATCACTGCTTAAATTATTTTAATAACATTCTACTGCATGTGCCAGAATTCAGGACTACTAACCAGGTGTTCGGATCCAGAGGAGATGCCGCTGGTCTCAGAGTCGACGGGACTACTGGAACGAGAGTTCAGCAGACAGAACGAATCCATCACTGGAGCAATACTGGTCAGGCTGAGGAAATGTTCTGACAGGTTCCCTCCACTCACAGTGTCT
This sequence comes from Ancistrus triradiatus, assembly GCA_025084515.1. NCBI lineage: Eukaryota > Metazoa > Chordata > Actinopteri > Siluriformes > Loricariidae > Ancistrus > Ancistrus triradiatus. The sequence goes on along the minus strand of JAJAGP010000482.1, from coordinate 117,014 downwards.
TGAATCTGGTAACGCTGCAGTCTGTCCAGAGCACTGCCTAGAAGGGTCAGCAACAATATCAGCAGTGAAATACACACAACATTGGTATAAGATATGTTAAAGAATATGTTATCAGCTACAAAAAATCGAATTATTACATAAACCTAGTTAAATTATTTGATGTTCCATTCTAAAAATCAGCTGTATGAGAAGAAAGGAATGAGAAAAAACAACAGATGCACAGCAGTTGGAATTAATATTTAATTTAGGACTTTGGGCTAGTCATGTTATTCCAGCATGCAACAGCTCAAGGTGTACTTAGAGAGAGAGAGAGAGAAATGCACTGGAGTGACATGGCCCTGAAGGAGACTGAGCTGGTTTGGGTGCTGTTTTAGCTTCTGTGTCATCTGCTCTAAATAAAACAATTGGGGCACAGCAAATGTGAAACTTTTGTGAAAGGACTTTAAATGGCTATACTCTAGTTATACGGAAAGTAAACAGTCTCTCATATATCTAGCATGTAGGTACATTTATCCAGTCACATAATAGTCATGGAATGCACATACAATGACATGTTCATAGTTAATTGTATCAAAGTTGTATTAGCTCAGACTCAAGCACCCAGAACGTTACACAAGCTAACTCCTCGTCTGAATCATGAAGGCATTGAAAAGAGCACTGACTGCCATGCAGTTGCATCACCTTTTGTGCATGAAATCAATTGCACACACATTTGTTCCTTGTTCCTTACTTACATATCCATTTGTATCTGATGCCCCAATTCATAAGCACATGATTTAATCCACCCCCAATTCTCTGTTTAGTAGTAGTTAGGAAAAGGCTAACATACAAAATATATAATGATGATATATATATATATAGGTGATTACAATATTAGAGCTAAAAGATAAGCTTATTGGGGAAAACTCTACAACCGATAGCAGGCTCTAGTACCCTGTTTGGATGCCTCTAGCCACGAGATGATAAGCAGTTGGGCATGGAGGCAAACAGGCTCCATATGGTATCCTGCAGTACATATTTCCCACAAATGTCACCGGTGGGCCTGTAGATCTTGCACACTAATAGGTTGCCGAAGCTGGTGTCCCAGCTGGTCCTATAAATGCTCGATAAATCTGGAGAACAGACATTCCTGGGAAACTCTTGCTGTGTGTTGGTGAGCATTGTAATACTGAAAAATGCCAGTTGGAAGCCCTGCCATGAGAGGAAACACTTGTCCTGAACACATCGCTGAGCTGTTAAATGTCCCTCGTATCACTACTGGGGTGATCGAATGTTGTATGAGATGGCACCCCAGATCATCACACTTGCAGTTGGTGCAGTGTGTTGCTTCACAGTAAAGGCAAGACTGAAATGTTCACTATGAGGCCTCCATTCTTGAACCCAGCTGTCATCGGATCCTAAACAGACCCTGGATTCGTCGCTCAAAAAACTTAAAAAGGTTTCTCAGGCATGACATCACTGCAAATGAAAGCAGCAATCTGACATTTCTATATTTCTATCTAGGTGCATTATTTTTTTGGTCATATTTGGTATATATACCAAATTTGGTTGGGTCTTGCTCAAGGACCCAACAGTGGCAGCTTGGCAGAGGTGGGATTTGAACCCTTTGAACATTGTAGGATTTTTAAAGAATTTAATTGTAAATCATGGTGGAAAATAAGTATTTGGTCACCCACGAACAAGCACGGTTTCTGGCTCTCACAGACCTGTAATTTCTTTTTTAAGAAGCTCTTCTCTCCTCCACTCGTTACCTGTATTAATGGCACCTGTTTGACCTCGTTATCTGTATAAAAGAGAGCTGGGACCAAAGTAACAAAGGCTACCATCTAACACACTACGCCGAGAGGGACTCAGATCCTGCAGTACCAGGTGTGTTCCCCTGCTTAAGCCAGTACATGTCCAGGCCCGTCTGAAGTTTGCCAGAGAGCATATGGATGATCCAGAAGAGGATTGGGAGAATATCATGTGGTCAGATCAAACCAAAATATAACTTTTTGGTAAAAACTCAACTCGTCGTGTTTGGAGGAAGAAGAATGCTGAGTTGCATCCCAAGAACGCCATACCTACTGTGAAGCATGGGGGTGGAAACATCATGCTTTGGGGCTGTTTTTCTGCAGAGGGGACAGGACGACTGATCCGTGTTAAGGGAAGAATGAACGGGGCCATGTATCGTGAGATTTTAAACCAAAACCTCCTTCCATCAGTGAGAGCATTGAAGATGGAACATGGCTGGGTCTTCCAGCATGACAATGATCCCAAACACACCATTCGGGCAACGAAGGAGTGGCTCCGTAAAAAGCATTTCAAGGTCCTGGAGTGGCCTAGCCAGTCTCCAGACCTCAACCCCATAGAAAATTTGTGGACGCAGTTGAAAGTCCGTGTTGCCCTAAAACATCACTGCTCTAGAGGAGATCTGCATGGAGGAATGGGCCAAAATACCAGCTACAGTGTGTGCAAACCTGGTGAAGACTTACAGGAAATGTTTGACCTCTGTCATTGCCAACAAAGGTTATGTTACAAAGTATTGAGTTGAACTTCTGTTACTAACCAAATACTTATTTTCCACCATAATCTACAATTAAATTCTTTAAAAATCCTACAATGTGATTTCCTGGATTTTTTTCTCACTTTGTCTCTCATAGCTGAAGTGTAGCTATGATGAAAATTACAGACCTCTCTCATCTTTCTAAGTAGGAGAACTTGCACAATCAATGGCTGACTAAATACTTTTTTGCCCCACTGTATCTGCAGTATGCATGCCTAGGTGCTTGATTTCATACACCTGTGGCTATGGAAGTGATTGGAACACCTGAATTCAATTACTTGGGTGGGTGAGTGAATACTTTTGGCATTATAGTGTAGCTGTACAGACACACCTCAAACCATATACTATTTTCACTTATAGCAAAGACAATCATTATGAAGGCACCACATCCTGCACCAACCAACACCAGTGTCCCCCCAAGGATGTGTGCTCAGTCCTGTCCTGCTTATGCTAATGACTCCCGAGCACAGCTCGAGTCATGTCATCAAGTTTGCTGATGAGACAACCACAGTGGGTCTCATCAACGAGTCAGCATACAGAGAGGAGTTTAAGCGGCTTGTGGAATGGTGCTGAAACAACAATCTGTCTCTTAGTGTTGACAAAACAAAAAGAGATGATTGTTGATTTCAGGAGGACCTGCAGTGAAGGTCAAGTACTACAGTTCCTTGGTATGCACGTCACGGAGGACCTTACCTGATTCATCAACACCACTTCCACAGCCAAAATGGCTCAGCCGCATCAGTTTTCTGAGTAGACTGAGGGAACCAAAGCTTCCCCCGCCCATCATTACCACATTCTACAGGGGAACCACAGAGAGCATCTTGTGCTCTTGTATCAATGCCTGGTTTGGTAACCACAATGCCTCAGACCACGTTACTTTACAGTGGATGGCCGGCATGGTGGCTCTGAGCAAGTAGGCCTCACAGCAAGAAGGTACTGGGTTCAATCCCAGGATGGAACAGCGTACACCTTTATTTTCCCAGGGTGGGTCCTTTCTGTGTGGAGTCTGCATGTCCTCCGCGTGGGTTTACTCCAGGTACTCCGGTTTCCTCCCACAGACCAAAGACATGCGAGTTAGGTTACTTGATTTCGCTAAACTGGCACTGACTTGAGTATATATATATATATATATATATATATATGACTAGTCTTTATAGCGACGTTAAATAAACCAAATAAACAACAAAACTACAGATAGTCAATATAGCCAAGAACATCCTCTGGGCCTCCACCGAGGTCAACTACAGCAAATGGTGCATCACCAAATCCACCAGCATTTGGGATGACCCGTTTCACCTTTTTCATTGACTGTTTACCCTCCTGCCATTTTTGCAGGAGGGTAAACAGGGCATCAAGGTAAACACTACCAAACTCATCAACAGCTTCTCTCCCCAGACTATCAGACTCCTCAACAGCTGTTAACATTTAACACATACCTTGCTTCTTCTATAAGGTACTTTTACACTGGAGGAACTTATAGACGTACTGACATAAGTGTATAGTGATGGGTCCAGATGCAAGAGCCTGTGCTGAGCGCAACCGGCATGTTTAAACCGTTACACCGGTAGCCATATACTGTAAACAACAGATATTCACTCTAAAAATGCACAAAACACAAACAGATGGCCTGACATTGAAGTCCAGGCTTTACTGAGCCTATGTGACGCAGGAGATACAATGCGATTTTGAGTCATCTAAGCGAAATTAGGTTGACATACAGTGGTGCTTGAACGTTTGTGAGTCCTTTAGAATTTTCTGCATAAATATGACCTAAAACAACATCAGATTTTCACACAAGTCCTAAAAGTAGATAAAGAGAACCCAGTTAAACAAATGAGACAAAAATATTATACTTGGTCATTTATTTATTGAGGAAAATGGTCCAATATTACATATTAATGAGTGGCAAAGATGTGACCCTTTGCTTTCAGTATCTGGTGTGACCCCCCTGTGTAGGAATAACTGCAACTAAACATTTCCTGTAACAGCTGATCAGTCCTGCACACCGGCTTGGTGGAATTTTAGCCCATTCCTCGGTACAGAACAGCTTCAGCTCTGGGATGTTGGTGGGTTTCCTCACGTTAACTGCTTACTTCAGGTCTTTCCTTTTTTGATTGGATTAAGGTCAGGACTTTGACTTGGCCATTCCAAAACATGAACTTTATTCTTCTTTAACCATTCTGTGGTAGAACGACTTGTGTGCTTAGGGTCGTTGTCTTGCTGCATGACCCACCTTCTCTTGACATTCATGGACAGATGCCCTGACATTTTCCTTTAGAATTCTCTGATATAATTCAGAATTCATTATTCCTACAGTGATGGCAAGCCGTCCTTGCCCAGATGCAGCAAAAAAGACCCAAACCATGATACTACCACCACCATGTTTCACAGATGGCGGAAGGTTCTTATACTGGAATGCAGTGTTTTCCTTTCTCCAAACTTAACGCTTTTCTTTTAAACCAAAAAATTCTATTTTGGTCTCATCCATCCACAAAACATTCTTTCAATAACCTTCTGGCTTGTCCACGTGATCTTTAGCAAACTGCAGACGAGCAGCAATGTTCTTTTTGGAGAGCAGTGGCTTTCTCCTTGCAACCCTGCCATGCACACCATTGTTGTTCAGTGTTCCTTCTGATGGTGGACTCATGAACATTAACATTAGCCAATGTGAGAGAGGCCTTCAGTTGCTTAGAAGTTACCCTGGGGTTCTTTGTGACCTCCCCAACTATTACACACCTTGCCCTTGGAGTGATCTTTGTTGGTCGACCACTCCTGGGGAGGGTAACACTGGTTTTGAATTTCCTCCATTTGTACACAATCTGTCTGACTGTGGATTGGTGGAGTCCAAACTCTTTAGAGATGGTTTTGTAACCTTTTCCAGCCTGATGAGCATCAACAACTCTTTTTCTGAGCTCCTCAGAAATCTCCTTTGTTCGTACCATGATACACTTCCACAAACATGTGTTGTGAAGAGCAGACTTTGATAAATCCCTGTTCTTTAAATAAAACAGGGTGCCCACTCACACCTGATTGTCATCCCATTGACTGAAAACACCTGACTCTAATTTCACCTTCATATTAACTGCTAATCTTAGTGGTGTACATACCTTTGCCACTCACTAATATGTTATATTGGATCATTTTCCTCAATAAATAAATGACCAAGTATAATATTGTTGTCTCATTTGTTTAACTGGGTTCTCTTTATCTACTTTCACGACTTGTGTGAAAATCTGATGATGTTTTAGGTCGTATTATAGACAAATATAGAACATTCTAAAGGGTTTACAAACTTTTGAGCACCACTGTACTCTTCACTTCAGTGTCACACAGCGGTCCTACTGGTGGTATGAATGCAAACCAAAAAAAAAAGCTGTACAGACTCGCACCAGGTCATAAGCTATTTTTTCGAACTGTGTTAAGCCTTATTTGCACATTTCAGCTGCTTCTATTTTACATTTGTATCATTTTGCTCATTCTTCATTCATTCCATGTCGCCCACCCTAGTAGAATTTCTTCATCCTCACTTAATTCCATATTGCTATTCATATTAACTATGCAAACAATTACAATTTGAGTAATTCTTGGTATTGTTTTTCTGCCATAATCATCTCACTTCCATGTACTCGGCACCATATGTAGAGTACGTGTATATGGTTGGCATGAGACAGCACTAAGACTAAGCTCAGACCTTCCAGAATGATCTATCATCACAAAAGCAAATCACACATTCTCTCTTTCTCTCTCCCTCCCATCCTCTCTCACACTCACACACACACACACACACACACACACTCTTGGCAAACATATATGTTGGGAACTTTCCACTGACGAAATGACTACTGTAACTTATTACTGCTACAGCTTTGTAAAAAGAAAATCCTCTTGAGGATCAAAATCTACCCTTATCTCCAAAAGGTCAGATCTTGCTTTCCTTGTCCCCACCCACACCACCCCAATTACAAACCCAAACCCAAACACAGACACGTGGCTTCCAGAAACACTAGTGCTGCCTTTCATCATTGCAAAACATACTCATGCACACAGGCTATGACAAAAGGCCAGAACACACCTAATAACACTTCCGAAAAGACAATGACAAAAGCTGATTCAAAAGTAACACACCGACCTTACTGTGATAACATGTTTTCAATCCTGTTCTGAAGAATTTTATCATATGTTGTGGAACAAGCTAGGTCATGCATAACATCATAATGAATGCACTGTACATGCTCGTCACTGGGCTGGTATTCTTAAGGGTACATATATCATACCTCTAGTATGTATTTATACTTTAGAAGGTGAATGTAGCATACCTTTAAAAGTCATCTAACAGTGGTTCAACTAAGTACCTTAAGTAAGATAAGATAAGATAAGATAGCACTTTATTTATACTGAAGGAAATTGCAGGTGGCTTGTAAAGTTATGCTTTACTTTTCTGTTTAATTCTAAAGGTTCAAAACCTTTAGAGCCTGCTACCACAGTAACAAAGTATGGGTATATTTTCCTGCCTTTATTTCCAAGAAGGTTTCAAGGAAACAGAGATTCAATGTGAGTGATATGGAACATCAACTACAGGGAAGCATATCACATACCAGCTCCGACATGGTGACAGAACGAACCAGAGAATCTGAATAACCCAATATTACTAATGAATCAGCAACATGATCCACAAAAGAACTTACTGTTTTTAGGAGAGCAGGGCTTGGCTGGAGGTTCCTGCTCAGTGCAGACCCAGGGCCGCTCCCAGCCGGGCAGACTGAGCGACTGTAGGCCTAGACTGAGCTCAGTGATGTTTAGCAGGCCGTGAGAAGAGTTCTGCTTCTCCTGGCTGCAGAATGGCATTCTGCTGGTCACGGTGGAGTTTACTACCTCTGGCAGTTCTATGGATACAAAAACACAGAAAGCGGTCTCTGAGGACACCGAACATGACACACAGGTACACATACAGCTTCGTACGCAAAACACCAAGTGACAAGCATAAACAGTGCCAAACATAAAAGAGTAAAACTCGAATGCCAACCTGCTGCGCTGCCCATCGAGGCTTCCATGAGCCTCCCTGTGCATCACTGACACGTTAAACATGTGACTGTAAGGGTGAGCCTCTCGCTACTAAAGTCATTCCCAGAACCACCACATCAGACTGTCGAATGCCTCGGCTGGCTTTGTGTGTGTGTGATCATGTTGTCAAGCTCTTAGCTGTGCTGCTTTCGGTAGTCTCATCACATGAGTGTCTCTCTTTCTCACTTGCTCCCTCCCTTACCCTCTGCTGAGTCAGGCCTGTGGCTGGAGCCAAGCCAAACAACAGAGGGAGGAGGGACACAGAGCAGAAAACAGAGGACAAAGAAAGCGAGAGAGTGCGCACTGACTGGGTTTTATCATTACTGTGATTCAGCTGGCCGAACTGAACAGTCATCCTCTGTAGTAAGCACATCAGACACATCTTGTCATTAGTTAGTACGTGCACACGTGGTTTAACTACACAGTATTGCCCCGCTTCCATTATTCAAAATCCCACTAGAACATATGCGGTGCTATGATCTCCTAATCCGAACTACAGAAAAGTTAACAAATGTAAATTGTGTTCCATATGGATTTTACCTCTAACTACACCCTCCACTCATTGTACGTGTGCCACGGGCAAAGGCGGGTTTAAAAGCAGAGGTCCATCATTCATGCGTGTGTGTAACTACCTTACAGGTCATGTGCTTGCTTGTACGTTAGCTCACGTTTGGACTGTCTTCAAGTTGCTCATGTTTGTGTGTATGACTTTCTGCTGCTTATTTGTAACCAGCTGTAAATGGTGTTCCTAAGTGTATATGCCTGTCCTATTACAAGTTGTACCGCTGTGTTTGTTGCCCTATTACCTGTATATTCTCTAACCAATAACTATAAAAACTGCTACACATTCACTCGTCGAGTCTCTGTTTCATCTGGCTGATCTTCCATCTTGTTTGGAATACTGTCTATCCATGCATTTTTGGCTTCTGTCAGATAAAAGTATCAGGTCCCTCATACCATCTCCTTAAGTGTTACCGCCTCCCCCTACACCGGACTGTAATTATTGTGACTTTCCATTAATTAAAAATCCAGTTGCATTAGGGATGCTGTATATGTGGTGGCGTTCCACTTGTGTTTTCAGCGGTACACATCTGACGCATTTGCGTATTGTTTGCAAGCAGTTATCTTGTGAAAATACGCTTTATATTTACATTGCAGACTATAACTATGTGACTATAGTAATGTCTGCTCAGCATCCATTTTGGTCAACGTCAACTTTAATACAGTTGTCAAACTGTGCTTACCTGTATTCAGTAGGTCATTTTTGTTGGGATATTTTGTACCACAGTGGGACTGTAGTAGCCTAGTGGTTAAGGTACTGGACTCTGGACCAGAAGGTCAAGGGTTCAAATCCCACCTCTGCCAAGCTGCCACTGTTGGGTCCTTGAGCAAGGCCCTTAACCCACAATCGCTTGGATTGTAAGACTGTACCAATTGTAAGTCCTTCTGATTAAGGGCATCTACTAAATTGTATTGTAAATATTGTAGCATTTAAAGCTAAAAGGAAATGTGCTGTAAAACAGTACCATGCATGCTTTTACACATGCACACACAATAGTGCACACACTTTAGATCTAATATTAACATTTGGTATCAATATAGATAACCTTGATGTTTTCCCGCAAAGTGATTCGATTTCAGATCACTATCTTTTAGTATTTGAGCTATCTCTAATAAATAAAATCCTTCTGCCTCGTTATCACACCAAGCGCACTATCACATCTGCTACTCCAGCTGCGTTTATTAAAAACCTACCAGACTTAATTATTAAAACCTACCAGACTAAAATTTTCTACACCTACGGATATAAAATCATCTTGAGTGTGTAAATTAGCAATTAGAATGTTTGCTTTCGCTGCAACCCTGGACACGACTGCCCTGCTAGCTCAACGTATTAGGGAAAAACAGGCTTAGCACCATGGGTAATAATGACCACACCCGTCCTTAAATCAAAGAAACACGGCATTTAGAGCGCAGGGAACATAAGTAAATTGGAGGTGTTTAAGATTGCTTGGCGGTACAGCAATGGCAGAGTATAGCATGCCCTCACTAAGCTAAAGCTTGCATACTTCTCTTCAATCATGAGAAAAATAAGATAATCCAAGATTTCTCTTAATAGACGTCTCCAAATTAACAAAAAACCCCCAGAAAGTGACTCTCTCCCATCTGTGTAATTTTAACCGTAATGATTCATCATGACTTTCTTTTAATGATATAGATAGAAAACTTAGGCACAAACTCAATGCTCATCACATCACCAAACTGTTCAGCAACCTTCCAGATGCAGCCACGATTGGAAGACATCTGGTTCATTGAAGCCGTAAATCCAGTTAGAATCTTTACCCCTATTACTAATACTTAACTAATCCCGCACTGATCAGCTCGTCTAAGTCATCAACATGTTTTGGTAGATCCAATGCCTACACGTCTACTCAACGTAGTATACCTAGTTGTTATAGAGCCAGTGTTAGTTATTTTAAATTCATCCTTACTTCGGTTATGTTTGCCCGATCTTTAAGTCGGCCGTTATCAAAACCACTGATTAAAAAACCAATCTTGACCCTTGTGGTGATATCCAATATAGACCATTTCAAATCCTACCGTTTCTGTCCAAAATCTTTAGAAAAAGCCGGCTATCAACAGCTCTGTAGTCACCTCCAAGGAATGAAATTATGGAAACATTTCAGTCTGCTTCAGCCCCATCAATAGTACTGAAACGCAATTTAATTAGTGTACTTAATGACTTGTTAAGTCCTCAGATAAGGGATGTGTTTTCTTTTCTTGTTCTGTTAGATTTAGTGCCTCATTGACACTATATAGTCTGATGTTTTACTAAACAGACTAGAAAAGACTGTAGGTATTAAGGGATCGCACTTCTGTCTTGGTTTAAAAAATCCCTACTTAACTGACCGTTAAACAACAAGAACCGCAGAAGAGTGTTGTGGTCAGGTGATGGAAATAATCTAATATCTAAGCTGCATCAAAAAGTGTAACGTGGTGAGTGGGATAAAGGCGGAGCCATGACAAGGGGTCAATTGCGTGGGGGGTGGGGCGCTGAGAAACGGGGCTTGAAGGTAGGTCGTCAGGTCAGTGCTCTGGTACATGTGCGTGGGCCTTGACTAGGTCGTCACAGTTAGTGTCCGATCATCTGAAGCTCGGGCATTAGTTTTCCACGCTATGCATATTATACACAGCTGTACATATCCGCCAAACCTAATGACAGCCTTACAATCAACAAATCGAGGAACTGTGTAAAGAAATAAAAGATTGGATGTTCATTTAATTTTCTCTTACTTAACTCAGACAACACTGAGGTGCTATTAGTGGGACCCAAGGCTGTGAGAAGACCGGTTAGCTACATCTTTATCCTAAATCTAGATGGCCTGTCCATTATTGGCTCGTCCGTCGTAAAAACTCGGGGTCACACTTGATTCAGATCTCTCCTTTGATGCCCATTAGCAGCATCACTCGAATTGCTTTCTTTTCAATTACGTAATATCGCTAAACTTAGAAATATCCTCTCTTTTAATATCAGAAAAACTTGTTCATGCGTTTATAACCTCAATGTTGGATTAACTGTAAACCGTTCTTACTGATGCTCTTAGTACATCTATAAATAACTTCAGTTAGTTCAATGCCTGCCCGAGTTGCTACTCGAACTAGAAAATTTATCATATCCACTCCTTTTCTAACATCACTACACTTGTTACCAGTCCAAATTCCGCATTGATTACAAAATACTTCTTATAACTTTAAAGCTCGTACATGGCCTGGCCCACCTATCGGGTGACCTCTTAGATGTTTTACAATCCAACTCGTCTACTTCGTCGCAGGGTGCAGGACTTCTTTTAGTTCCTAGAATTCAAAAAGTCACAGCAGGGGGAAAGGCTTTTCTCATACATGGCCCCCCAACGATGGAATACACTTTCCCACTTGCGTTTCGAGAATCAGACACCCCTCCAGTTTTAAGTCTAGGCTAAAGACATACTTATTTACGCAGCTTTTGACTAGATTTAGACTCAGGTTGCATGGTTGGGGTTGCTGGGCCGGAGTCTGGAGTCATGTTCTGGCCTGCCTGCCTTGTCCTCTGCCGTAGAGTGTCGGGTGGGCGGTCCTGGCTGAATAGGCTTGGGTCCTCGTGATCTTGACTTCATGCCAACCTTGCCTTAGAATAAGGCGAGCTGGGGGTTATAGTCATAAAAGAGTCTTATGGTGATCAGAGACGTTTGGTTGCTGTCTTTGCCGCTCGTGGGGTTTTGCCAATGCTCATGTGATCCCTCTGGCTGTTGTTTTCCCTTCCAGTTCTCCTCTTCTAGCTTTCTAGCTATGCTGCTATAGCTATGCTGCCGGGGTCTCATCTACACTTGGCATCATTGATGACCTGGCATCAGTGATTGTTAATGACCCTGTGGCTCTTAATCATAACTAATTACATTTTCTGTTTTCTCTCCGAGCTGTGGGTTTCCGCAGTTTCCGGCCCTACAACATGATGTACATCTGATGGACTCCACTGTGCAATCATTCACATTTTATTTCGACCGGAGGATCCATGACTTTAGTTCGCTCTTAGATTTTATCATCATACCCGGGCCACTAATGTCATGTGCATACTTCACATTCCTATTCGAACTTTGACTCCCATGACTTTTATTTCGCTCTTAGATTTTATACATCATACCCCGGCCCACTTAATGTCGATGTGCATACTTCCACATTCTATTCGAACGTGACTGCCATGACTTTAGTTCGCTCTAGATTTATCATCTAGCCGCCCAAGGAGGTTTGGGTCCCTTTTTTGAGTCTTGTCCCTCCCAAGGTTTCTTCCAGAACTAGGGAGTTTTTCCTGCCACTGTCGCCCTAGGCTCGCTCAATTTGGGATTGGACGTAGTTATTAGGAGATAATCTAAACTTGTAAAGTTGCTTTGAGACAATGCTCCATTGTAAAAAGCGCTATATAAATAAATCTGACTTGACTTGACTTGACTAGTGCATGTGATGAAGGAGATGTTCCTTACAGATGCAATCTACAAATAACTGCCAGGCAGCAGAGCCAAACAGAAAGTCCCCAGTATATTAAGTAAACAGGGTTTAAATAGATGGGAACCAGGACAGGAATATCCAATAGGAAATAATGGGAAAAGGCTTCTGTTATCCATAAATGTGCTGTCTAAACCATTTTTCAGAACGAGGTACAAGGGTAAAGAGGTTTCACTGTATATTTACTGTATTTATGAGATAACTTCTGAATTACTGTAGATATCGTAATTATACACTAATTGACAAAAATAACTCACCAAGAAGGTGGTGTTGGAATCGACTGAAACTTTCTATACAGCATGTGAATGTAATGATGATATATGTAAGTGATTACAATATTAGAGCGAAAAGATTAGTTCTCTGCAATAGAAAGGATGGTCTAGAACCCTGTCGGGCCACCTCTAGCCTTGATACAATATGAGATAGGGTTGGGTAATGGAGGCATACAGGTTCCATATGGTATCCTGCGGCACATTTTCCCACAGATGTTACAGCTGGGCCTGTGGATCTTGCTTAATCATGGGTTGTCAAAGCTGGTGTCCCAGCTGGTCCCATAAATGCTTGATTGGCAATAAAAATGGCAGTGGGGCAATCCAAGGAAGTGTTGCAATCTGGTGGAGACATTTCTGGGAAACCCTAGCTGTGTGTGTTTGAGAATTATCCTGCTGAAAAATGCCAGTTGGAAGCCCTGCCATGATAGGCGACATGTGGCTGCAGGATGTCCTGGACATATCGCTGAGTTGTTAGTGTCCCTTGTATCACTACTGGGGCAACTAATTGTCATTTACGATGGCTCCACAGATCATCAGACCAGCAGTTGGGGCAGGGCGCCGCTCCACAGCAAAGGTAGGATTGAATCTCTCACCATGACACCTCCACACTCAAACACAACCGTCATCGGATCCCAAATAGTGCCTGGATTCGTTACTAAAGATGAGCATGCCCTTGATGGCATGGCAGTCCATCCTCCCTCAGGCATAAACAACTGTGCCTGTATGTAACTCCAGACCCAGGCACCACCAGGTCTCAAACCCCGGTCATCTAGTGGTGGCCTAGCGTATTAGACAGCTGTACCACCCAGATGCCTTTGCACAACAACACTATGCCAAAATGTCTATGTCTGAAGGACAACATACATGTACAGTGATGCTTGAAAGTTTGTGAACCCTTTAGAATTTTCTATATTTCTGCATAAATATGACCTAAAACATCATCAGATTTTCACACAAGTCCTAAAAGTAGATAAAGAGAACCCAGTTAAACAAATGAGACAAAAATATTATACTTGGTCATTTATTTTTAATAAAAGATCGAATATTAACATATTAGTGAGTGCAAAAGTATGTGAACCTCTCGGATTAGCAATTTATTTTGAAGGTGAAATTACAGTCAATGTGGTTTTCAATCAATGGGATGACAATCAGGTGTGAGTGGGCACCTTGTTTGTATTTAAAAGAACAGGGATCTTCAGAGAACAAAAAGAAAGAAAGAAGTCCTTGCTCGTTCACAACACATGTTGTGTGGAAGTTTATCAGGGCACGAACAAAGGAGAAAAGAACAAAAGGAGTTGTTGAATGCTCATCAGGCTGGAAAATGTTACAAAACCATCTCCTAAAGAGTTTGACTCCACCAATTCCACCTCAGACCGATTTGTGTACAAATGGAGGAATGTCAAACCATTGTACCCTCCCCAGGAGTGGGTCACCCAATAAAGATCACTCCAAGCACGGCGTGAATATTTTTGCGAGGTCACAAGAACCCCATAGTCACAAAAAACTTCCTAAGCAATGAAGGCCTCTCTCACTTGGCTAATGTTAAGTCAAAGTCGCTCTGCACAACACATGTTTTGTAAAAAGTTCATGGTCACAACAATGGAAATTGGCCCCCCATCTTCAGAAAAAGAGTTGTTGATGCACATCAGGCTGGAAAAGGTTACAAAACCATCTCTAAAGAGTTTGGACTCCACCAATCCACAGTCAGACAGATTGTGTACAAATGGAGGAAATTCAAGACCATTGTTATCCTCACCAAGAGTGGTCAACCAACAAAGATCACTCCAAGAGCAAGCCGTGTAATAGTTGGCGAGGTCACAAAGGACCCCAGGGTAACTTCTAAGCAACTGAAGGCCTCTCTCACACTGGTCATTATACCAAAGAATGGTTAAAGAAGAATAAAGTTCATGTTTTGGAATGGCCAAGTCAAAGTCCTGACCTTAATCCAATAGAAATGTTGTGGAAGGACCTGAAGTGAGCAGTTAATGTGAGGAAACCCACCAACATCCCAGAGTTGAAGCTGTTCTGTACGGAGGAATGGGCTAAAATTCCTCCAAGCCGGTGTGCAGGACTGATCAACAGTTACAGGAAACATTTAGTTGCAGTTATTGCTGCACAGGGGGGTCACACCAGATACTGAAAGCAAAGGTTCACTTACTTTTGCCACTCACTAATATGTAATATTGGATCATTTTCCTCAATAAATAAATGACCAAGTACAATATCGTTGTCTCATTTGTTTAACTGGGTTCTCTTTATCTACTTTTAGAACTTGGGTGAAAATCTGATGTTGTTTTAGGTCATATTTATGCAGAAACACAAATAATTCTAAAGGGTTCACAAACTTTCAAGCACCACTGTACGTGACTTTTACTGGCATGTAATATGAACATCTGCAGCAAGTCAAAAATTCCCACACATTTTTAAAGGTTAAACTGGACCATTCTGCAGTACACAACATTTCCACTGTGACCATTAGATGGTTAAGTGGTGGCAAAATTAATATCATGAGCTGGTGTTAGAAAGACAATGGTAAACTCAGAATACAAGTCGACTTTGAAATGCAGGTCTTTGTGAACTGTTAACATTTTAAGATTTAATATCAGATTTAATATTACGCATGCGTAATAGTGAAAAAACAGAGTACATGTTTGTATATGGTATGACTATGTTCACGAATATACTGGATTTCCAGTATGTTTATTTCTAAAAACACTATTATCTACCTGATAATTTCAATCCAGTGAAATTGATAAACAGCAGTTTGTGCTCCTGAGGAAAGTATTCTAATATTACTACTACCTTGCTGTGACCCAGTACCAAACAACACATGACATGGTGGGCATGTGCCAGTCTAGAATGTACAGTAAACTGTAGTAAATGAATAGAAATCATTGTCACTTCACTGTTTATGTATCCAATAAATACCTTATCTCTTCTAAACATAGATATGTTTACATGCATATTAAGTATCGTTTCCATTAACTGAACTGAAACAGAAATGAAGTTATGTCTCATAAAAGAAAATATGCTTCATGGGACTGTGGTAGCCTAGTGGTTAAGGTACTGGACTATAGACCAGAAGGTTCAGGGTTCAAATCCTACATCTGCCAAGCTGCCACTGTTGGGTCCTTGAGCAAGGACCTTAACCCACAATTGCTTGGATTGTAAGACTGTATCAATTGTAAGTCGCTCTGGATAAGGGCGTCTCCTAAATGCTGTAAATGTAACTAGAAGCATGTTAGAACAGTCAATAAAGATTCACCCAAAAACATTACTTTTTAAAATAAATTTTGCTCTAAATTTAAGTGTGCAGTGATCCAATCTGAAGTATTGGTATCAGCCTATTCTCAGAGCTAATAGAGTATTGTACCAAAAATGGAAAACAAATGTGAGTGGTGCAGCCCTACTATATAGGCTACACATCTTTAGTAAGTAGTTTATCCTGACCAAGCTCACTATGCATCTACAGCATACTATCATCTGTAATAGTTAGTATAATGTTCAAATGGATGGCTGGATTACTTCTTTAATATTAGTATTCCTTTCATATAAAAGCTGCATTGTTGTACTTGCTTTCATAATGTTAATATAGTCATTATGTCCTATCATTACTTGGATTACCTGGATGGACAACAGTTAGTATTAGATTCCAGCTGTTCTCCTACAGCAGCAGAAAACATACACAGAAAAGGCACACATCATTGCTTTGTTTGTTTGCATGTATGCATACTGACAATGTGTGAGGAGTGTGTGTCTGAACTTCCTGGAGCACAACCAGGAGCAACATGATTCAGCAGCTACTAAAAACAAGAAAACCTGCTGATGAATTTATCTTGGTGCCAGATGGAGTCATTTATATAAGCACTGGATGGGCAAAGCACATGCACCTACACATCTGAACAGCTGTATCAAGTAAATGTATGTATTGTGGTTTTTTATTTGTACTCACTTTGATTGAATAACTCAGGGCAATGATGGAACAGTGGTTACTGGTATATATGTGGGACTGTGGTAGCCTAGCGGGTAAGGTACTGGACTCTGGACCAGAAGGTCTAGGGTTCAAATCCCACCTCTGCTATGCTGCCACTCTGGATAAGGGTGTCTGGTAAATGTAATGTAAATGTAAACTACTGGACTATGGACAGGAAGGTATATGGTTCCAGCCCCAGCCCGGGACCATATACGTCCCAATAACGTTTTGTAAGTTATTGGGACACTATTTAACACTTACCTTGTTACACAGTGTAGGTACACATGTTCATCTCTATCCATGCATGTTATATTAAACATTAGCCATTCATTAGTGTGGTGTCTGGATATTGTTGTTTGTTGGACTATTTCAAAGCAGTGCCAATAAGGTATAAAACCCCAAGCAATGCTTGAGGGGTGCCTTAGATAGATTCATAACCAGTACCAAACACACACTACAATACCCTGTCAGTGACACTGCTGTGCTGAAAAATGTCCATCACTCAAATATGGTAACTGGTGGTCCTATAGTCAATCCTGTCCAGTCATGAAAATGCAAAGCTGGTAGTGACACAGACTCATAACAGTAATTACAAGCAAAAGATAGCTCTATGAAGTGTTAAATCAGGTGACTGGTCACTTTTCAACCCTGGTATGCTATTTTTTCACTTTTTAAAAATACATTTTCAGAACTTTTTTTCTGTGTCTTTCTCAATGTCTGAGTACAAAATGTATAAATAAAGCTGGAAAAACAATTCCACTCCAAGACGTAAAGAGCCAATATTTCAAAGATTTTTAATATTTTCTATAGGTGTTGTACCTCCATGCTACAGTAGCAGCCTGATGAAAATGTAGTGAAGTTAATTACTATTAAATTGAGAAGATATGGGTGTTAAACTGTAGATTGTCCTGATTCTGACGTTGTGTTTATTCTAGAGTTTGATTCTTTCTTGAAGTTCATTGCCTCTAAGTCACCACTAAGCCCTACAGCCCTTGCTAAAAATTATGGAATTACCACACTCAGCTTTTTTATTTTGTGGCAAATAAAGAAATCACAGTTTAAAATCTGGACTTTCTAACTTCATGAAGCCTGTTTCAAACAAATTCATTCATTCATTTGCCCAGTAGTGTATATATAAAACCTATCATGGCCTTACACTATACTGTAAACATGAATAACATTAATAAGCGATACTGATAAAGCCAATAAAAAGAATACACTCTGCAAAAAAACTGGGAAAGACAACGTGTGAAGCCAAAACTGCAAAGTCATTGTGTTATACTCAGTGGTAATGGCTTCAAACAGCTGAATACTTAAGTAATGTTTCCCAGTTAGTTTGTCTTTAATGTAACACCAAATATACTCTATAGGGTTCAGATCTGGACCAAAACATGAGCCTGGTGGACTGTGGCAGTACTATTTGAGAATTTTTTATTCCATAATATTTTCTCCAACATTGAGTGATTCCATTTTTCCTCGAAAAAAATAAAAGTTTGAAAAGATTGAAAAAAAAAGAGTTTTATTTGCTACATCTGTGATGGCTATGAAGTAAGTCTGGAGATTCCAGAAGTTAGCCTAGTGGTTAAGGTGCTGGACTCTAGACCAGAAGGTCCAGGGCTCAAATCCAACATCTGCCAAGCTGCCACTGTTGGGCCCTTGAGCTAGGCCCTTAACCCACAATTGCTTGGATTGTAAGACTGTATCAATTGTAAGTCTCTCTGGATAAGGGCGTCTGCTAAATGCTGTAAATGAGACCCCATAACTTTGCCAGGGGTTGTAATATGGTGTCAGACTGTGACCATGTTTGGAGCTCTGCTACCTGTTAGGTGGTGTTGGGGATTTGACTGTTGACAAGGTGAAATACTCGAACTCCAAGTCTTCATAGGTAAGCTGCTCATCATTATCCTCTCTGTTTCGAGTCTCCAAGGTTCTGTAGACTATACATGGCACCGATAAATAAATAATATGCTGAACTTCATTCTGGTCAAAACACATTCACTTAAGACATAATAAATTAGAAAACATTCAACACTTGGCGCTTTATTTAAGCTAAACTGTTCTTTAATGGTGAATAAAAGGTGAATAAAATTCAGTAATGTTTATCCACACGGAAAATATCACCATGCGTGGAGCTGGAGCTCTGAGGACTGAAACTGACTAAAGTGTTGAGGGCATGGCGACCACGACGGTTTCAAACAGAAACTACTACTCATTTGAAAGTCCGTATTATACATACGTAAACGTTTGTCCTTTAGCGTTCAGACAAGCTTAACTTACCCAGGCCATTATGTCTCCCTAAGCTAAAGACAGGCGCTTGAGTCGCGACCTAACTCATGACGATTCCAGACGTAAGCTATTTGAAGGAGTCGATTCTTCCCCCTTAAAGAATAGCTTCCGTTTAGCTTTATAACTACCGAGAAGAATACAATGTGGAATAGTGCACGTCTTTGAATCTTGGTGATTTAACATTTAAATACAAGCTATCCCAGGAAAAATGTACTGTGAACTTTGACAGCAGAACCATGAAGTGGCCAAATTACCACCAAAATTCATAGTAGAACTCTGAACTTCATGGTCAAACTGTGAAAGTTCACATTAAACTGTCAAGCAATTCAGAGTTTTACTATGAAAATTCACATTACATTTTTTCCTGGGTATATCTTTAACTGCAATTACAGTGTCTTCCATGTCTATGTAAAAGTGAAATAAATGTGGTCAGAATTCGAAAAGTTCCCCATTACTGTATTGTGCACAATTCACACTTAACATTGGCAAGCTTAACATCTTCAATCTTCACTCAAGCCAATACTGTAACAACTGCATATATCTTCATGCTTAGAAAAAGGAATTAATTCATTAGCTCAGAAGTAAGAGCCCTGTGCTGGAAACAGCAATTCTTGAGATCCTTGGTTTAAACCCCAGACTGGACTTGCAACCAACTCTATATAAACTCATTTTGGCTCCTTTAATCTTAAATTTATTGATGTCTCTGTTTTATGCAATTCTATATCTCCTAAGGAATTTTAGGAGAAACATCTGAGGCAAAGTTGATACGTAAATGAGACATAAAATAGATTTGCTATGAAGTATCTTAAACTATGAACCACAGAGCATTACATTTTTGTATGGGCAGTTGTCATACATTTGTCTGTTGTGCTGCTTGAGCCCTTGCCCGTTTGCCCTCAGTTTTTTATTAGTGCCCCTTTAGCTGCCCTGTATCATAATCGTATTTTATTGGGCCTTCATGTGGCTCTCGGAGCAAAAATGCATGCATCTTGCCTTATGCAGTCATGACTCAAAATCTTATCCACAGCTGCTCTATTTCCCAAAGCATTTTGGCAAGGCACCGCTACATCGACCTAGCATTACAGTGTATTAGGTATATTTGGGTTCCAAGTATTTATTCGCTCTTGGGTGCCGTCTTTGTGACTCCTGTTAATATTTCACCTCAACTTCAGTCACTTATACAAAAGTACAGTGGAGCAAAAAAGTATTTAGTCAGTCAATGATTGTGCAAGTTCTCCTACTTAGAAAGATGAGAGAGGTCTGTAATTTTCATCATAGGTACACTTCAACTATCAGAGACAAAATGAGAAAAAAAAATCCAGGAAATCACATTGTAGGATGTTTTTTTTAAAGACTTTAATTGTGAATCATGGTGGAAAATAAGTATATTGGTCACCCACAAACAAGCAAGATTTCTGGCTCTGACAGACCTGTAACTTCCTCTTTAAGAAAGCTCTTCTGTCCTTCCACTCGTTTACCTGTATTAATGGCACCTGTTTGACCTCGTTATCTGCATGCATAAAAGACACCTGTTCACAGCCTCAAACACTCAGACTCCAAACTCAACCATGGCCCAAGACCAAAGAGCTGTCGAAGGACACAGGAGGAAAATTGTAGACCTGCAGCAGGCTGGGAAGAGTGAATCTACAATAGGCAAGCAGGTTGGTGTGAATAAATCAGCTGTGGGAAGCAATTGTAAGAAATGGAAAGACATATAAGACCATTGATAATCTCCCTTGATCTGGGGCTCCATGCAAGATCTCATCCGTGGGGTCAAAAATGATCCATGAGAACGGTGAACAAAAATCTCAGAGAACTCACACATTGAAAACTGAAAGGCCTCTCTCACATTGGCTAATGTTAATGTTCATGAGTCCACCATCAGAAGAACACTGAACAACAATGGTGTGCATGGCAGGTTGCAAGGAGAAAGCCACTGCTCTCCAAAAAGCACATTGCTGCTCGTTCTGCAGTTTGCTAAAGAAATCACATGGACAAGCCAGAAGGCTATTGGAAGAATGTTTGTGGATGGATGAGACCAAAATAGAACTCTTTGGTTTAAAAGAAAGCGTTATGTTTGGAAGAAAGGAAAACACTTGCATTCCAGCATAAGAACCTTATCCCATATCTGTGAAACATGGTGGTGGTAACTGTAGTATCATGGTTTGGGCCTGTTTTGCTGCATCTGGGCCAGGACGGCTTGCCATCATTGATGGAACAATTAATTCTGAATTATATCAGATAATTCTAAAGGAAAATGTCCATGTCCTGAACTGAATTTCCATGAACTGAATCTCAAGAGAAGGTGGGTCATGCAGCAAGACAACGACCCTAAGCACACAAGCCATTC
Source organism: Ancistrus triradiatus (assembly GCA_025084515.1). Lineage (NCBI taxonomy): Eukaryota > Metazoa > Chordata > Actinopteri > Siluriformes > Loricariidae > Ancistrus > Ancistrus triradiatus. Next base: position 95,490 of record JAJAGP010000482.1, on the reverse strand, counting down.
TACAAAAAAATGGTTAAAGAAGAATAAAGTTTATGTTTTAGAATGGCCAAGTCAAAGTCTTGACCTTAATCCAATAGAAATGCTGTGGAAGGACCTGAAGTGAGCAGTTAATGTGAGGAAACCCACCAACATCCCAGAGCTGAAGCTGTTCTGTAAGGAGGAATGGGCTAAAATTCCTCCAAGCCGGTGTGCAGGACTGATCAACAGTTACAGGAAACGTTTAGTTGCAGTTATTGCTGCACAGGGGGGTCACACCAGATACTGAAAGCAAAGGCTCACATACTTTTGCCATTCACTGATATGTAATATTGGATCATTTTCCTCAATAAATAAATGATCAGATTTTGAGTGAAAATCTAATGATGTTTTAGGTCATATTTATGCAGAAATATAGAAAATTCTAAAGGGTTCACAAACTTTCAAGCACCACTGTATAGTTATAGCCAGATTGTTTAATTTGTTGACTGTTATATTTTGTCCCTGAGACTGTGGCAGTGGTGTTATCAGCATCAATGGCCATTCTAACAACAGACACAAGGTTACAGTGATACACAAGTTTAATACAAAGCTAGCTTTATATAATGCATGTCTCTGGGAGAGCCAGAGCACCTTAAGTAAACCCACATGGACATCAACATGCACACAGAAAGGACCCAGACCACTTCAGCTGAGGATCAAACCCAGGACCTTATTGTTGTGAGGCTACAGTGCTACCCATCAAACCACCATGCCCAATCAGGTGTAGCTCCCCCATTTATGTATACATGTAGTATATTAACTGTAACAAAATAATGCAGAATCTGTTTATTGGACTCTACAGTATAAAGGTTTTACGTAGCAAGAAATTCAGATCATGACTACTGCTCTACAATATCGAATAGGTTCATTATTACCCGAAGATGACAAAGCTGTTCCATCATCAGGAGCATATTTTGTTTATTAGTCAACAGATTTATGTGGGTTTATCAGATACAGATGACAAATATACTGTTCTAGGCTTAGTCTAGATTCCGAAGCACCGAATAAATAATAACTTGCTATTCCCAGGTGGGGAATGTTAGTGTTAGAGCAAGAGAACATCCAACGAACAGCAACACACCAAAACAGAGTATACACAGAAGAGATAAACTAAAGAAAACTAAAACGCAGAATTATAATTGCAGATGTAAAAAAATACCTATAAAACAATTTGTGTTTACATGTAGATGTATGCAGTGCAGAAGAAAATGTAATCAGAAATTCAGATATGTGCAGATTACAACAATATTCGATTAAACTGCACATAAGTTTATCTGCACATCTGTTCAAATTATGATGCAAACAGTTATTAAATGCAGTTTAAAAGTCTGCAAAAAATACAATTTAAAAACCCTACTCACCATGGACATTATGCAGTACAAAACTTCACAAAAAAAGAGATTTAACATCTCATTACCTTTTATTATTTTTTTGCATTCAACAAATATACATGGCCAACAAACGTAATCAATCATTAACAAATAAAGAAGGCCAACTTCCCAATTCGTCAACTCCAATTCAACTTTAGATTTACACATAAAAGTTTGAAATATTTACAAGAATTCCAATTTTATTATGTTTGCATAACAAATGCACAAAAGTTTATTGGTCTACTGTAATGTATTGGTTTCCATGAACACTAGAATAATATATCACTGAAAGTAAAAGGGTCAGTATATGTGTCTGAGTGGAGGGGGGCTATGCACCATAAGTATCTGCTCAAGAAAATCTTACATTTCTGACAGAACCGGTGTTGTGACTGTCAGAGTACAGGAGATAGATGCAAAGAACTGATTCTCACACAATCAATGTGGAAGTACAGAACAGGCAGATCAAGGTGCCTCAAGGTTAAAAACAATCCAGAGATTAATAATGTAAGTTCAGCCCTATCTGGCAAATCTCATGGACCAAAGGCCATGATAACAAACTAGGAACTGGTATGCATAATCAGTGTTGACTGGAGTGTGTGAAATAGGGGTTGACATGGCAGGAGTGTTGCGTGCCGGGAACTGGAGGGTGGAACAGGCGTAGTTGTGACAAACGGCATACGGAAACAGGACACAGTTTGCAATGAATACGAAATCTGTACCTAGATAAGTTGAAGTTAGGACCAACACTAACAAAAGGTGTGCATTACATTTTACTCTCAGTTATTTACACTAGTTTCTTTACTTAATTTAAAGTCAGTGATGAACCACTTACTATTTAACTAAGCTGTTGTCTGTCATAGCCAAGAATGTAGACTTTGAATAAAAGAAAAACAAAAAAAGAATGCATTTCCCCCCACTATACTTCAGGTTACTGTTATCCTCTTTTACTAGGATAAGATTACATTTTTTTACTTCTGCTTTCAATAAGATCGCATTCTGCATTGAGCCATGTGTTCTGAAAAGCTGATATAATAAAGCACCTACAATGCATTTTGTAAAAACAATCTTGGTGTGCAATACATTTTCATAATGGTTGTTCTTGTATTTTCCAATTATCAATATTCCAAGTGCAGTGGTATTAAAACGAATTTGGAAGAGTCCCAAATATGTCAATATGCCATACACCTCATACACCAACAGCTTTCAATTCCTAAAAATACCATAAGTATAGATAAAACACAATACATCACACAATTAATCACAAAATGGTGAAACCTCTTCATTAATACTAACCAATATAAACATATTGAAATGCTGAAACTACCAAGTATTGGCTTTTTCATATGAATTGGATTTTCACTTTCTAAGACCTGTTACTACAAACTTCTTCATGACTGTTCTTGTTTAGTAGAAATTGTGTGCTACCCAGCCACCCTGACAAAAATATTCATGGTATTCAGTTAATTTGTGCATTTTCATTTCAGTGTTTCAGTGCTTTTCCATGTAATCCCACCACAACTGTGATAGGATTAAAGTTTAGGATTAAAGATTATTTTACTGAATTCAGCAGTTTCCTTTGGTTTTGTCCTTTTGCTATGTGATAAGTTTGAAAAATAACACAACTCTACTGGATGATATGGAACTGCTGACAGAAAAGAGAATCACAGGCAGAAAACAACATAGTAATGTTCCTTTCATTTTTCTTATCAGTGTATTAGTGTTTCAAATTTTATTAAAGACACAAAGATAAGAATTACAGGGCATTGCAGTACTAAAGTTTTCATATTGTCTTTTAATTAATATTATTGTTTAAAAATAAAACACTGTGGAAAGTATCTAACCTATTACGTGACTATGGTAATGTCAGGTCATCATCCATTTCAGTCAATGTCTGTCCTGTTTCTCAGAACGTACTGTAAACATTAACCGGCACATACCTGTAGAACACTAAGATTTGTCCTATTTGTCCACATTACAGTCCAAAGTTTCATTAAATGGATCCACCAATGAATTCCAACAAAATCTAACTTTTCCCCAATAATATCCATTCATACAAACACCTAATTGTACAGGTAAGCATCTCTTGACGTCTACAGTATGTTCTGTGAAATTGCATATTATGCGGTTTGGACCTTGTCCAACCACCATATTGTACTGTACAGTGGGGCAAAAGAAGTATTAAGTCAGCCACTGATTAAGCAAGTTCTCCTACTTAGAAAGGTGAGAGAGGTCTGTAATTTTAATCATAGGTACACTTCAACTATGAGAGACAAAATGAGAAAAAAATCCAGGAAATCAAAACTGTAGGAGATGCTTTAAAGAATTTAATTGTAAATCATGGTGGAAAATAAGTATTTGGTCACCCACAAACAAGCCAAGATTTCTGGCTCTCACAGACCTGTAACTTCTTTAAGAAGCTCTTCTGTCCTCCACTGTTACCTTGTATTATTGATCTCGTTATCTGTATAAAAGACACCTGTCCACAGCCCAAACAGTCAGACTCCAAACTCACCATGGGCCAAGACCAAAGAAGAGCTGTCGAAAGGACACCAGAAAGACAAATTTGTAGACCTGCAGCAGGGCTGGGAAGAGTGAAGATTACAATATGCAAGGCAGGGTGGGGTGTGAATAAATTCAAATCAACTGTGGGAGCAATTGTAAGAAAAAATGGACCATTGATAATCTCCCTCGATCTGAGCCCCATGGCAAGATTCCATCCCGTGGGGTCAAAATGATCATGAGAACGGTGAGCAAAAATCCCAGAACTACACGGAGGGACCGAGGAATGACCTGCAGAGAGCTGGGACCAAAGCAAAACAAGGCTACCATCAGTAACACACTACTCCCAGAGGCGACTCAGATCCTGCAAGTTGCGGCGTTGTCCCCCCCTGCTTAAGCCAGTACATGTCCAGGCCATCTGAAGTTTGCCAGAGAGCATATGGATGATCCAGAAGAGGATGGGGAGAATAAATCATGTGGTCAGATGAACCAAACCAAAATAGAACTGTTTTGGTTTAAAAACTCAACTCGTCATGTTTGGAGGAAGAAGAATTCTGAGTTGCATCCCAAGAACATCATACCTACTGTGAAGCATGTATGAATTAAATTCTTTAAAAATCCTACAATGTGATTTCCTGGATTTTTTTCTCATTTTGTCTCTCATAGTTGAAGTGTACCTATGATTAAAATTACAGACCTCTCTCATCTTTCTAAGTAGGAGAACTTGCACAATCAGTGCACAATGACTAAATGCTTTTTTGCCTCACTGTATACTTCACTTAGCAATGCTATATGAAATACTATAGTGTACTAATATCGACTAATTAGCCAAAATACTGCAGTGTTTTCCATACTCAGATTTTTTTCCTATCAACATTGACCACCACATATTGATATTCTATTTTGTTAAATCTTATCTCACTGCAAGACATCAAGATATGAACCCAAGATATTTTCTACTTAATTTCATTTGTTAATAAACATTCATTTCTGCTTTTCAGGCCTGCAACACATTCCAAGAAAAAATTGGACAGAGGCAATTCAGGGCTAGTAATAAGGTTTTTAAAAAGACTAAATAATGATGTGATTTCAAACAGGTACTGTACTTACTAGTCAGGAAGCATAGTTTCAGGTCAGTCACCGATAGGAGGTGTGTTTGTAGGCAAATGTTAATGTAACACTGTTTTATAAACCCAGTTTGAGATAACAGTTTAGTGTTCATCTGATGGTACATACAATGGCTCTGCATACTATCATGACGCCCTCATTGTACTTCACAGTAATCGGTTGAAGGTATCCTTCTGCTTCTTTCCAACATAAATCCACCCAGCTGTAGGAAACATGGTTTTGGGCTCCCTTCATTGTCCATAGTAATAAATTATACATCTACATGCAGACTGCAGTTATGGCCAGGTCTACTTAAAACTGACTCTATATTGCTCTGAAAAACTGTCTCTGATTGTCCAGATCCTTCAGTTTTACCAGCATAGTGAGACAAAGTCATGTTCTTGCTGAAATTATGCAGACTTGTGACATCAGTGCCATGTTATTATCAGTTGTCTGTATCATCACCCAACACTGCTCTGCTCACCTATGTGCAACAGCGACCTCTCTGGTTTGAACGGTCCATAAGCTGGAGTACCGACTCGCATTGTTTGTCTTCCTGGGAGGCCATCAGTCTGGAAGAAGAGGGTAGACATGCATAAATACTGTAGACTGTACGAGTGCTTGTATTACTTCTTCTCATTGTGTGCACCCACAGAAAGATCAAAACTCCAAATTGAAATATATCTTAGAATTATTCAGTGTAGATCTGGCTTCTGCACTATGCTGCCCTCTACTCTGGAGTCTCACCTAGCCAGGTGTGTCATGGCCTCTTGAATGTTAAGGCCGCTTTTCGCACTGCATTCAAAGAACTCAGCCTGGTGCTCCTGAAATGCAAACACAGCCACATTAATAACAGACAATACAGCTAAAAGATGAATGGAAAACCACTGGATCTATAATTATCACCTCAGCCACTTTCTGGCCCTCCTTAGTGGTCACGTGTCTCCCTCCCTCATCCTCCATGTCCAGTTTATTGCCAACCAGCATTAGACATGCACCTTCAGCCATGTTTTTCTGTTTAGAGAATGGATCACCAATGACACAAAGAAAAGAAATGATACAAACAAATTTGAACAAACCACTTTTTTGGGGGCAAAATGACTCCATATTACTTTGTAGACGTTAACAAATCTGTGGGTTTCAGTCACTTCCCCTTTAAATTACTCACCTGTGGGAATGCAAACCTCCTCATGATTTATTTGCATCTGAAATCAGCCTCACCTGTACTTGGTCCAGCCAATCACGTACTGCCATGAATGAGGGAACCTGAGTGATGTCATACATAACCAGGATCCCGTCTGCCTTGCGATAGTACTGTTGAGTGATGCTATGGAATCTGAGAAGAGGAAAGTGCTGGCAATGTCTATACAAAATCTTCATACTCTGTCAAAATCCTACCTTTTTAGCAAAACTAGTCTCATATATATATATATATATATATATATATATATAGAGAGAGAGAGAGAGAGAGAGAGAGAGAGAGAGAGAGAGAGAGAGAGAGAGAGATATATATATATATATATACTCAATTTGTGGCCAATTTACTATAATAAGTTAACCTAATTCATGTCTTTGGACTGTGGGAGGAAACTGGAGTACCCAGAGTAAATGTAAGGAAGTGTGTGTTTTTTTCATTTGGATTTTCCATACCGAATTTTTTCTGATTTGGGGTTGTAGATTATTTACAATAAATATTTCCAATATATGATAATCAAATCTAGGTGAAGTACAAGTATTAATACTAATTGTCTTCATAAATCTTAAAAAAAGATGTCAGCTTTTATATTATGAGATGTATTAGGTACTTGGCATAAGGATTATCATTAGGCTTATGTTAAAGCGACATTTTCTCTAACCTCTCCTGTCCTGCAGTGTCCCAAAGTTGAAGAGCAATGTGGGTGGAGTCCAGCAAAAGGCTCTTCACCTGGAAGTCCACACCTGTCAAGCAAATTCAAATTTTGTTTCTGGAACAGGACACCTGAAACCAATTTGGCACTGGTATGGGTGGGATTATCAGCACAGGCTAAATCTAGTGTTATGTCTACTTACCTACAGTAGTGCTCATGTTATTGACGAAGTGTTCTTTGCAGAACTGGTGGATGAATGAACTCTTGCCAACTCCTGAGCTCCCTAAGAACACAACCTTAAACACTCGCTGTGGACCAGTCTTAAAGACAAGGGGCCAGAATGAATAAACAACATAGAAGCAAGTGGTGTTTTACTGAAGTTAATAAAGTTTTACTGAAGTTAAGGATCGAGCAGAATGACTGAAGAGCAATCATGCTGTAAGCAGCCTAGTTTCAGATTCAGGGTCTACTATGCAAATATCTGTAGTTCTGCATTTGCACTGTACAAATCATCCTAGCAAGTTCTTTCTAGCTCTCTCGTATTACAAGTATGGTTGTTGGTCAGCTTAAAATACAAACATTTCCACAATACCTCTATTTCATTGAGCATTTCGACACTTGTGTTTCCCCTCTGGCTCTGGTTTCTAGAGAGAGGTATTGGCTGTGCCTCGGCAATCACATCTGGTGCCTCATTTTTGGTCCGACCAGCAAAGCTGACCTGTCTTAATTGTTGATTAGAAAACAACTGATAAATATGTGTGAATGTAATGATGCTATATGTATGTGATTACAATATTACAGTGTAAGGATAAGTTAACTGGGGAAAACTGTACAGTTGAAAGGAGGCTCTAGTTACCCTGTTGGGCCATCTCTAGCCTGGATACAAGATGAGATACGGTTGGGCATGGAGGCAAACAGGTTCAGTATGGTATCCTACAGCACATTTGCCCACATATGTTGCAGCTGGCCTTGTAGATCCTGCACATTTGTAGGTTGCCGAAGCTGGCAACCTGATTAGTGATAAATCTGGCATCCGGGCAGGCCAAGCAAGTGTTACAATCTGACGGAGACATTCTTGGGAAACCCTTGCTATGTGTGGGCGAGCATTATCCTGCTGAAAAATGGCAGTTTTCACCCTGCCATGAGAGGCAACACAAGTGGCCACAGCATGTCCTGCACATATTGCTGAGTTGTTAGTGTCCCTCGTATCACTACTAGGGGTGACCGACTGTTATATGTGATGGCTCCGCCGATCATCAACACCAGCAGTGGGGTAAGGTGTCACTCTACAGCAAAGGTAGGATTGAAGCACTAACCATGAGGCCTCCATACGCAAACACAGTCGTTGTCGAATCCCGAACAGGACCTGGAAATGTCGCAAAAGGGGATATGGTTCTAGTCCATAGCAGTCCAGGTTTCTTGTTTGCGACACAAATGCAAACGAAGGCGAACGTGACTGGCTGTCAATCTCACACCACATAATGGGCACTGTGACGACAAATTTTCTTCTGTTAAGCGGCTGAAAATGGTCAGGCAGAAACAAGTGCATAGTGAAGGTGCCATCTGTGCCTGGATGGTGGAAAATGAACCTCTGGGAGCTGCTTGTCGGTGGATCAAACGATCCTCTCTACTGGCCGTCAATCTTGGCCGTCCAGAAGCTGTTCGCCGTGTGTGTGTGCCCTCATCTCCTAACAACTAGGTCAGAAAGGCCTATATGGCGGGCAAAACGTTACATCAACCATCCTGCTTCTCTTAGTTCAATGATGCGCCCTCTCTCAGAGTCTTTCTGGGCAAAGTGTTTATGAGTGCATCGTAGAGGCATGTCTAGCACCAACGCTTTCTCACCAAGAGGTAGACTATCCAAAAGTAGCTTCTGAGAGCCTTTTTATAGGGCAACGGGGGAAGCACTTTTATGCCCTCTTGTGGCAAGACCGTGCCTAATCAGACCAGATCTGTAATCATTCACATATCTGCCTGAGACATAACTGCATGCCGAGTTTTGCAGCAGTCTGACATAATAATCGTAGGTACATTTTTAACTAAATGGTAATTCTTAAAAGAAAAATTGGAATTCTGTCAACCTGAATAAACACTGATTTGGTAAAATCTTATATCTGGAAAAAAGACCATTTTCCCCCAAAAGTATTGTTAACCAAATATGTCTAGTTTGCTGTTATTAAAGCACCGGAATCACACGTAAAACAGGCAATGGACAAAGTAACAGAAACAAGATATAAAGTGCTCAGCATAAATTAGTACACCCCAACAGATTTGTCAGAAACTTTTAATTTCCTTTCAGAATCAACATTTTCTATGGGATATTATACTGCAAATATTCCCACAAATGTGGGCCATTGATTGCAAACAAGACTGGTTAATTTACACAAACAAAAAATTCTTTTCTTAACAAATTCATTCAAGACCATGTTGCAAAAATGAGTACACCCCAATGAAAGTCTTAGGACCAAAGCTAAAGTTTAGACTCCAAAATCCTAATTAACGAGAATTCAATGACAGGCGAGTCTAATTATTATGTTCAGCAGACAGTTGACTATACGTTTTCTTTTAGGCTAATGTAGATACAGTGGTGCTTGATAGTCTGTAAACCCTTTAGAAGATTCTATAGTTCTGCATAAATATGACCTAAAACATCATCAGATTTTCACACAAGTCCTAAAACTAGATAAAGAGAACCCAGTTAAACAAATAAGACAAAAATATTATACTTGTTCATTTATTTATTGAGGAAAATGATCCAGTATTACATATTAGTGAGTGGCAAAAGTATGTGACCCTCTAGGATTAGCAGTTAAATTGAAGGTGAAATTAGAGTCCGGTGTTTTCAATCAATGAAAATCTTAATTTTCAAAGGAGGTGTACTCATTTATGCTGAGCACTGTATATACATTTTGTCATTTAGTAGACACTCTACTTCAGAGTAACATACAGCTGATAGAATCTTACAAGGTGCTATCCGAACATTTGTGGTTTATGGGCCTTGCTCAAGACCCTAACAGCAGCAACTGGGCAGTACTGGGACTTGAACCCTGGACTTTCTGGTCACTAGTCCAGTACGTTGGTAGAATTCACTGATGGGCTGAAACATGACTACATTGTCCACAGTGATGTTTTGATAGTTGACCCATGTCAAATTGACCTCCACAGGAAAGGACGGACCTAGGGGTTCAGCAAAACATTGGGCAGATCACCGTGCTTCCTCCACCAGATTCATTGCTCTTGCACATCGATGAGTCTTGGATGCCCCACAAGCTTTCATAGTTTCATGGCTTGTCCCTCTTTGTGTCAAGAGGTTTCACAGATGCTCTTGCCAAAATCTGCCCATTTGTCCCACATCAAACATGTCAACTACAAGAACTGACTGTTCACTTACTGTCTAATATTTTCCAGATCTTAACAATATAATCAACATTTTTTGATCTGTGAGTGGTCATAATGTTTTGGCTCATCTGTGTAGATAAAAAATGGCTTCAATAATGAAGCACAGTGGCTGCAAGTCAAAGCTCACTGACAGGGACAGATGGACTCTACAAGATAGTTCTTTAATGCCCCCAAAGTGCAGTTACATAAAGAAGCACAGAATTGAAAGTGCATCTCTATGACTCTATAAGCTTCACAAAGCTGTTGGGAGTTCATGGCAGAAAGATTTTGTATCAAAGCATGTGCAAAAAGTTGTGCTCCCTATATCTGTATGGGGATTTGCTCTAACAAAGACTGAAATGGTTCTTTAATTCATTAATCCTACAAAGACCTACACTATTTTATTTGTTAGGACTGAGCCAGCATCCCACCACAAAGCATTCAGGCCTACCCTAAAACATAGCCCTACCTTAAACACTGTCAGCTGATCTACTTTCCTTCACACTTAAACCGTAACTGTTTATCAAACACAGTGGTTAAATGGATTGTTGCTTATGTACACAACTGTGTATTTAAGTGACCCACCTGATGCTAGGCTTCTTGACCAGGAAATAGTCTCCAATTACTGATCCTTGCTTCTCTAAACGTCTCTTCATCTTAGGTGTCTATAGAACAGTCCACAAATATTTTGGCTTTAGTCGAAGTTAGGAGTAGTTTGTAAACATGCGCATGATAATCTTGGAGAAATACCACGACTGAATTAATTTTATTTGCTCTTCTTCAATAAAGAAGTTATATATTAACATTTTATCTAAATAGGGTACGGGTTACATGTTAACTGTTACTGTCAGTTTTATACGTACATGCATTTGGGTCTTGTGCAATAAGGACACAGATAAGGAAGTGTACCTTCAAAAAGACTTTTATTGTCCACTTTGGTGGTGCTGGAAAATACACCAATTTGTTCATAACTGGACTGGCTTCCATGTTTACAAACATTTCCTCTATTTTGTTCTTGATTGAGAAATAAGTCAAAAAAGGACAAATACATAGCAAGACAATGTATGCGTATTAAATTAGCCCCACACTGCAAAAATATGGCACATAATGGAAAGACATGAGGTGTAATGAAAACATATCTGTCCTGTTAAGCTTCTTAATGTGTCATTGTCTAGTTTTCATGGATTGTTTCTAGCACTCATTAATTCCAAAGCTTTCCTCCACAGCCTTATACAATCATAAAATGATTGTTGGCCTTCGGTTTTGGTTTATAACCACAAACATAAAAATGTATTGTAATTTCCTGGGCAGACTTGTTGAGAAAGGTGTGCTCGAAAGGTGAGTTCTGCTAACGCGGCTCAAATTAAAGTTGGGTTGGGAGGAATGAATCAGCAGCTCCCATGCCAGTGGCAAGATCAGTAATCAAGTAAACTAGTTTTCTTACTACAGTAGATAGAGTGTGAGTCACATCTACAAACAATGTGTGTATAAACTGGAGTAAAACACTGATGGGCTTTCTGTAACAGACACACTATGGAAAAGCTCTTGTAGCACAAAACATGTACGATTTTAAACTGAGAGCTGCTATTATGCACACAGTTCCCAAATGGCCTTAGGGTCTGTTTAGGTTAGAAAAAACCCTGCCATATGGCTATGTGTTCATAACAATTACAGTATGTGTTCATGTTCTTATTGTTCATTACAGCGCAAGGATGCTATCTTTTATCTTATCATATTTAGGGTTGTTATATTTATCACTACATATATAGGGTTGGTTTCAGATAAAGAGTTTTGAATAGAAAGCTCTCAAAGATTGAGTAACCATTCCTTAATGGATTATTTAGTTCATTTACCAGTTGATTGTTTGTTTGATTTCTTTAACCTCACTTTCTGCATCACTGGCTATTTCTGATGGACACAAAGTTACACCAATCCACAAGGTTACTTCTAAGCTAGTCATACATACTCAGATCTGGCCAGTTTAGCATAACTAATTAACCCTGAGTACACCCTCGTGGAGGACATGTACAGACTGAACTGGAGCTGTGAGGCAACCGTGCTAACCGTCCCTTTGAACAGTTGATGAAAAACCCAAAATGCTTTTCAACTACATGCTCACTTGCTTATCAGCCAAGTCAACTGCCAACTGCAGTATTGCATTCTGGAAGTTTTGCGCCCATTCGCCACCGTCTCCCTTACCGGAACGTTGGATTTAGCTCAAGCGTGATGCTACATGTTGCTAGAAACTTATGAGAGCAAACAGAAGTGTTTGCTTTTTGCTTTTCAAGAGCTTTTCAAGAGCTAGCAGTACAACCTGATCAATATTTCCTTGTAAGCTAGCTGAAATCCTTTCTGCTATTATGTGCAATGCCCATCTGTGAGGTAACAAGGGTACACAGTCACAAGCTTCAAATTGGAAACACATAAATAAGGCATCAAACAACAAATGAACATCAGATTCACAGTACGAAACATAAACTGGTAGTTTGAGTGGTAGGAATCTACTGATTTACACCAAAATGGTGCATACTGGCACTGTTTTCTCACCTAATAACCATCAACCCTTCTATCCTAAATACAATCATTAGGAAAGAAGCACAAAGGCAGAAAATATAACTCAACATTCACTAAGTTCTAATGACAGAGGACAGACATATCACTGCCCATGATGTCACACCAGCAATTAGAAGCAGCTTCATTTTCACCAGTTCAGTCCAGTTCAGTATGGGTAAAAGGAGTATCCTCCACCCCATGGTGGGGTGTCTTGACCA
>JAJAGP010000482.1:0-77500 GCA_025084515.1 Ancistrus triradiatus | reverse complement strand
TACTGCTTCATGGATAAACTTCAAGCATTTTTACATATTATTTTTACTTAATTAAAATTAATAAATATTATTCTTCCATACTACACCGTATTTTTCGGACCATAAAGCGCACCGGATTATAAGACGCAATATCAACGATCGGCTGCTAACGGGTATATTTTCATACATAAAGCGCACCGGGTTATAAGATGCATGAAATGAAACAAAACTCTTAAGTTCCGTCAGAAGCTCAGTTTGGTCTTTACCTGGCGCAGGGCGTCTTCTTGCTTCCTCCACTTCCGTACCATTGATTCGTTAATGTTGAATTCTCTCACAGCTGCTCTATGTCCATGTTGTACTGCGTGACTGATAGCGTTGTGTTTGAAATCCGCTTCGAAAATGAATGAATGAATGCACGTTCCCTAATGCTGAAGCACATACCGTATTACTCCGCTATGCTGCGCACTACGGTGGCCGTAAGCTTATAACTTACCACCAAGGCCGTGCTAAAACATTTTGACAGATTTTTGAGCACCGTGTACCATCTACAATCGGTTCTAGGTCTGAAGGCTCAACCAGAATTAATTCATACATTAGACGCACCGCATTTAAAGGCGCACTGTCGATTTTTGAGAAAGTTAAAGGATTTTAAGTGCGCCTTATGGTCCGAAAAATACGGTATATTCTTACTTACAACATTTAGGGATTTTTTCCTTGCCACTATCACCCTAGGCTTGCTCAATTTGGGCTTGGGTTTAGATAATAGAAGTTTTTGTGTTAAGAAGTGTTTCTTCTTAATCAGTACTTTCATATTGATTCTTTTTCCTCTGTTCTTCCGTACCCTTACTGTTCATCTTTCTGTCCCCATTTACATGAATGCATGCTTTGAATAGTTAATTTTTATGAGTACACCTTCCAATTAGATCTAATCTATTCTGATGTTATTCTGTCCTATACAAACCGGGTTGTCTGCTTTACCAGGGCTAATGCAAAACATATTTTTCTTTTAAAAGTTTTGCAATAGCATCCACAAAAATATAGTTGGTAGATTGAGATACTGTTGCATATAGCTTTGGCTAACAAAAATTTGTCTAACAAAATGCTTCTTGTGTCATTTCTGTGCTTTGTGTTCCTATAAAACTCATTTGGAAATTTGCTTTGAAAAATCTCTTTGATAAAGGCTTTGATACTCGTTTAAAACATGTTCTTTTGAGACTCATTGTGAAACCCTGACACACTTTGATGCTTGCTTCTTTGCCCGTTCTGACCTTGCTTATTTGCTTGTGCCATGGATTTCAGACTACAGTTGTGTGTAGCTATTTGTGTTCTTCTGGGTTTTGTGTGGTAACAGCCGTCGTTGGATATTTTCTCGTACGTCCCAACCTTACACTGGAACAGAACAATTTAAGCCTACTAAATTAAGTCCTACGTGTTCAAAAAGTACATTTACACTTTTTATACACTGTAGTCCAACATGTCCGAGCTGGTCATTAGTAATCTAAGCTAACTTGCCACCCATAAACCAGTCTCTTGACTCATGCGAATGAGCAATGTGTAGCTGGCTGGGAATACTGTATAGTATCTCATGCTTCCTCCATTTTAGATCTATTGTTTTGCACCACAAAGATTAGCCCCTTCATAAGTAACGTAGTCAACAACACTATTTCAAGAGTTCAACAAAATGCAAATTTCTTTCAGGACAGAAGTTTGTGGTGCAAGTGCCATTAAATTAAAAAAATCAGAAGAGACATAGTCAAAACATGTAACTAGGTACTAAACATTGAATGAGAAAAAGCCTGAGAACACTAGTCAAAAAAGTTGATATATGGCATTTAATACAGGATGGCATGGAAACATAAGTAAGTAGGGCTGTCAGTTAACAGCTCCAGAGACCACTGTACTGAGTGCATTTAATATTTGATCATTAAAAAAGGCAGGGTGCACTCATACTGTATCTACAGGTTTGACCAAAATCTGATGAGCTACTTTATACCAGTATGATTTCACATTATTCTGAACAGAATCTTGTGATGTTACTGAATGCTTGACTTTCTCTTGGGCTTAAGTCAGGTGGAGAAAATCCATGATGGCCAGCATTCCTTGATCATCTTTGGTCTTCAAGTAGTTGTTGCAAAGTTTTGAGTCTTTATTCTGCTGCAATATGAATCCTTCCCCACAGAGATCCAAATAAGCATTTTCACTAGTGGTCTCAGGCTTTTGGTCCCAGCTGTTGGTATTCTGAAGGTCTATAATATATGATATATGACTGTGGTAGCCTAGCGGGTAAGGTAGTGAACTATGGACCCAAAGGTCCAGGGTTCAAATCCCACCTCTGCCAAGCTGCCACTGTTGGGTCCTTGAGCAAGACCCTTAACCCACAATTGCTTGGATTGTAAGACTGTATAAATTGTAAGTCGCTCTGGATAAGGACGTCTGCTAAATGCTGTAAATGTAAATGTAAATGATTTAGTGCAAATGCTGTTTACTAAATCAGTATTTTAGTGTGAGACTCATGCTCCCAACTAATAAATACTTGTCATATGCTGGTATCTTTCATCCATATCTGTCTTATCACGATATTTATACTTTACTATTTTGCTTTCTTGTACATACTTTATTGGGGTTCTAAAACAAGACTTCTTCTATATATGGATGGCTGCCTTTGCCTTTTCATACATACTCGAATTGTGGTCATTTTAATTGTAGATTTACACTGCAATAGTGGAACTACTAAAATTTCTCTCATAAATAAAAGATGTCTTATATTATTCATTCATACATGCACGGGGAAAAGGTTTTTGACCACTGTTGTAACAAAAACAACAAACCCCACTTTAATTTATAACAACCATAGTATGGTTTCTGTGATGCAGAGAATTGGGACAGAATCGTAGAATCGAAAACTAAGAATGGACTTCTGATACAAAGATAGAAATGCACAGAGTTTGAAAATTTAAAAGATTTTAGTTCATGAATGGAGCCTAAACAAGGATCAGCCACTCGTGTGTTTGTTTATGAGACCGGTGTTGATGGGTGTTGAAGATAAGTGCAATCTGTAGTCTTAACTGCAAAATTCAGAGCACAACAGTGCTCCTAATCATTTAAGGGCATTACTAAAAGGACCTTAGGTTCATTGAAATCAAATTATTTCAGTTAGAAATTGCACTTTTATTTATAGTTATAAAATATGCACCCTGAAACTTTCCTTTTGTTTTGTTTTTTACAACGTTCATTTACGTCATTTCTGATGTTGCTAAACATTATAGCAGCAATTTCATTAAATACAAATACTTAATTGTAGTTATTTTATAAAAAAAAATAAACACTGTTAAAAATCTAAAAATTGGAATGGTGAAAAAACAACCCATAAAAACACGAAAATGAGAAAAAATAAAACAGATTTCATAGGGCCCTACCATAGTTACCATGAAGTACACTGCAACATGAAGTACTGGGACTGTGCTAGCCTAGTGGTTAAGGTACTGGACTTTGGACCAGAAGGTGCCAAGCTGTCAGTGCCAAGCTGCCACTGTTGGGTCCTTGAGCAAGGCCCTTAACCCACAATTGCTTGGATTGTAAGGTTGTATCAGTTGTAAGTCGCTCTGGATAAGGGCGTCTGCTAAATGCTGTAAATGTAAATGTGAATGTAAGTCCCACTCACTCTTTAAGGAATTTATCTGCTCCAAGCTCCATAAGAATCTGTGTAAATCTGATCTCGGCTGGGTCCTTCTCTTCACACTCTTCTACCAGCTCACCTAAAAGAGAAAGATGGTTCTGTACAAAGTATGTGACTGGGTAATGCGTTCTATCACACTGTACATCTGCAGAAACAAACACCAAACCAAGGCCTGTGTGAAACTCGAGAGGGGTGAGGAAGCCATTTCTGTCTCTGTCCAAACTCTCAAACACCGATTCAAGCTGCTCTGGAGTCAGAGGAAGCTCTGCCTGCAACCGCTGATGAAGGCACACAACATCAACACTGTTAAAGTCATACAGCACATTAAACAAATCATTAAACAAATCATCTAGACCTAAATGCATTTGGGCACACCTGCATGTCCCGCTTGGTGATGAACCCCTTGTCCTCTTTGTCACACAGCTTAAACAGCATCTTGGCTTTGCTCATGGTGTCATGCTTGGCAAGGCCTGTAGTCTGGTACATGTACACTGGGCTGTTGGGTGAGGGCCTTCCTCCTCTCCCAGACATTGTTCCTCTGGGTCTGGGGCTATATGGAGATGTCTGCCCACTACCCTTACCTTCTAGAACCTCACCATCATTCAACCAGGCTGACATTACTACAACAGAAGATGGAAAGAGAGCAAAAGAGAGAGAGTAAACAAGTTTCTAGCTACAGTGGGGCAAAAAAAAGTATTTAGTCAGCCACTGATTGTGCAAGTTCTCCTACTTAGAAAGATGAGAGAGGTCTGTCATTTTCATCATAGGTACACTTCAACTTTGAGAGACAAAATTAGAAAATAAATCCAGGAAATCACATTGTAGGACTTTTAAAGAATTTAATTGAAAATTATGGAAATAAGTTTTTGGTCAATAACAAAAGTTCAACTCAATACTTTGTAACATAATCTTTGTTGGCAATGACCGAGGTCAAACATTTCCTGTAAGTCTTCACCAGGTTGGCACACACTGTAGCTGGTATTTTGGCCCATTCCTCCATGCAGATCTCCTCTAGAGCAGTGACGTTTTGGGGAAACACGGACTTTCAACTCCCTCCACATATTTTCTATGGGGTTGAGGTCTGAAGACTGGCTAGGCCACTCCAGGACCTTGAAATGCTTCTTACGTAGCCCCTCCTTCACTGGTCGAGCGGTGTGTTTGGGATCATTATCATGCTGGAAGACCCAGCCACGTTCCATCTTCAATGCTCTCACTGATGGAAGGAGGTTTTGGCTTAAAATCTCACGATACATGGCCCCGTTCATTCTTCCCTTACCCCGTATCAGTCGTCCTGTCCCCTCTGCAGAAAAACAGCCCCAAAGCATGAGGTTTCCACCCCCATGCTTCACAGTAGGTATGGTGTTCCTGGGATGCAACTCAGCATTCTTCTTCCTCCAAACACGACTAGTTGAGCTTTTACCAAAAAGTTCTATTTTGGTTTCATCTGACCACATGATATTCATTCATCAGGTCCCTCCGTGTAGTTCTGGGATTTTTGCTCACTGTTCTCATGATCATTTTGACCCCATGGGATGAGGCCCCAGATCGAGGGAGATTATCAGTGGTCTTGTATGTCTTCCATTTTCTTACAATTGCTCCCACAGTTGATTTATTCACACCAACCTGCTTGCCTATTGTAGATTCACTCTTCCCAGCCTGGTGCAGGTCTACAATTTTCTTCTTAAAGAAGAAGTTACAGGTCTGTGAGAGCCAGAAACCTTGCTTGTTTGTTGGTGACCAAATACTCATTTTCCACCATAATTTACCACCAAATTCTTTAAAAATCGTACAATGTGAAAATGACAGACCTCTCTCATCTTTCTAAGTAGGAGAACTTGCACAATCAGTGGCTGACTAAATACTTTTTTTGTCCCACTGTATTTCCATCTGTCAAACTATTACTAATTCAGCCTAATTCACTAAACATTAAACAATGTTACTTTGTACATTATCAGATATTTTCTAAAACACAAGGCTTAATTGTTGTAATCAAATATTTCATTCGTGATCTCCGTTACTTGAAAAATGTTGAGCATAACAAAAAACAGTATCAACTACGCTAAATTGTGATATCGTGGTTTACGCCAAGAGCTATTGTAATGACACGTCTACACTAATGACAGAGGAAGTCAAATCTTAGACACACAGAGGATTGCTCTTTCACAGCAGCAACTGGAGGACAGCTCTGCAAACCGAGTTCTTAAGACACTGTAATCAGAAAATATCAGTCTGCATACACGTCTCAGTCAGTAACCATTCACCATTTGTTGCAAATAGACATCACAGATTTGACACAAAACATTTTTAAATAGTTGGGCATTCTGGCTTCATGAAGCATGGTAAGTACATGGAAAAACATGGATTAGTCCGCAATAAAAAAGATACTGCTTACAGACCATAACAAGCTGTTAGACTTGGTTAAATGAATGAAAAAACATGGCACCAATAAAAGAGCTGTCAATTGAAAGAATGGAAATGATTATAAAACTCATTAAAAATACTATATGTTGTTTGTTGTCAGGGTGTTGTGTCCAAAATTTCATGCAAGTATAAACAAAATGGGAGAGTTATAAAAGGAAAGCACATGGCTAGTGCTACCAAGATGTCAAAGCATCAGGATAAAAACAACTGGGATTTAAGTATAGAAAAGCTTAACGAAAACCAGCACTAACACCTAAAAAGAAGAAAACAAAGAGAAGCAATCATGGAGGGTGGATGATTGGGTGAAAGTGATGTGCAGCAAAGAATCACAATTCTGCATTTAACCTAGAAAAAATATGCCATTCATTGAAATAACATAATTTGTTTGTGGACTGCTTCACAAAGCCAGTATGTACAGGTATCAAACAAAAATGGTCATATCTGTGATTAGTTTATTTGATAATATACTCCTCTAATTTGAACACACTTAATTTAATGCTTAAAATGCTTAATTCATAAACAGTATCATTCTCTGCTATGAACAGTACTGAAACAGAAATGCTAGATATTTTGGGAGGTCATACAAAAAACAAATAAGGATATAAAATATAAAGCAGTGTGAGAAACAACCCTAGACACTGACATCACAAATCAAATAAAGTAATAAATGATGCTCCTTTAACACACATTCTAGCTGCCTTTCCTTTCTCGCCTCAAAGCTCCAGGATATGGGGAACAAACCAGGATGGCCAAATGATGGGAATGAGGTGTGTGTGTGTGTGTGTGTGTGTGTGTGTTAACAGGGAGTGGACACAGAAACAAAGTGAGATGCAAATAAAGGGAGCAAATGTTTACATAACTCTGCATTAGACACTGTGCTTTACAACCAGAAAGAAATCTGCAGTTAATTGAAATGTTCATGATTGGTAGCCAGGATGGTTTTCTGGACCAAATTCCTACTGGCTTTAGCTTGGCATGTGTATCTGGATGGTCCTAGTGACCATCAGTGAAATCTGTGGGGACAGTATGGAAAATGCAAATTCAAAAAATGCAGGGTTTCTTACATTTACTTTGACTTTCATTTCATTGCAGACAGTATGAACCGAATATAAGAAGAAATTAAGTCTGCCCATAACCCTAGCTTTATCTGTTTACTCAATTTTGGGTAAATGAGTCAAACAAATTAGTATGAGTGTGCAAACATTCTTTTATACGTTTATACATCAAGGACAGATTTTGATATTAGAAAATAATTTACATAATTTTTGACATAAGCCTTGTGAAGTCTTAAAATGGTACAGTAGTACTTTCTAAAAGTATTATTATCATTATTATTACTACTACTACTAATAATAATAATAATCATAATAATAACAGAGATAATAATAGTGATAATAATAATAATAACAGTGATAATAATAATCGTAATAATAATAATAATAATAATAATAATAATAATAATAGTAGTAGTAATAATAGTGATAATAATAATAATAATAATCATCATCATCATAATAATAATAATAGTAATAATAGTGATGATAATAATAATAATAACAGTGATAATAATAATAATAATAATAATAATATAATAATAGTAATAATAGTGATGATAATAATAATAATAACAGTGATAATAATAACAATAATAATAAAAATAATAATAATAGTAGTAGTAATAATAGTGATAATAATAATAATAATCATAATAATAATAACAGTAATAATAGCAATGATAATAATAATAATAATAATAATAATAACAGTGATAATAATAATAATAATAATAGTAGTAATAATAGTGATAATAATAATAATCATCATAATAATAGTAATAATAGTGATGATAATAATAATAATAATAACAATAATAATAATAACAGTGATAATAATAATAATAATCATAATAATAGTAATAATAGTGATGATAATAATAATAATAACAGTGATAATAATAATAATAATAATAATAATAATAATAATAATAACAGTGATAATAATAATAATAATAATAATAATAATAGTGATAATAATAATAATCATAATAATAGTAATAATAGTGATAATAATAATAATAATAATAATAATAATAATAATAATATTTTTATAGTAACTGTAATGTGTAACCCCACTTTTTTCTGGTCAGGGTCACTAGGGCTCCAGTGCCTATCCCTAGAAAACATATACTTCCAAAAGTATAATACACCATGTCACACAGCTCAAATCGTCTCAAACTGGTTTCCTGAACCTGACAGTTAGCTTAATTTCATTTTTTGCTAAACATCTGTAATGAGGTAAAAAACTAGTAATGAGGTAAAAAACTAAATAATGATGTGATTTCAAACAGGTTATGTCAACAGGTGATTATAACCATGATTTGGTACAAAAGCAGTATCCACAAAAGGCTGAGTCTTTGAAGAGTAAAGCTGGGCAGAGGGTCTCCAGTTTGTCAACAAATGTGTCAGAAAATTATTGCAAATAATTAAAAACGACATTCCTCAAAAAAGAACTGCAAGACATTTACATATTTCTCCCTCTACAGTGTAAAATACCATTAAATGATTTAAGGAATGTGGAGGAATTTCAGTGCATAAAGAGCAAGAGCACAAGCCTCAGCTGAACACCCATGATGTCGGATCACTCAGGTGGCACTGCATCAATACCATAAGTCATCAACAGCAACATGGGCGAGGGACTACTTTGGCAAACCTTTACCAAGCACTACAATATGGCATTACATTCACAAATGGCACTTAAAACTTTACTGTGCAAAAACGTAGCCTTGTGTTAACCAGGTCTAGAAAAAGAGTCGACTTCTCTGGGCTCAGAGGCATCTTGGAAGGACCAACACACAGTGGAAACGTGTACTCTGGTCAGACGAATCAGTATTCCAGATGTTTGGAAGGAATGGATGCTGTGTGCTCCGGAACAAAGACGAAAAGGATCATCCAGATTGTTATCAGCAACAAGTCCAAAAGCCAGGATCTCTCATGGTATGGGGTTGTGTCAGTATCCTTGGCAAAGGCAATTTACACTTCTTTACACTTCTGTGATGACAGCATTAATGCAGAAAAGTACTAAGAGCAACATAAGTTGCCTTCAAGATGACATCTTTTCCCTGGGGACTTCCATGTATTTTTCAACAAAACAATGCAAATCAAGCCAAATCAGAAAGAGTTAGGACTGAAATATATAAATCTCTTTCAATCTTTCTGTGAGGAACATTGTTTTAAACATTTCAATTATTTTCTCACACATATGATGACAAACTGGAGATCCTCTGCCTATCTTTGCTCCTCAAAAACATATCCTCTTGTGGATACTGCTTCTGTACCAAATCATGATAACAATCACCTACTGACATCACCTGTTTGAAATAACATCATTATTTAGTTGGGTTTTTTTTTACCTCATTGCTAGCACTAAATTGCACCCATCCCAACTTTTCTTGGAATGTGTTGCAGGCCTGAAATGTAGGAATGGATGTTTATTAACAAATGAAATGAAGGTGGGCAGAAAAAAACAAACATGAAATTAGTTGAGTTCATACACACTGCATTTTTTATCTGCATTCTCCATTCCGTCCCAACTTTTTCTGATTTGGGGTTGTAGTTCACTGTACTCAAAAGGGCTCCACATCCACCAGATCTCAATCCAATAGATCATCCTTGGGATGTGGTGGAATGGGAGATTCACATCATGGATATGCAGCTGACAAATCTACAGTAACTGTGTCATGCTATCAGTATCAATATGGGCCAGAATCACTGAGGAATGTTTCCAGCACCTTGTTGAATGTACGCCACAAAGAACTGAGGCAGTTCTGAAGACAAAAGTGGTCCAACCCAGTACTAGCAAAGTAGACCTAATAAGAGGTCAGTGAGTGTATACATGAGGTGATACAGAGTGCACATTCTTGTTCTTTAACTTGGGAAAGTAATAAAAGAAAGCATGCTGATCTTCATAAGTTACGAAATGGCTACTCCTTTCAAAATTCCTATATCTACAGTTATGGCAATAATTAAGAAGTTCCAAAAAGAGGACTGTAAGAGAGGAAAAAATCCCCAAGAACAACTGTTTAAGTTGCAGAAAAAATTCCTCTTATATGCCAACAGATTATTTTCAAGTCTTGCCAGGAAAAAGCTTTTCTTGTCATCTAACCAGAAACAAAAGTGCCTGTAGTTCGTTGAATGCTTCTGGGACTGACTAGAACCGTGTACGATGGTTAGATGAAGTTTTGGCAGCAAAAACTCAAGATAGTTTTGGCATATAAAGAAGGCTAACTACACTGACTACAGCTTGATGGCCACTGTCAAGTATGGTGGAGGGTCTGTGATGTTGTGGGGCTGTTTTACATCCAGAAGCCCTGAGAACCTCATTAGTGTACATGGCATCATGGACTTCATGAAATACCATGGGCATTTCAAATCAAAATGTCTGTCTAAAAATGGGTCATCAATGGATCTTCCAGCAAGACAAAACATAAGTTCATATCAACATAAAAATTGCTTACTGAGCATCAAGAGTCTGCCAAGGCCATCTTCGTCCGCTGATCTAAACCTCATAGAAAACCTGGGGTGAGCTAAGTGCACAAGAGAGGACCAAGGAGGACCCTGGATGATCTGGAGAGATTAGGTAAGTGGAATGGTCTCGGATTCCCTGCTCTGTATTCTCCAACCTTATAGGAGAAGACCAAGTGCTAGTTTATTCTGAAAGGGAGGTTGTACACAGTGCAGGCTGCAAATAATGGTGGTACATGGTTTTGTCAACATTAGTTACTTCGTGACGAGGGATTTTTTTCTCAGGCTAAATTTACTTCAGTTAAAGGTTGGGCTTTTTCTGTTTATATAAAGCGCAAAAATAAACTAATTCACCAAAAGGTGAACATCTTATAACTGTATATTCATCTCTGTTTACTCAATAATAGCGGACGTGACTGGCGTAATTTCAGAGCCAGATGTTTCACAGCTAGGCCAGCTATTTCACACCTAACAGAAGTTGTCACCTAACCTCAGTTTTCAGCCTAACATACCGTATCTGTAACGAATTCATAAATAAGGAGTTTTCTTCGTTTTCTGCCTAACCATAGATAAGACTCTTCCTATACGACATGCATTGTATTTTTTGACACAAACATATCAGACCACGGTTCTGCGCTCTCTGGTCGTTAAGTAAAGCTCAAAGAAAGTTTATTGTATACAGGGTTTGTTGGTACCCTAATGCTGCTCCATAAAATGAATGTATTGCTGGTAAGGTACAAAGCATTTAATCGTAAAAGAAAAACCCAGACACGGAGAATCTATGGTAAGTCTATATACAGCATATTACTACCCAGTGCACGCTGACATATCGGTAACACAAAATTACTGCATGTACAAAATTAAGTAATATTCCACACATTTACTTAGCCGAAATAAGAAAACATTTCCCCCTAGAAGACACGTTTGTTCATTATCAGTGTTAAAAAGAAGAAACTCACGTTCACTGGAGTTTTGCGTTGCTGCTCGAGTCTCCGCTGCCACAGGTGCTCACATGCCTCTACTGACTGCACTTTACACCGCTCACTAATGCTGGCCGCTAGAGGGCGCATCGCCGCGTCCACTACCTTAATCTACAATGTATACGGTGGTGTTTTATTCGTTCACTGTACTGACTATAGCGGGGTCTGTCTCAACTGAAGCACTACAAAGCTAAAATGTCTCCCTCACGTACCTATTCAGAGTGCTTCTAAGATCAGCTGTTCCTTTTATATACAGTAATTTCTCATATGCAGAGGTTTTAGCACCCTTGGTCTAATTGGTTTGTTGACTTCCTGACTAAAATTCATACACATTCTACAGGGAACACACCATATGTACAGTGGGGCAAAAAAAAGTATTTAGTCAGCCACTGATTGTGCAAGTTCTCCTACTTAGAAAGATGAGAGAGGTCTGTAATTTTCATCATAGGTACACTTCAACTATGAGAGACAAAATGAGGGAAAAAATACAGGAAATCACATTGTAGGATTTTTGGGGAGTAGTGATGTTTTGTGGCTGTCGCTGGGCAACACGGACCTTCAACTCCCTCTACAAATTTTCTATGGGGTTGAGGTCTGGAGACTGGCTAGGCCACTCCAGGACCTTGAAATGCTTTTTACAGAGCCACTCCTTTGTTGCCCGAGCGGTGTGTTTGGGGTCATTGTCATGCTGGAAGACTCAGCCATGTTCCATCTTCAATGCTCTCACTGATGGAAGGAGGTTTTGACTTAAAATCTCACGATTCATGGCCCCATTCATTCTTCCCTTACCACGGATCAGTCGTCCTGTCCCCTTTGCAGAAAAACAGCCCCAAAGCATGATGTTTCCACCCCCATGCTTCACAGTAGGTATGGTGTTCTTGGGATGCAACACGGCATTCTTCTTCCTCCAAACACGACAAGTTGATTTTTTACCAAATAGTTCTGATATTATACCACATGATATTCTCCCAATCTTCTTCTGGATCATCCATATGCTCTCTAGCAAACTTGAGAGCCTGGACATGTACTGGCTTAAGCAGGGGGACACGCCTGGCACTGCAGGATCTGAGTCCATCTCGGCCTAGTGTGTTACTGATGGTAGCCTTTGTTACTTTGGTCCCAGCTCTCTGCAGGTCATTCATCAGGTCCCTCTGTGTACTTCTGGGATTTTTGCTCACTGTTCTCATGATCATTTTGACCCCACGGGATGAGATCTTGCGTACGGCCCCAGATCGAGGGAGATTATCAATGGTCTTGTATGTCTTCCATTGCTCACACAGTTGATTTATTCACACCAACCTGCTTGCCTATTGTAGATTCACTCTTCCCAGCCTGGTGCATGTCTACAATTTTCTTCCTGGTGTCCTTCGACAGCTCTTTGGTCTTGGCCATGGTTGAGTTTGGAGTCTGACTGTTTGAGGCTGTGGACAGGTGTCTTTTATACAGATAACCAGGTCAAACAGGTACCATTAATACAGGTAACGAGTGGAGGACAGAAGAGCTTCTTAAAGAAGAAGTTACAGGTCTGTGATAGCCAGAAATCGTGCTTGTTTGTGGGTGACCAAATACTTATTTTCCACCATGATTTGCAATTAAATTCTTTAAAAATCCTACAATGTGATTTCATGGATTTTTTTTTCTCATTTTGTCTCTCATAGTTGAAGTGTACCTATGATGAAAATTACAGACCTCTCTCATCTTTCTAAGTAGGAGAACTTCACAATCAGTGGCTGACTAAATACTTTTTTGCCCCACTGTATAACAAGGCCACCCACCACCTAGTCAAAGGTGGGATCGCCTCCTCACGAGAAACGTCCACTCCCTCAATTTTGTATATAATTTTTTAAAGCATTTTTACATGAATTCACAATCAAATAATATAAACATCTGTTTAAAGTAGTAATAAGCAGTAGACTCTGAACAAGAGCTGTGACCACTGATGCAGTAAATCAACGGAATAAGTTTGGTCAATTTGTATGTTAGTCAAATTAACTCTTTCTATAAAAGTAGTTGCTTTGTTAATAAAATGGTTTGATCACACAACTAAAGTCAGAGTAAACATTCAAAAATGACTGCGCTAGATTGAGTTTTAATAGTTTCCAAAACAACAGTTCAAATGTACTGCTAAATGTACAGATTCCAGGTCAGAAGGGTTTATTCAACATAATCTGCAGATAATGGAAGAGATAATAGATAATAATAAAAATGATTGAAAATTAGTTTGTTTATGGCTGGATTAGTTGTAATCATGACGATTTAAGTTTGTTAGCTCAGTGGGGTTGTATTCTGTTAAAGGTATCTTTTCAGTTTATTTGTGGAGTTTCTTTTGCTAATAGCTTGCTTGGCTTCTGAGTGAGGTTGTGTTTTTGGTGTAGTTGTTTGTGTGTCTTTTTAATCATGAAGAAGCAGCTATACTGACTGCATCTTGCCTTATAGTATATGTCAGATTGTGTACCTTCATTTTGGATGGTGTCAAACACAACCTATGCTGACCTATCCTTTTTTAAGCAGGCTATGTAATTTGAGCATGGTTGCCCAAATGTTTGCATAAAACTGTTGCTGAAAAAAAAAAATGAACAAAAGTGTCATTTTTATTCATAAAAAATTCTATGACACAATGGGTAAATAGTAAAATATTTTTAATGTTACTACAGTACATGGTCAAACAGCAGTGATTCTTACCATTATAATTCTTCTCCTTCTACTTCTGCGATTAATGCACACCAACTTGTTTACCATTCAAACACCGTTGCAGAGATAATAAGAAGTTGATCAGATTTATTGCTTTTAATAGATTTAAGTTTAATAATTAGAAATCTACTATAGAAATGCTTTGACGGAATGTTCAGATTCAAATAATCTCAAGTCATTTTTCACACATTCAGCTGTGTACGTTCTACCCATCTCTTCGTGCCTCCTCTCACATAACACATACACTTACAATGGTAATAATGCCCCCAAAACTTATCTAAAGTGGGTGAGTGGGTGGGTGGCGGGGCTGGGCTGGGCATGGTGTGACATGACCAAGGGCCCCAGGGTCCCTCACTGAGCAATGACACCAAATTTGGCCTCATATGGGGCACGGGCCATGAACTTGGTCCCAACCTGCCAAACGTGGGTGGGGTGATATGCTACCTGCTGCCTGACAAGCTCCACAGCAGCACATGGGCTGCTAACTTGGACCCACGTCCCTGAAGAGCTGGGGGAGCTTGGCATGACATGACCAAAGACATGACCTCAACCTCAGTCTCAAACTTAGTTTCACCCTGCCTAAAGTCAGTGGGAGGGGGGTGGACTGATATGACAAAGGTCTACAGGAGACCCAAGATCCTAGAAAGACCTCAGCAATCATATACCAACAGACTGCCAACCATATGAGATACCGTAGAAACTGCTACTACTGAAATCACCTAGCAATAGATTAGCAACTGCTTGGGATACCATAGCAACCATCTAGCATATCAACCATAAATTAAAGGTTTGTTATTTCTTCTTGCCAAAATTTAAAGTACTGTTTTAGTTCATTCAGGAAATACAGATCTAGTATCCCTAAAAACCCTGAGAGCACCAAGGTCTCTTGCACAAAATTGGCAGTAAACTGGATCCCACCCTGCCCAAAGTGGGTGGGGAAATTGGGGGCCTTGGCCTAACATGACCATCAGCTGCAGGGGGTCCCAAGGTTCCCTGCAGGGCATTGGCCCCAAGCAAAGCCCTCTATGGGACATTTATCCCAGAATTTGTGCCATCCTGAGTAAAGTTGATATGTGTAGGGGTGATTCATGTCTGACATAACCAATTACCCCAGGAGTCCCTAGGTGGAGTCAATCAGAGTTATCGATTCTAATAGCTTTACATTTAAAAATTAAAAACCTGGCCATGGAAATGCATTGATGGAACTGCCTAAAGCTGCTCACATTCTTCCCTTCTCTCTGTGCCTGCTCTCACATTACACATGCACTTATACTCTCATAACACAAACAGGCAGGTCTCCTCATCATACATACCCCAAAAAATAAATGATCCTTCCACTTTCAAACAAATACAACAGAAAAATAACCCCTCAACATTCTACACAAATTTGGTCCCATGTGGGCCATTAGCCAAAAACAGTCTGAAGTTCAAGGCCAAACTTGGTACCATCCTGCTCCAAGTGGGTTGGAGGCATGGCCTGACATGACCAGGGGCCTCAAGTATGCCGAGGTCTCATTCAGGAAATTGGCCCCAAACTTGGTCCCACACTGCCCAAAGTGCATGTAGAGCATGGACTGACCATTGAGGGCCAGAAAGATCCAAAGGTCCCCTGCTGTCGTGGGCCCCAGACTTGGTCCCAGCCTGCTCCAAATGGGTTCAGTGGTCAGGGAGCTGGGGGTGGTCAGGTCCTCTGTGTGGTATTGCCCCAAATTTGTTCCCACCTTTCTCAAAGTGGATTTGGGAGCATGGCTTTACATGACCACAGGCCCTCAAATTCCCCAAGGGAATTTGCTAGGCATTGGCCCTAAACTTGATCCATGGGAGTATTGGCCCCAAGCCTCAACCATAAATAGTCTTAGAGCCAAATGCTCATTCTTTCTTTTGGCCGAGTTCCAAGCTCTGTTGTAGTTCCTTCAGGAAATGCAGGTCTAGTTTTTAAAATGCTATTTCAGGTATGTCAGATTATATAGCGAAAGTATGTAGACAGTCCTTAAATGAGAAACATATGTTCTTTCAGCCATGCTCACTGCTAACAGGTTCATAATATGAAGCAAAGAGGCATATATTTTCCAGTAGACAAACAGTAGTACCACACTGTTTTGTACTGAACGCTTCGGTGGCTCTCAATGTGACATTTTAATAGGTTTTCTCCTCCACAAGTAAATCATCCACGTTCTGCCCTGCCCTCCTAAAACAAAGTTCATAAAGAACTTCAATGGTGACCCTCTCATGTCTATATACATTTACAGTACTGTGCAAAAGTTTTCGATTTTTGTGCAACGAATTCTGCCTATCCTTTATTTAAGGTTTTGTTCTCACTGCACTTTGTAGTTCTACAATTACAGACTGTAGTGCAATTGTCTCTGTGCATACTTTGTTATTCCCCTTAATTTTGTTCTCTAATGTGTAAGTCTTCTCTAATCCTTCATCAATTAATATATAAAAGTATAGAAAATATCTTGGTACACGAATGTGTACACTAAAGATGTCTTTAGATACCTAGCGTAAATGTTTTTGAGTACAATACAGAGTGGCTCTTCCAGTCTTTACGGTAAGCAAGACTTCTGCGTGTTGCTATGGAGACGTAGCTCTGGTTCCAGAAACGCATGTGCTGCCGTTGACTTGTGGATTCGGTTCAGATCAATCTGCAAACCGGCACCGATTTTCAACTCCGACTCGACACAAGGTACTGTATTAGTGTATTCACTTCGCAGACACAGTTAGGTCGGTAAATGTAGTTTCTATTCACCGATTTAGCCAGTTAGCAGTGTTTGGTGGCTATGTTAACGGTTTAATGGTTCGGATAAGCAGAGACATCAGTCTGAACTGTCTTCTAATGAACTCTGGTTCAAGACCTGTACGAGAATGCGCCTGTGATCTAAACACTATTCCCATAACGATGTTTATTTAAAAGAACGAGCAACAGTTATCTAACACAGATACACGCAATGGGTCTCTCGTCGACAATAGTGTAGCTTTAGCTTTAGCCAGCTAGCTGTTTGTGAAGCATATGTTCGTAAACAGAACCTCATTGTAGATGCCAGTACGAGTTCTGCACAACACCCAAGAGCTAGAGCAACTGTTTCTGTTTGTGGTAGCCTAGCGGTTAAGGTACTGGACTCTGGAGCAGAAGGTCCAGGGTTCAAATCCCACCTCTGCCAAGCTGCCACTGTTGGGTCCTTGAGCAAGGACCTTAACCCACAATTGCTTGGATTGTAAGACTGTACCAATTGTAAGTCGCTCTGGATAAGGGCGTCTCCTAAATAATGTAAATGTACTTTGGTCTCTTACATTAATCTTTACACTTACACCTACTCTACAGTATACATACACACACTTATTATTCATTTTCTCCACGTTTTAACCCAGCCCTTGCTGGTCAGGGCCTCTGTGGCTGTTGTTCTTATCCCTGAACTGGACGGCAGTCCATTGCAGGGTAGGATAGGAGTCATCACTCACTGTGGTGGAGGGCTAGTGAGTCAGACCACAGATACTTCTTCAGGACTTCTTCATGATGAGCAGAAAAAGACTGTGATTCAGATTCATCTGTTTGAAATGAAAGACTTACAAATTGCAGATTTCAAAATGGTAACCATTCGGACTCATTAGGACTCTCAATACTATACATACCCAGGAAAAAATGTACTGTGAATGTTCATAGTAAAACTGTGAATTGCTGGACAGTTTTAATGTGAACTTTCACAGTTTGACCATGAAGTTCACAGTTCGACTATGAATTTTGGTGGTAATTTGGCCACTTCATGGTTCTACTGTGAGATTTCATAGTACAACTATAAACTTTGTGGACTATGAACTGACCATGAATTATTTCACAGTTGTACTATGAATTTTGGTGGTAATTTGGCCACTTCATGGTTCTACTCTCAAAGTTCACAGTACATTTTGTCTTGGAAAAGGCAAGTTTGCGAGAGTATCACCAGGTAGTGTGTGAAAGTACGAATCGAACAGCGATTAGAGGGAACACACAAGCTGTCCGTCTTTCTACTGAGTGAAATTAGACCTTAATCCCCAGTGAGACCTATTCCTGCCTTCCTGCATAACACCTTAGTAATGAAGACAGTCACTGGCAGCGACTCACTACTGATCATGGTTTAATTCCCAAAGCCATCTAAAGATAAAATTACCTTGAGTGGTATGATGTTCAGCCTGACACTTGTATAACATTCATTTATTTTCTATACCCAATTTCAATTCTGCATCACTTGAAGGTTGATTTGCTGCATGTTTCTAAGTTCTACCTCCCATTTCTCCTAGGTGATAAAGCCTTGAGAGTTGAATTTCACACTGGTTCTGCTCTGATGAGGTGATCTGTAACTTTGAAGGCACACCCACACCATGTTGCTGTCTGTAAAGTAAACAGCAAATAAAGGACTGCACTCTTTGCTTGAGCAGGAACATTTACAAGAAAAGGAAACAGCTTGCTGTGAGACAATAAAACATCTTCAGTGACCCACAATGTAGTGAAGAACACCACTTGGGCATTTGACGCCGATATGGAGAAGTGTGCAGGCATGTTTCATGTTTAGTATATCGTCATTGTTAAGAAGACTATCTGGGAAAAGCTGAACTACTGTGGTGGGCTGGTGAGGTAACATTCAGCTTTAAGATGCTCCAGACTAATAATTACTCGCTGGTGTTGCTGATCCAACTTTCCCTTCTGGCCTTTGACCTGTTTGTCAACTCCTTCAGTGAACTCCTGAGGACTGCTTCAGTCATCCAGCTGGTGCTATTCATGTGAGTGGAAGTCAGGCTGGAGATGGAGCATCCACTCCAGACGACTGTACATTTCTGATTGATGTATAAACCGGTATTCTGTATGTCATGAGATCGTTAATTCCTCAATCCCTCCATCTGTAATACTGCAGAATCCAGGACATTGCTATCCTGTTCAATGTGATCATCATCCTGCTGATGATGTTCAACACGTACGTCTTCCAGGTGGGACTGGTGTCTCTGTTGCTGGAGAGATTCCGAGCACTGCTCATCCTGTCTGCTCTCTACCTCACCCTCAGCATCTGCCTTCACTGCTGGCTCATGGTGCGTTTTTTCTGTTCTCTCGCTCTAAAATACGCAGTCATCATGTTGTGTACGTTGTGTAATGCATACTGCAGTGTGTGGACATTGCATGTGTATAAGAGTGGGTTGTATTGGCAAAATGTTCAATACAGAATGTGAATACAATTATAACAGCATTACAAATATGCTGTAAGACACAATGACATTCATTATGTCATTTGATCTGCTAGATTTCTTAGCGCTTGTAGACACTTTAGCAAAGGATTTAGCCAAACTGTTCTGAACGTGAGGTGACTCTTTGGTTGTGCTGTTTATAGCAATACTATTTTACCACTGGATGCGGCACACATCTTATGGCTTTCATATTACTGCTTTAGCATGGTCAATTTGTTATAGGGAGATGTGGAAGTGCTTCCAGATGCAGAGTCTGGAGAGGTCTGAAAGAGGACAGACATTCCTTATTTTATTACATATTTAATATACAGTATAATGTTATATGATATATGTGATGCACTTGCTTGCTTTGACTGTGGACTTGATCACGCAGTTATTCAATATGGGGATCTTATGATACAGTCGTATGAAAAAGTTTGGGCACCCCTGATAATTTTCATGATTTTAGTTTATAAATCATTGGTTGTTCAGATCAGCAACTTGAGTTAAATACATCATATAGCAGATGAACACAGTGATATTTGAGAAGTGAAATGAAGTTTATAGGATTTACAGAAAGTGTGCAGTAATTATTCAAACAAAATTAGGCAGGTGCATAAATTTGGGCACCCCAACAGAAAAATGACATCAATATTTAGTAGATCCTCCTTTTGTAGAAATAACAGTCGCTAAACGCTTCCTACAGCTTCCAGTCTGGATTCTGGTTGAAGGTGCTTTGGACCATTCTTCTTTAGAAAACATCTCCAGTTCAGTCAGGTTTGATGGTTTCCGAGCATGGACAGCCCACATTTTCAGTAATATTCATGTCTGGGGACTGAGATGGCCATTCCAGAACGTTGTACTGGTTCCTCTGCATGAATGCCTTAGTAGATTTTGAGCAGGGGTTGGGGGTCGTTGGCCTCGGTGCAAACTTTGTCACTGATTCTTGAACATTGTTCTCAGGAATCTGGAGATATTAACTGGAATCCATGCGACCTCAAACTTTAACAAGATTCCTAGTACCTGCACTGGCCACACAGTCCCACAGCATGATGAGAACCGCCACCAAATTTTACTGTGGATAGCAAGTGTTTGTCTTGGGATGCTGTGTTCTTTTTCCGCTCTCCTTGTTATGTCCCAAATAACTCAATTTTAGTTTCATCAGTACACAGCATTTTATTCCAAAATGAAGCTGGATTGTCCCAATGTGCTGTAGCACACCTCAAGTTGACTCTGTTTGTGGCGTGTCTGCAGAAAAGGCTTCTTCTGCATTACTCTCCCATACAGCCTCTCCTTGTGCAAAAGTGCGCTGTATAGTTGAAACGATGAACAGTGACACCATCTGCAGCAAGATGAGGTTTGTAGGTCTTTGGAGGTGGTCTGTGGCTTGACTATGACTGTTCTCACCAATCCTTCGCCTCTGCCTATCTGAGATTTTCTTGGTCTGCCACTTCGGGAGTTCCTTAACTAGAACTGTGCCTTGTGGTCTTCCCATTGCCTCACTATGTTCCTCACAGTGGGAAACTGACAGCTGAAATCTCTGAGAGAGCTTTTCCCTTTCCCTGAACCATTGATGTTGAACAACCTTTGTTTTCAGGCCATTTGAGAGTTGTTTTGAGGCTCCCCATGTTGCCACTCTTCAGAGAAGATGCAAAGAGGAGAAAAAACTTCCAATTGGCCACCTTAACCCTTTCTCATAGTTGGATTCACTTGTGTATGTAGATCAAGGGTCAATGAGCTTACAAAACAAATTTTGTGTTCCAATTATTAGTGCTAAAGGTATTCAAATGACAAGGGTGCCCAAATTTATGCACCTGCCTAATTTTGTTTGAATAATTACTGCACACTTTCTGTAAAACCTATAAACTTAGTTTCACTTCTCAAACATCACGGTGTTCATCTGCTATATGATATATTTACCTGGAATTGCTGAGCTGGACAACCAATGATTTATAAAGAAAAATCATGAAAATTATCAGGGGTGCCCAAACTTTTTCATACCACTGTATATACTACGAGGTGTGTACCACTGCACCACTGGAGGGTGTGAATGATAGGTGGAAAACAACAAACTTAGGCTGAGACCACATGTCCCAAACTCAAATTAACATTAGTTTTCAGTTTGATTTTCTCTCATTCTGCTAATTACTTCACTGTATTTCCTCTCTTTGTCCTGGTTTTCGAACTTAAATATATTGGTTTATATTGGTTCTCCACAGCTTACTTCTACCCCAGACTTAGACCTATTTGTTCTCTGGTTTCAGCTTCCTCTTCTAGTTTACTCACTAACTCTTTTCTAGCTCTTAGTTTTCTCTTCTGCACACTTTCTCAAACTGGCTTCATACTCTCGATTCCAACTTATTTACTGTCTTTTTAAACATATTTTCTGTTCTTTTAGATTTCTCTTCTTCAGTTGTACTTTTATAACCCTCTCTTTTCTGGTATCTACAAAAAAACACACATCTAAGTACTGTAGTGGCTGTGCCTCTAACCACAGCTAGTCCGAGTCGAGTCTACGGTCTCTGGCATGTAAGAGAGAGTCACTTTTTCAGTCTCTAATGTGTGAATCCGAGCCAAGTATCGAGTCTCCATCTCTAGCATGCAAATCCTAGGTGAGTCTTCAGTCTCTAGCATTTGTGACTGAGTCGATTCTCCAGTCTCTAGTGTGTGAGTTTATGTCCAGGCCCAGTCTCCATCATGTGTGTTCGAGTCAAGTGTTTAATCTGTAGGCTTTAGCATGTGAGACTGAGCCGAGTCTCCATTCTCATTTACAGCATTTAGCATACGCCCTTATCCAGATACAGTCTTACAATTGATACAGTCTTACAATCCAAGCAATTGTGGGTTAAGGGTCTTGCTCAAGGACCCAACAGTGGCAGCTTGGCAGAGGTGGGATTTGAACCCTGGACCTTTTGGTCCATAGTCCAGTACCTTAACCACTAGGCTACCACAGTCCCAAATGTTCTCTTGCAGTTCTCTGCAAACTATAGCAAGTCCTGTGACGCCAAGTTGAGTCTCCAGTCTCAAGTGTCACTGGACTATGGACCATAAGGTCCAGGTTTCAAATCTCACTGTTGGGTCCTTGAGCAAGGCCCTTAACCCACAATTGCTTTGATTGTAAGATTGTATCAATTGTAAGTCGCTGTAGATAAGGGCGTCTGCTAAATGCTGTAAATGTAAATGTGGCGTGAGACCCAGTCGAGTCTCCAGACTTTAGGCTGTATCACGCAAGTTTGGGTGGTGACTCCAGTCTTTAGTCTACAAGTTTAAGTCGAGTCTTCAGCCTCCAACGTGTGAGTCTGAGTCGAGTGTCCAGTCGAGCCACTTGTGTCCACATCTCTGGTCTAACACAGTATAGAGTTGAAATCCCCCATTCATTACCAAAGTACACAAAAACAACAGCAGTATGGTTTTGGTTTTGTCTTTCAGAATCTGAGGTGGATGGATGCCAAACGGTTTGTGTGGACCAATGGCTTGCAGGTGCTCTTTGTGTTCCAGAGACTAGGTAAATGACACAAAAGTACACTTTCTTCGGGTGGCTGGTGAACACTGAAATTTTAGACTGAATTACCCTTTTATCAGATACTTTCTTGGACCTTTATCTTTTATCTTTATCTTTGGGTATCTGGAGGACCTACTAACCCACAGACTGAAATCTGACAATCCAGTACTTTTTATGTGAGATGCCTAGTTCAGAAACATAACTTTCAAACAAGCTGTTTTAACGAGCTGCTCCTTCTTGCATTCCCAGTGGCACTCTTTAGAACGTTCCTTCTCCTCATCTGAGTATCTCCACCCTGATTTGAGAATCATTTTTTTTCGCAAGCAGTGGATATATTAGCATTATGCCAGATGTATTTTTTTGTTTGAGTTGACTTTCAGCATCAATGGCTGTTTAACAACAGACACAAGGTTACATCAAAACTAGTCATACACACTCAGATCGGGCCAATGTAGTGTCATCGAGAGGCGATCGTGCTAACCACTGTGCTACCGTGCCACTTGTATGCCAAAACTAAGAACTGGAGTTGCTCTGTTGTTGACTCTAATGAACATCGGAAATCGGTACATCGGCTCCCAGCCTCAGAGGACGGAATAGTTGAACTCAGCAGAAACTTGTAGGTGTGGGCTAAACCGGTATGATCTAACTCACTTCTGAAGTCGTATGGCTAAGCAGTTACATTAGTCTAGGAACATTAGTTAAGTAGTATTGTACGCACTATGTTGTTTTTAAGGTGTACAATTTTAATCATTTCATTCAAGTCATCATTGACTCGTGCATAGAATTGAATGAGTATGAGTCAGTTCCAATAAAAGCTGATTCTGTGATTCAACTTTAAAATATAGTCAGTTCCTCACACAGAAACTGACTTGTGCCACATTCAGGGCATTCAGTGAAGCTGAGTTAACAGCGTTAGCCGTATAAACCTCCAGATATTTAACACAAATGTTTAAATGACCGTAATAGAACAACTGTGTTAACTTGTGGAAAAGTATATTATAAAGGTTGTCACACCACTACTTAACAGGATTTATGAAATTCTTAAACTGATTAACACATTTAGTTTATAAATGTTCGATGGCAAGACTGCTTTTACACATTTTTCTGTTTCTGTTGCTTCTTACAGCTGCTGTGTTGTATTACTACTTTTACAAGCGCAGCACAGAGTACCTCGGAGATCCCAGACTGTACGAGGACTGTGCGTGGCTGCGCGATGCTTTTGCCCGAGCTCGACTGTGATCCAGTTCTAATGAACAACTTGGAAACTAAAACGTGCCGAGCCCAGAGGCCGACACTGATGTGATTATGCAGGATGAGTTGTATACAGAGCTTGCTGTCAGTGATAAAAACTTGAATCACATCATGTATCAACAGCTAAGGAAAGAAGAGACTCTTGTGTGGAGCCTGGATGGACTCACTAATGGAGCACAGCACTGTTATTTGGGTTCTTGGGCATCAGCTTAACAAAAGCTCAAAGGACAGTGGAGTGGAGAACCAAGAAAAAGGAACAATGTAATCTATGGATTTTATGAAAGGATTGAATTGGAATGTAAGTCTTGCAATATTTTGTTATACATTGCAGGAAGTGGTTTGGATAACGAAAATAGAGATGACAGAAGCCTTATTTTTAATGAATTGTTGAATAAAAGGAGAGTGGGGAATGTAGGTAGTGGCTGGGATAGTAAGTTGGGACTAACATACCTCATACATTATAGCGGGAACTCTGATAACAGGAGTTCGACTGTAACGTGGATTGGCCTCTCAATTCTGAACTAATATTCTGTACATCTTGATGACTTTCTGCTTCACTTTGGAAGCAGAAAAAGCAACAACAGATTCTATTAGATATCAACAAATAACAGAAGCCAACAGCCTGTAGTCAGTGAAGAAACTGAAGCTGAAAGTAGGTTGGATAGTCCAAGTCAGCAATCGAAAATTAATAACCATCATCAAGATTTTGATACGCCCTCTCAGCATGTCCATATCAATTCTCAAATATGTTCAAAGTGCCTCTCATAATATCTGTGCATCTATGCAGCCAGTACGCATACTTTTAATCCAAAAGTCCAGCATTACAATACTACAAGCTTCTGAAAGCAGACTCGCATATACTGCCGCTTAGTTATGACTCGGCAATTACATTAGGTGTTTCTTTATCTTGACTGCCAACTTTAAGCATCATTCTCATAAATGTTCTGCATTCCACTTTCCCATGGCTATCAGTATCAGATGAACACTTTAATGACTAATAAATAAATTATTCTTAGGACCTAGTATACAGTGGTGCATGAAACTTTGTGAACCCTTTAGAATTTTCTAGATTTCTGCCTAAATATGACCTAAACAACATCAGATGTAGATAAAGAGAACCCAGTTAAACAAATGAGACAAAAATATTATACTTGGTCATTTATTTATTGAGGAAAATGATCCAATATTACATATTAGTGAGTGGCAAAAGTATGTGACCCTTTGCTTTCAGTATCTGGTGTGACCCCCCTGTGCAGCAATAACTGCAACTAAAACGTTTCCTGTAACTGTTGATCATCCTGCACACCGGCTTGGAGGAATTTTAGCCCATTCCTCCGTACAGAACAGCTTCAGCTCTGGGATGTTGGTGGGTTTCCTCACATTAGCTGCTCACTTCAGGTCCTTCCACACATTTCCATGGATTAAGGTCAGGACTTTTGACTTGGCCATTTCTAAAACATTAACTTTATTCTTCTGTAAGAACGGCTTGTGTGCTTAGGGTCGTTGTTTTGCTGCATGACCCACCTTCTCTTGAGATTCAGTTCATTGGACAGATGTCCTTTAGAAGTCTCTGATATAATTCAGAATTCATTGTTCCATCAATGATGGCAAGCCGTCCTGGCCCAGATGCAGCAAAAACAGGCCCAAACCATGATACTACCACCACCATGTTTCACAGATGGGATAAGGTTCTTATGCAGGAATGCAGTGGTTTTCCTTTCTCTCCAACATAACGCTTTTCTTTTAAACCAAAAAAGTTCTATGTTGGTCTCATCCGTCCACAAACCATTCTTCCAATAGCCTTCTGGCTTGTCCACGTGATCTTTAGCAAACTGCAGATGAGCAGCAATGTTCTTTTTGGAGAGCAGTGGCTTTCTCCTTGCAACCCTGCCATGCACCACCATTGTTGTTCAGTGTTCTTTTCTGATGGTGGACTCATGAACATTAACATTAGCCAATGTGAGAGAGGCCTTCCAGTTTGCTTAGAAGTTTACCCTGGGTTCCTTTGTGACCTCACCAACTATTACACTCCTTGCTCTTGGAGTGATCTTTGTTGGTCGACCACTCCTGGGTAACGATGGTCTTGAATTTCCTCCATTTGTACCACAGTCTGTCTGACTGTGGATTGGGTGGAGTCCAGACTCTTTAGAGATGGTTTTGTAACCTTTTCCAGCCTGATGAGCATCAACAACTCTTTTTCTGAGGTCCTCAGAAATCTCATTTGTTCATGTCATGATACACTTCCACAAATGTGTGTTGTGAAGAGTAGACTTTGATAGATCCCTGTTCTTTAAATAAAACAGGGTGCCCACTCACACCTGATTGTCATCCCCATTGATTGAAAACACCACCTGACTCTAATTTCATCACCTTCAAATTAACTGCTAATCCTAGAGGGTCACATACTTTTGCCATAATATTTTGGCTCATTTGTTTAACTGGGTTCTCTTTATCTACTTTTAGGACTTGTGTGAAAATCTGATGATGTTTTAGGTCATATTTATGCAGAAATATAGAAAATTCTAAAGGGTTCACAAACTTACAAGCACCACTGTATATTATATACTTAATACATGTTAATACAGAATTCTTCACATTAAAAACATGTAATGATCCACTGTGCTTAAAGCTTGTCACAGGAGCAAGCACACAGTCATTGTAAAGTGTGAAAGGCCATGCCCTGTAGAGCCCGGCAAAGAGTGTGGCACTGACAGTCTGCTCTATTCTTATCCATGAGATTACAATGGGATTTGAGATTTAGCGTACACAAACAGCATGCCAGATGCCCAGATATATCCCAGTGCTATTAACTACTCAGTCAACAAAACCCACTGAGATTCTGAGAATTATATCCCGGAGACAATGGACAAGTGACCTCAAGTAAATAATGCAGAGTATGTTTGATATAGCTCTGTGTATTCCAAATTGAGAACAGAACAAAAGAGTCACAACAAAACAAAACAAAAAAAAATGTGTGTGTGTGTGTGTGTATGTAATCTGATATACTGTCCACCTGTCCACTCTGAATTAGCTTAACCTCAAACTGAGGATGAAAAAAATCCAAGCTTTAAATGAAGTAAATTTAATGTGAGAATAAAAATCCCTCATGAAGTAACATTTTAACAAAACCACACTGCTTATTTAATACTTTATACAGCTTCTATTTGCAGATAAAGACAGCACTTGGTCTTCTCCTGTAACATCTTATGAGGTTGCAAAATAAATAAGCAGGGAATTTGGGACCATTTCCTCTACAGAATCTCTCCAAATAGTCCAGGCTCCTAGATCCTCTCTTGTGCACTTCCCTTTAGCTCACCCCACAGAGATGCAGAAGCTTGATTTTGTGTTCAGTAATATATTTTCATGTTGATCTGCACATGTTTTGGCTCATTGGAGATCCAGTGACGACCAGTGTTTAGTTTCTTGGCAGAGAGATTTTGATTTAAAATGTCCTGGTATTGCATAAAGTCCATGATTCCATGTACCATAACAAGGTTCCCAGGGCCTTTGGAGGAAAAACAGCCCCACAGCATCACAGACCCTTCACCTTAACTACTTAACAGTGGGCATCAGGATAGTTTCAGTGTCTTCATCCACCCTGAGTGTTTGTTGCCAAAAAGCACAAATTTCCTTGCATGTCTGACCATAGAACAAGATTCCAGTAGTGTTCTGGTTATATGACAGGAAAGGCTGTTTTCTGGCAAGCTTCCCAAATTATCTGTTGGCATGGAGACTTGGGGAAGATGCTACTTTTTCTGTAATCCTCAATGTGTGTGGAGCATAAAAAAAACCCTTAATGCTCATCCAGGCATTTACATTTACATTTACATTTACAGCATTTAGCAGACGCCCTTATCCAGAGCGACTTACAATTGGTACAGTCTTACAATCCAAGCAATTGTGGGTTAAGGGCCTTGCTCAAGGACCCAACAGTGGCAGCTTGGCAGAGGTGGGATTTGAACCCTGGACCTTCTGGTCCAGAGTCCAGTACCTTAACCGCTAGGCCACCACAGTCCCACAGGCAGGCAAGTTTGTTACAGTTCCAGCCAACTGAATGATTGTAATTACTTTGCCCTTTCTGTAGATATCTGCACTTTCAGGAGAGTAGCTATTTTAAAGTTTGTATTAAAATATATGCGGAAAGAATTTTTCAGTTACGTTTTCTTTCTAAGAATTTCTAGAGGTACCAATTATTGTTGCACATGTAATTTTGATAAGAAATAGTTTTTCTTGATGAGGATTTTTTTTTCTCAAGCCAAATTTTCTTTAAAAAGTTGGATTCTCCTTTTTTAAGTGCGAGATTAAGCCAATTCACCAAATGGTGAATTTCTTACAAGCCTGTTCTTTATCTTTACACAGGGTCCCAATAATTGTGTAGGTTTATATAACTGTTTGTACAGTGTATGGTAAGTCATAGGAAGCAATGTTTAACTACCTCCATGTGTCATGTGTAACCATTTTGTAACAACATAATGGATATTATTCACTCATTCCATTTCATTCAGTAGGTCGGA
Source organism: Ancistrus triradiatus (assembly GCA_025084515.1). Classification (NCBI taxonomy): domain Eukaryota; kingdom Metazoa; phylum Chordata; class Actinopteri; order Siluriformes; family Loricariidae; genus Ancistrus; species Ancistrus triradiatus. Next base: position 48,776 of record JAJAGP010000482.1, on the reverse strand, counting down.
AGTAGTAATTGGAATGTCATGAGGTCAAATCCCTCTAGTGCTGACCTGAAACCAAGTCTCTTGGCTAAGGCTCATCAAATTCTCAGCTTAACTGTAAGTTGGTTTGAATATCATACACCAAATTCAAGAAGGCAAAATGTAACTTGTGTAAACTGCAGAATCTGAGCTGGGACACCACCCTCAACTTCAATATCAAAATAAATGACTGAAATAAAATATATTGCCATTACTGAATATTAGTAAAAACCAAAACAAATCACATGGGTCTGATATCTGTATGTTAAATTCCTTTCAAATGGCAATGTATTGTAACCTTGGTGAATCTACATGTTTTAATTCAGCAGCAATTTCATTCTGATATTTAGAAATACCTGAGAAACATCTCCGTTCATTACCAGTAAAGAGGCTCTTGATTTATTCTGTATTGCTCAGTAGTTTTGTTAGGGGTTTGCATGGTATTCTTCACAAAAGAAGATTGCTATTAATAGTCACACTTGCTGAGCCACATTTCTTAGAGAATGCACTCACACTTCTGTTGTCTTTGTTGCACATCACTACTCATGGTATGCAAGCTGTACAATATGTTCCAAAAGTCTTCAGAACCTATAAAAAAAAAAAAAAACATTTCCCCCCATCATTCTGCACGCAATACTTCTTGGGTATGCTGCCAGGTTTGCACACCTGGATTTGGGGATTTTCTGCCATTATTCTCTGGAGAGCCTCTCAAGCTCTGTCAGGTTGGCTGAAGACCATCAGTGGACAGGCATTTTCAGGTCTCTCCAGAGCTGTTCAGTTGGGTTCAAGTCAGGTCACTGGCTGGGCCACTCAAAGACATTCACAGAGTTATCCCTAAACCACTCCTGTGTTGTTTTGGCTGTTTGCTTAGGGTCACTGGCTTGTTGGAAGGTGAACCTTCGGCCCAGTCTGAGGTCCCGAGAGCTCTGGGTCAGGTTTTCATTAAGAATATCTCTGTACTTTGCTTCATTTAGCTTTCCTCAACCCTGACCAGTCTGAAAAACACCCCCACAGCATGATGAGCAGTGCCTGGTTTCCTCCAGACATGATGCTTAGAATTGAGGCCAAAAGGTTCGATTTTGTGTTTTTTTTGGTTTTTTAAGTACAAACTCCAGTTGGGCTTTCATGTGCTTTCTGTCTGGCCACTCTGCCAAAAAGCCCAGTCTGGTGGAGTGCTGCAGTGATGGTTGACCTTCTGGAAGTTTCTCCCATCTGCACACAGGATCATTGTAGCTCAGCGAGAGTGACCACTGGGTTCTTGGTCACCTCTCTAACCACGACTCTTCTCCCCTGATTGCTTCATTTGGTGGGGAAACCAGCTCTAGAAAGAGTCCTTGTTCCAAGCTTCTTCCATTTAAGAGTTATGGAAGCCACTGTGCTCTAGGAAACATTCAATGCAGCAGAAATTTAGAGGAAATAACTGCTCTACGGGCATGGCTTTGTATTTGCCATGTCCAATCAACTGAATTTACCACAGGTAGACTCATATCAAGGTAGAAATGTCTCAAAGATGATCGAGAGAATTGGGAGGCCCCCAGAGTAAATGTGGAATTTTATTTTTCCTTTTCATTAAATTAACAAAAATTAAATTTTCACTTTCATGTCATTGACTACTGAGTGCAGATGGATGGGAGAAAACTTGTTTTTTTTTAGTACAAGGCCACTACATGGCAAAAGGTGAAAGGGTCTGAAGACTTTCCGTTGGCACTGTACACATAAAACTATGAATAAAAATATAAATTCTAGTCACAATACCTCACATAAAAGATAAGGAATATTAGAAAAACAACAACTGCTAACCAGCCATCTGAATAACAGACTGGTATTTGGGAGATGCTCACCTGTTTATTCTGGAGATAGACTCCAGGCAGCCCTGAAAGGTAAAGTAGGGTTTAAACATGTGGGGGTGTAATGTTTTTCTTTGTTTGAAATAGTTTAATAGCTGTTAGAGACCTTTGTTGGAAATCAGGATTAAAACCTCCCTAAAAGTATGTTTAATGTGTAAAAATCTATTTAGTATTTGGATCATATTTGTAGCCAAGCATGACTGAAGAAACTGTTCTACAGGAGTGGGTGAGTAGTACAAACCCTTAAAGAAAAGACACACACAAAAAACTTACAAAATGTGTTTTATTTGTGATATCCCAACCCCAATTCCCATCATGCGGCCAGTGCAAAGTCCACTCAAGGTACAAGTGTGTATGGTACAGCTAAAAGCACTACGGGAATCCAGAGCCACTGGAATGTTCTTCTCATTATGCCCTCTGTGTCCATAGACCTACAGCACACAAACAAACATGTTTCAACAAAGCACACTCAATAAAATAAAGTATTTATTGCAAACTGGGGCACATGTTCAATACCACTTAACAGTAGCAGTAGGACGTAGGAATTGTACAATGACATTTAAAAGATCTCAGAAAATGGATGTTGTGACATCTTTCAACAAGGTGAATGTTATGGAGTGGCCAAGCCAAAGCCCAGACCTCAATCCTTAAAGAGCTGTTCATGCTAGGCCCTGTGCAACCTGACAGTTCTTGAGCAGTTTTGCAAAAGGAATGGAGTAACACTGCAGTGCCCAGATGTGCAAGCCTGATTGAGACCCATTCACACAGACTGATTGTGGTCAAAGGTACATCTGCTAAATACTGACAAAGGGGATGGATATTTACGCAGTGACTTATTTTACATTAGTGGTGTCAAAAAGTGTTTGCCCCCTTCCTGGTTTCTTATTTTTTTGCATGTTTGTCACACTTAAGTGTTTCAGAACATCAAACCAATTTAAATTAGTCAAAGACAACACAAGTAAACACAAAATGCAGTTTTTAAATGAAGGTGTTTATTATTAAGGGAGAAAAAAATCCAAACCTACATGGCCCTGTGTGAAAAAGTGATTGCCCCCCTTGTTAAAACAACTATGGCTTATCACACCTGAGATCACTGTCTCTAGCCACACCCAGGCCTGATTATTGCCACACCTGTTCTCAAACAGGACATCACTTAAATAGGACCTGCCTGACAAAGTGAAGTACACCAAAAGATCCTTAAAAGCTACACATCATGGCGAGATCCGAAGAAATTCAGGAACAATTGAGAAAGAAAGTAATTGAGAACTATCAGTCTGGAAAGGGTTATAAAGCCATTTCTAAAGCTTTGGGACTCCAACAAAACACAGTGAAAGCCGTTATCCACAAATGCGGAAGACATGGAACAGTGGGGAACCTTCCCAGGAGTTACCGGCCGACCAAAATTACCCCAAGAGCGCAGCGACGACTCATCCAAGAGGTCACAAAAGACCCCACAACAACATCCAAAGAACCGCAGGTCTCACTTGCCTCAGTTAAGGTCAGTGTTCATGCCTCCACCATAAGAAAGAGACTGGGCAAAAATGACCTGCATGGCAGAGTTCCAAGACGAAAACCACTGCTGAGCAAAAAGAACATTAAAGCTGGTCTCAGTTCTTCCAGAACACATCTTGATGATCCAAGACTTTTGGGAAAACATTCTGTGGACTGACAACACAAAAGTTGAACTCTTGGAAGGTATGGCTGAATTACAACAATTCTGCAAAATTCCTCCACAATGCTGTAAAAGACTCACTGCAAGTTATCACAAACGCTTGGTTGCAGTTGTTGCTGCTAAGGGTGGCCCAGCCAGTTATTAGGGTTAGGGGGCAATCACTTCTTCACACAGGGCCATGCAGGTTTGGATTTTCTCCCTTAATTATAAACACCTTCAATTTAAAACTGCATTTTGTGTTTACTTTTGTTGTCTTTGTCTAACATTTAAATTGGTTTTACGTTCCAAACATGCAAAAAAATAGGAAATCAAGAAGAGCAAAAACACTTTTCCACACCACTGTGTGTATTTTTAGTTCATTGGCATTACTTTGTAGAAATCTGTATCCTCTTTGACATTGAGGAGGCATTTGGGGAGGCAAATCCTCATCATATAGCCAAATTATATTGACCATGATTCCATTTACAAAAGCAACACAAGTCATCCAAGGGGGTGAATACTTTACTTGTTCACTGCAAGTTGCTCTGGATAAGAGCATCTGCCAAATCTAAACAAACATCTCACTCATGGATTTGTTATCAACAATTTGAACAGCATTTGCCACAATAGGCTTACCTTTAGACGTAGATTCCAACCCAAAGCAGCAGGAAAAGAACGCCAAAGCCCATAAAGAGTGATGCTACAAGTGAGATGAGCAGTTCCTTGTACACATCTCGTGTGTATTTTGTGGACGTCACCTCATAGCTGGAGAAAATGGGGTGAAGGGTATAACAGACTAATAGTTCCTACAGGACAAGTATAAACTGTTACACTCATTCACATTCCTTTAGAATTGTGGGGAGCTTGAGCATAGATAGAACCAACCCAACTGACCTACCGCATGTCTTTGGAATGTGGGAAGAAAGAGTACCTCCTGGAGGAACCACATCCAGACATAGGGAGAAGATGCAAAATCACAGGGCAATCATTAACACTAGTAAGCAGTTCATGCACTGGACATCACTATGAAGGATACACAAAGAACCACGCTGTGAAGAACATGCCGATAGCGAGCAGCACCACAGTAAGGTGGGGAAACACCGCCGGGTTCACCGGACTTGTGTATCTTGTCATAGCTTCCAGCTCCTGCACAGAAAGACAGAAGAAATCAGCACTGTTCATTCATACACATTAGGAGACATAACATATATTATTTAGGATAAGGAAAGGGTGGCTGCTCTTACAGTGCAAATATTTTTGTAACCTCCAGCCAATTACCGGTGTCACAGAGTATAAGGTTAAACGGTGCATACCTGTACTCCAGTCCTACTTACAGTGGTGTGAAAAAGTGTTTGCCCCTTCCTGATTTTCTATTTCTTTTTGCATGTTTGTCACACTTAAGTGTTTCGGAACATCAAACCAATTTAAATATTAGTCAGAGACACCCATAGCTGCAACAACTGCAACCAAGCGTTTGTGATAATGAGTCTTTTACAGCATTGTGGAGGAATTTTGGCCACTCGTCTTTGCAGAATTGTTGTAATTCAGCCACACTGGAGGGTTTTCGGTCATGCCACAGCATCTCAATAGGATTCCGGTCAGGACTTTGACTAGGCCAGTCAAGTTTTCATTTTTTTTTCCTTCAGCCATCCAGAGGTAGACTGCTGCTGTGTTTTGGATCATTGTCCTGCTGCAGAATCCAAGTTCGTTTCAGCTTGAGGTCACGAACAGATGGCCGGACATTCTCCTTCAGGATTTTTTGGTAGACAGCAGAATTCATAGTTCCATTTATCACAGCAAGTCTTCCAGGTCCTGAAGCAGCAAAACAGCCCCAGACCATCACACTACCACCCCCATATGTTACTGCTGGTATAATGTTCTTTTTCTGAAATGCTGTGTTACTTTTACACCAGATGTAATGGGACACACACCTTCCAGAGTTCAACTTTTGTCTCATCAGTCCACAGAATGTTTTCCCAAAAGTCTTGGGGATCACCAAGATGTGTCCTGGAAGAACTGAGACGAGCTTTAATGTTCTTTTTGCTCAGCAGTTTTTCATCTTGGAACTCTGCCATGCAGGCCATTTTTGCCCAGTCTCTTTCTTATGGTGGAGGCATGAACACTGACCTTAACTGAGGTAAGTGAGGTCTGCAGTTCTTTGGATTTTGTTGTGGGGTCTTTTGTGACCTCTTGGATGAGTAGTCGCTGCACTCTTGGGGTAATTTTGGTCGGCCGGACGTTCCTGGGAAGGTTCACCACTGTTTCACCATGACTCTCACTGTGGTTCGCTGGAGTCCCAAAGCTTTAGAAATGGCTTTACAACCCTTTCCAGACTGATAGATCTCAATTACTTTCTTTCTTTTGGTGTACTTCACTTTGTCAGGCAGGTCCTATTTAAGTGATGTCCAGTGGCAAGCTGGCAATGCTGGGACTTGAACTTCCTTAATCACTGAACCACCACTGTCACTGACATATTCATGTAGTCATTTAACGCCCAAACCAAAGCGATTTACAATTGAAACGCTATATGCTCACCAGGTACATACATCCTAACCAATCGTGGTTTCTCAAAGGCCCAACAGTGGTAATACTGGGACCTGCACAACGGAGCTTCTGCACAACACTCCAGCACTTTAAATGCTAGGCCACCAGCGTCCCTGGACCTTTACCTTCGCTAAATGAATTGAATAAATAGAGGAGTTTGACTTCGCTGGAAGACTTTTTGGTCCTACTGGTTCAGCTGCTATGGCGTCGCGCTGGCAGGTAGTTACAGAAATTGTACAAACCACCTTTATACCACAGATTTGCTACGAACTGGAGGAATCGCTTGCAAGTGGTTTGCCATGACAGCTAGCTAACAGCACAGCGCAGTAAACAAGCTAGCACTCAGACTGCACACAATACAACAACTCGAAATAAAACGTAACACAACAGACGCATGTTTGAGGCATTTAAACAAACACTTGCACTGAAGAATCTGCATTAAAGTCAGTAACTGCTGACAGAACTCACCATAACGGCTATCCACAGCTACACTCCAGCAGCCAGCGCGTCAGGAAAAGCCACGTATGTGAATACAGCAACTCTCGCGAGATCCTGAGAGCAGCCGTTAAATACAAACCCCATTTCAAAATAAGACGTTGGAACATGTCGTCGTGTTTTTGTAAAGTTTTTTTTGTAACTACATGTAAGTTTAGCGGTCCGGCAGTGGAGCTAACAGTTTTAAACAATTTTCGGTGTTCCACATGAATTTTAATCCCCTTTAGTTGTTTAGAAATAATAAAAAACAACGTCATTAACGACATGAGGCAGGGTAGAACTAGTGGTCTTGTATATTTATCTCCATAAATATATTTTGCAGCTCTAAAATTACGTTATGACCTATTAATAAATTGCGATATCTTAATTTAGGAAAACTATGAAATGTAATTACTGTACATAAATACACTGACCGGTCACTTTATTAGATACACCTCCTTGTTTCTACACTCATTGTCCATTTTGTCAGTTTTGTCAGTTTCACTGTCCATTTTGCCACTCACTAATATGTAATATTGGATCATTTTCCTCAAAAAATAAATGACCAAGTATAATATTTGTGTCTCATTTGTTTACCTGGGTTCTCTGTATCCACTTTTAAGACTCATTAGAAAATCCGATGATGTTTTAGGTCATATTTATGCAGAAATATAGAAAGTTTTAAAGGGTTCACAAACTTTCAACACGACTGTACTATTTGGGTAGTGGATCATTCTCGACGCTGCAGTGACACTGATGTGCTGGTGGAGTGTTAGTGTGTTGTACCGGTATTAGTGGACCAGACACAGCAGTGCTGCTGGAGTTTTAAACTCTGTGTTCACTCACTGTGCAGTCTATTAGACACATCTACTATAGTCCCCCACCTTGTAGATGTAAGGTCAGAGACAGTAGCTCGTGTTGTTGCACACCCTCTAATTCTTCATCAGTGATCACAGGATGCTACCTACAAAATTCCTGTGGCTGGACATTTTTGGTAGGTGGACTATTTTCAGTCCAGCAGTGACAGTGAAATGTTAGAAAACTTCAGGAGCACTGCTGTATCTGATCCACCAATACCAGCACAACACACACTAACACACCAGCACCACATCAATGTAGCTGCACTGCTGAGAATGATCCACCACCCAAACAGTACCTGATCTGTGGTATTGACCATTAGAGAACAGAGTTAAGGAGACTAACAAATTACACTGTGAAACAGATGGACTACAGTCTGTAATTGTAGAACTAAAAAGTGCTCTATGTTATGGTAAGTGGAACTGATAAAACGGACGATGAGTTTATAAACTGATGAGAGTATAATTAACATTTTTCACTGCATAGAGGCACATGACAGGGGTGTTGCTTGTTGCTGTTTCTATTTGACTTGGCTATTGAACACCTGGTCAAAGTGCTCATAATGGGGATATATAGGAATGGGAGAAAATATAAGGTATTGCAGACGGCATCTTATTGTACATTTTGGAATGTGTAAAATCTTTACTAACTGATCTGTTGCAAAATTTTGGTAAGCTATCAAAGGCTATGTCTACAAGCTAAATTTGTAAAATTGCCAATTATTAACCATTAATCAGTTGGCCATAAATGTAGATTATACTGAGATTCCTTTTAGACTGGAGTATGGGTACTAACATATTTGGGTGTTAAAAGGATGCACTTTTATAAGAATCTGTATTACCAAAATTTTTAAAACAGTAATGAATCATACAAAGCAAAAGCTTAGTTGGTGGTTGAATCTACCAATCTTACTTGCTGGTCGAATCAATACTATTAAGATGATGATATTGCTACAGTTTCTGTATTTATTTCCAGTGATTCCTATGGTCATTAGTAAATCTTGTTTGGATAGAATAATTGTTTTGTTGACTTCATCTGGAACAGAACTTAACCATGAATGAAGACAGCTTATTTGGAACTGCTTTAAATCAGTGAGGGCAGGGCTTACCCATTGGCATGTTTTATTATTAGGCTGCTAATATTTGTCAAGTTAACTTATTGGGTTTCAACATATGAACTTTGGGATGGCTCAGAATCAGCCATTATATACTGTAGGTAATATCAGGCTTAGCAGCCCAGAACCCATAAATATTGCTGAGATTGGGGCTACGGTGCTGCAGACCTTCAGTTTGCTAACCATGATAACCCCTGTCTAGCATTGGAAGTGCCTACATTTGGCACTCAAGTGTCATAACTGGACCTTGAAGAAAAGTCCCATTTTACATGATGTGAACACATGGAGGAATGATGGCAACAGGATGCAAGGCTCCATCAGTGGAGGGAGTTTGATACTTGGGCAATGTTTTGCTGGGAGACCCTGGGTCTGAGCATTCTACCTGAACATCACTGTTGTTTTAAATTTTGACAATTTTGAACTTTTAGAATTCTATTTAGTTACTATACAATTTCTGACGTTGGCACCGCTTCCAGAATTTCTGGTTTGCACCAAATACTGAAAAAAAGCTCAGCCCCTAAATCAATGACAACTGTAAACCTCGACTGATTTTTGCCTCTATTAAATTTACTGCAAAGTTAACATGTTGGTTATGTGACTCAGTAAACTGGATCACTGGAACCCTTTGAGTGCTGAATTTATTTTAATGAGGCAAAAATTATTTCTGTGCAACAAGTTTGTTTAGAGGATCAAATCATCCCAGGATTTGGCATCCAGTCAAAATCATTTTAACGTCCAATTTTCAGTATGAATCTAAATGATTAACAAAATTGAAATCATGTAAAAAGTTTTTTTGTGACAACTGATTTTGTAGCCTGACTATTTGCATCAAACTGAAAGGGTTAAACTGAGCCATTCTGTTGGCCCATAACCAATGTGTTTACTTCTCTTAGCTATGAAGAGATATTCTTCTTGTCATTTGAACAGTTATTGGACAAACGTTATTGAATAATTATATAACAGTATACAGTTCCATTCTTAAAATCTGATTGAGAAGCGTTCTCACCGTGTTATTTGTGATAACAAATACTATTTCACACCAAAACAGTAGGTGTTTCCCTTTCTCCAAACGTAGTGCTTTTCTCTTACACCAAAAAGTTCTATTCTGGTCTCATCCGTCCACAAAACATTCCTCCAATAGCCTTCTGGCTTGTCCACGTGATCTTTAGCAAACTGCACATGAGCAGCAATGTTCTTTTGGAGAGCAGTGGCTTTTTCTCCTTGCAACCCTGCCATGCACACCATTGTTGTTCAGTGTTCTTCTGATGGTGGACTCATGAACATTAACATTAGTCAATGTGAGAGAGGCCTTGAGTTGCTTGGAAGTTACCCTGGGGTCCTTTGTGACCTCGCCAACTATTACACGCCTTGCTCTTGGAGTGATCTTTGTTGGTCGACCACTCCTGGGGAGGGTAACAATGGTCTTGAATTTCCTCCATTTGTACACAATCTGTCTGACTGTGGATTGGTGGAGTCCAAGCTCTTTAGAGATGGCTTTGTAACCTTTTCCAGCCTGATGAGCATCAACAACTCTTTTTCTGAGCTCCTCAGAAATCTCCTTTGTTCGTCCCATGATACACTTCCACAAACGTGTGTTGTGAAGAGCAGACTTTGATAGATCCCTGTTCTTTAAATAAAACAGGGTGCCACAGGGTGCCCCCTCACACCTGATAGAGTATAATATTTTCTGTAACAACACACTCCCTTTCGTGTTCTGCTGCTAAAATGAAGAGTCAATGTACCAATATATAGGGGAAGAAATAATCAAATTGCAAAGGACAAACTGTTTATTTTGCTGTTCTGAAGCTGCTTCATGACATATACTTTAGATATATTCCAGAACACTTTTGCCTTAACAAAATATTACGAGGCTATTGTAACAGCAATAATTGCATAAGGCTTCTTATAGTGCACATAAGAGAATAAATATATGAGAAGGATATCCAGAAGGATGTAACTGGTGATTTTATGCATTCAGCTCCTCCTAATAGTGTAGGTTTGTGCTGCGCACACACACACACACACACACACACACACACACACACACACACACACACACACACACACACACACACACTGAAAAGACTTATTACAGCTTACAGGTTGTCCATTTCTGTTGCAGGCAAAACTCAAAACTACTCGGAATAAATAACAAAACAACACAGAATAAGTTAACAGCTTATTATTACTACAATCACTGCACATGTTGAGGATAAAGTGTGTAATTACAAACTCCAAATCACTGAATAAATACAGCCTCAAGACAGCATTTAGTAGATTAAGAGGAAGCATGACAAGCAGTCCTGTTCTTCGGAAGGGTAACTGTGACATGGCATTATTTCCTCGAGCCACTTCAGTTACACATTACAGTTACACAATATGCAGTACAGGGAGCTTTGCATGTTACACTGTTGTTCTACATTAACAGCAGGTTGGACTAAGTCTGAATGAACTGCAAGCTACTACTTTGCAGAACAGCTTCACTGAGTTCTGGCATAGATTCTACAAGTCTTGGGAACTGTACTGGAGGTGAGGAACACTACTTTTCCAAAATATATTCCCGTAAGTGTTTTATTTTATTTTAGAATTTTTTTTCAGTGATGTTGGTGGAGAGTATGAACATGTGGGTGTTCAGATGGGTTGAGATCTGGTGACTCAGAAGGCTATAGCACGTTTTACATAAGCAAACCATTTAGTGGCACCTTGTGCCCTGTGGATGGGGAAATGTGATGACTTCAAATATTTTTACCATGACCCAAACCCTGCCAGCCAGTGCCAGGACTATTCAGCTTTTTAAAATTCCCGTATGTTTGTGTTCTTGAGTGTTTTAATAACGTATGTTTGATTGTCATGATTTACAGAACTGTATCTGAATAACTGAGTAATGACGCATGTATCTATAGCGTATTTTGAAATGGAAATGTGATTGTGACTACAGATAAGGATATCCTGGTGACAGTTCCTGCAGTTAGGATTTGTAATACAATAGTCTTTTACTTTCTTTGCTTAAAAATAAAGTATAAGGTATGCTGCAGACTGTAAATAGTTTTTGGGAACTGTGAAACCGGTCCAGCTGTCAAGTGAAACAACGTGATTACGCAACACTAAAAAAATAAAAAGAAAGGCTCAGTTATTTCACTTTGAATAGTAAGTATTCCTGTGTATTCTGATTCATACTAAGATGTCTGATCTTTGGGGAAGCCATAACTGTATATAGCAGGTGAAACACTGAGGAACAGAAGCTGGCCTAACATCAGCACACAGGGTCAAGACAATGACTACACATACTGCTGCTACAGGGTTTTACACACTATATCGTCAGTGAGCTGAGGCAGGACTCGTCAAGGCTTGAAGAATGTCCTTCACAAGCATTGTACCAATTACCATCTTCTCACAGTTTACCGTCAGCTGGGCTTCCCCACCTTCCTTCCTCACCACAGTGACCAGCACAAGGCTGCTGCTGCTTACCGTCTTCCCAGCAAATCTGGACACAGGTGAAAGAGGAGGAGAAACAGGAGGGCTGAAATGAAGCCAAGAGCACCAAAAGATGGAAAATGCAGACAGCAGGAAAGAAGCAGATAAGCAGGTAACAGCAGATAGAAACAGCATATGAATACGGTCAGTGCTACACATAGTAATATGCTGTATTAAGAACAGCTGTACACTTGCTCGTTCATGCAATTAACTAATCAGCCATTCATGTGGTAGAAGTGGGCCAGATACGGGCCAGCAGCTTCAGGTTCATCTCAACCATTGGAATGGGGGAATGTGATATCAGTGCTTTTTACCATGGCCTGATCGTTGGTGCCAAACAGGCTGGTTTGAGTGTTTTTTAAAATACAGATATGTCAGATATTGGGTTGTTTTGCAGGGAATCTATTATTGCCTGACACAAACAGTTTGTTTAAGCAATCAGCCATATAACTGCCCCATCAGCTATTTGATATATTATTGGAAATACAAAATTTGAAGATGGTGATTTGAAAACTCATCATATTATATGACCATATGAATGAAATCATTATATAAATTGTCCACCTTAAATTGCCGTTTTGCTTCATGTTTTCTGATGCTGTGGGTAGCATAATAATAACTGGATCTTTACTGGCAACTCAGCATACATAACACAAAAACTGAAAATTGCAGTCTGCTTTGCCAGTTCATGTTTTCTATCACATAGTATTTTCCTGGCTTACAGGTACAGTTCTGCTTGAAAGTTTGTGAACCCTTTAGAATTTTCTATATTTCTGCATAAATATGAGCTAAAACATCATCAGATTTTCACACAAGTCCTAAAAGTAGATAAAGAGAACCCAGTTACACAAATGAGACAAAAATATTATACTTGGTCATTTATTTATTGAGGAAAATGATCCAATATTATATATTAGTGAGTGGCAAAAGTATGTGAACCTCTAGGATTAGCAGTTACTTTAAAGGTGAGATTAGAGTCAGGTGTTTTCAATCAGTGGGATGACAATCAGGTGTGAGTGGGCACCCTGTTTTATTTAAAGAACAGGGATCTATCAAAGTCTGCTCTTCACAACATCCGTTTGTGGAAGTGTATCATGGCACGAACAAAGGAGATTTCTGAGGACCTCAGAAAAAGAGTTGTTGATGCTCATCAGGCTGGAAAAGGTTACAAAACCATCTCTAAAGAGTTTGGACTCCACCAATCCACAGTCAGACAGATTGTGTACAAATGGAGGAAATCCAAGACCATTGTTACCCTCCCCAGGAGTGGTCGACCAACAAAGATCACTCCAAGAGCAAGGCGTGTAATAGTTGGCGAGGTCACAAAGGACCCCAAGGTAACTTCTAAGCAACTGAAGGCCTCTCTCACATTGGCTAATGTTAATGTTCATGAGTCCACCATCAGAAGAACACTGAACAACAATGGTGTGCATGGCAGGGTTGCAAGGGAGATAGCGACTGCTCTCCAAAAAGAAACATTGCTGCTCATCTGCAGTTTGCTAAAGATCACATGGACAAGCCCAGAAGGCTATTGGAAGAATGTTTTGTGGACGGATGAGACCAAAATAGAACTTTTTGGTTTAAAAGAAAAGTGTTATGTTTGGAGAAAGGAAAACACTGCATTCCAGCATAAGAACCTTATCCCATCTGTTGAAACATGGTGGTGGGGTAGTATCATGGTTTGGGCCTGTTTTGCTGCATCTGGGGCCAGGACGGCTTGCCATCATTGATGGAACAATGAATTCTGATTTAAATGAGCTAATTCTAAAGGAAAAATATCAGGACATCTGTCCATGAACTGAATCTCAAGAGACGGTGGGTGGGTCATGTGCAGCAAGACAACGACCCTAAGCACACAAAGCTGTTCTACCAAAGAATGGTTGGTTTTAAAGAAGAACAAAGTTCATGTTTTGGAATGGCCAAGTCAAAGTCCTGACCTTAATCCAATAGAAATGTTGTGTAAGGACCTGAAGTGAGCAGCTAATGTGAGGAAACCCACCAAAACATCCCAGAGCTGAAGCTGTTCTGTACGGAGGAATGGGCTTAAAATTCCTCCAAGCAGCCGGTGTGCAGGACTGATCAACAGTTACAGGCAAGGAAACGTTTAGTTGCAGTTATTGCTGCCACAGGGGGGTCACACCAGATACTGAAAGCAAAGGCTCACATGTACTTTGCCACTCACTAATATGTAATATTGGATCATTTTCCCTAATAAACAAATGACCAAGTATAATATTTGTGTCTCATTTGTTTAACTGGGTTCTCTTTATCTACTTTTAGGACTTGTGTGAAAATCTGATGATGTTTTAGGTCATATTTATGCAGAAATATAGAAAATTCTAAAGGGTTCACAAACTTTCAAGCATCACCGTAGGTGTTTATTAGACATTTCCTAAACCCAACTAAATCAATTGCTGCTTCTAGCAACCTTAGAGCTGTGAACTGAAATTTCTCAGAAAACTAAATTACGTTGTTGCTAAACCTGTTATCCAAATGTACCTTATTCTGGAATTAGTTCAGATAACAAACTCTTGAATAATGTGAAGACAGTATCCATTATTTCAAATGTAAAAATATCTATCTGGTCACCAGGATATTCAAAACACTTGACACATCAATTCTATATGTAATTAGATTTTTTTTTGTATGAAATTACCTGCACTCTTTGTCTGACTCAGAGGGCACTCTGCTGAGGTTAGCTGTGGCCATGACCTTCTCTATAATGACATGATCGCTCTGACACTTCTCCCCAAGGGTCAGCTTCTCTGAGATCTCATTCATCCCCATCAGCTGACCTGCGGGAGAATGGATATAAACAGCTCCATTAAATAATCTGCAAAACAAAGCCATGGCACGCTGCACGTTAGGGTACATCAAGCAGAGTGGCAGAACAGATGGCTGATCATCATACTTCACATTGATTCTAGATTAGTATAAAGCAACACAGGGATATTACATTTGGGATGCATAACCTCTATTTCTAAAGTGAGCACAACCACAGATGCTGGAAATCACAATATGAATATGATATTATTATTTGGTAATTATTACTGTGCCTGCCCAAGGTGCCCAGGCACGATAACACTGGACACAGATAAAAAAGCAGATTGAGTTACTTTACTGCTCTTGATAACTTTTGATCAAATATCAAATCAAATTGTCATAGAGGATGCTTGATGCTTGGGTACCCATGATCTGAGTAAGAACTGACTCAAACCCTGAAACAAAAACACATCCTCTGTATCACTTTTTTGAGGACCAAGTTCAAACCTTTGTTCACTGAGCTCGGTTGTTGGCTATCTGCATTTGTCTCAGTCCATTAACCCCTGGCTGACCTTCAAAAATGTTCTCTTTTGGTTCATCTGTACTTAACACACTATTTCCTGGGTGGGGATTTCCAGAGGGGTACATCATGGACCATGAGTAGGACTTTTTGTGGCAGCTTTTGGCAAGGCACTGGTAGGATGCAGGAATGCAGAATCTTAAGTGGTTAGTATCATAAACTAAGGTCTGACAATAATGGGGAGCCATTCGAAGCAGAGGGAGAGAGATAAGAGATGCGGATAAAGTGTGTGTTTGGTGGGAAAGGGTAAACGTTTATGTTTTAAGGACGAGAGACCTGTAGGGGAACTTACCATGTAACAGTATCTCTGTGGAATGGCATAAGAAATGAACCCACATAGAAGAAGAAATGCAGAATAAATGCACATTCTTTACATTTAGCTGTTGTAGAGAGTCAGGCAAATCCAGACCTTATGTTGCATTACAGTTTGAAGATGTGAAATGATAGGAGTGCACAATGTTGGATGAGAGTTACACACCTACTGTAAGACATGTAACCCAACAGAGGTGGACGTATACAGTTAGAGATGAACTTGCAGTACAGGAGAATTATCTTATGGTGATAGCGGATCTCACCTTGTTCCTTCTTAAACTCGTTCTCAGTCAGGAATGCAGGCATCATTAGCTCCCCCACTGGTGGCTGAATAGACACGAAGAACTTGCGTGTATGAGTGCTGATAAAAACAACACAAATCCATAGAGGTTAGGCGAAATATGGTACCTTCAGAAGAATGCATTCTATTAGCACTATTAGTACAGGTAAGCGCTGGCTAACGACCATCCCATCAATGTCCATTCTTTTTAATGACCGAGGTCTTAACAATTATTTACAGTGGGGCAAAAAAGTATTTAGTTACTTCAAATATGAGAAACAAAATGAGGGAAAAAAAGTCCAGGAAATCACACTGTAGGATTTTTTAAGAATTTAATTGTAAATCATGGTGAAAAATAAGTATTTGGTCACCCACAAACAAGCAAGATTTCTGACTCTCACAGACCTGTAACAACTTCTTTAAGCATTGAAGATGGAATGTGGCTGGGTCTTCCAGCATGACAATGATCCCAAACACACCGCTCGGGCAACAAAGGAGTGGCTCCATAAAAAGCATTTCAAGGTCCTGGAGTGGCCTAGCCAGTCTCCAGACCTCAACCCCATAGAAAATGTGTGGAGGGAGTTGAAAGTCCGTGTTGCCCCAAAACATCACTGCTCTAGAGGAGATCTGCATGGAGGAATGGGCCAAAATACCAGCTACAGTGTGTGCCAACCTGGTGGAGACTTACAGGAAATGTTTGAGCTTTGTCATTGCCAACAAAGGTTATGTTACAAAAAGTATTGGAGTTGAACCAAATTTATTGACCAAATACTTATTTTCCACCATAATTTACAATTAAATTCTTTAAAAATCCTACAATGTGATTTCCTGGATTTTTTCCTCATTTTGTCTCTCATAGTTGAAGTGTACCTATGATGAAAATTACAGACCTCTCATCTTTCTAAGTAGGAGAACTTGCACAATCAGTGGCTGACTAAATACATTTTTGCCCCACTGTAAATATAATAGGAACTAAAAATCTCTCTTTTAACTCCAGACGTTATGGTTGTAAGCAGCCCATCAGCACTGTGCCTTCACAAGCAGAGGCTGGACTTTAAGAGTAGAAGTCTGTCATTTGTGTATGTATAAGTAACTACCTAACTGGTTGCCCGCTTGCTTGTTATCTCAGGTTTGGAAGAGAGACAGTTTTAACACGGTTAATGTGTTAAGAGACTTTTTGGGTGAAACTGACTTGTGTTTGTGTGGATGAATTTCCGCTACTTTTTTGTAATAAGCTGTAAATAGCGTTCGGAAGTGTCTTCAAACGGCTCATACCTGTATAGAATGAATATTGGACTCTCACCAAAGCTGGAAGTTGGCTGCTTGTGTTGAGTCACAGAAGTCAATACCCATTACCACAGTAATTGAATCACCTGGAGATAACTCCTCTGAGAAAGGAAAGAGACATTCAATCAAGACAGACAAGACTATGTGACAGTTTAATTAAGGCAGACTTCAGATCCTGACACATTTTTCACAAGTTGGATTGTCAACAGACAAACCAAATGACGCAAGATCTCTATGGCAAAACTTTTGAAATGTAGGCTTTTTGACTGACCAATTTCGCTGAACTCCTTGATCCTCATACCAGACTGCAGTTTGGGCTCTTCGACGTGAATGTTCTTGGTCTCTGAACTAGTGTTATTGGTAAACTGGATCTGCACAGCCACCATGTGTGGGTCAGGACTGAAGGGTTGTCTACTGAAGCAGTACTCCACCGCCAGACCCTCGCCTGTAATGCGATGCAGCAGCTCATACATCTTCAGTGAACCGGATGGAGCAATGGTCTGGAATCAGTGATTGGGACACAGTGGTCAGCAAAGCAAGGTATGTTATATTGAATGCTCTTTAATTAAAAAGACAGCCACTGTTTAGCCAAAAGCGGACACCAAAATTAAAAGCCAGAACTGTATGAGTCTGAAGTTTGTACTCCTTGTAGCAGCCCTAAAGCTCATTCTACTGCCAATGTTTGTTTACAGATTCCATGCCTGTATGCTTCATGTTACCATCCTGTCAGCAGTGCGTGTAGCTAAAATAACAAACATCACTAACTATAAAGGGGTGTCTATACAATATTTTGGTCAAATAGTGTAGAACTCACAGTTGGGGCGAGTACAGTGTCGGTCAGTGACAGCCCCTCTAGATCGGTCACCAGGCTGCTAGACAGGAAATTGTTGACTGGTGTCACTTGAGGTGAGGGGGTGGGATCGACTAAGGCAGAGCAGAGGAACATGTTAATGAGACTAGATGTACATTTTGCTCTATATGGGTCAAAGATGAAAAAGACGTTTCAAAAAAGCAACACAGACACAACAATATTAATAAGCAATATAAAAGTAACACTAATTTGTACTTTTATGAAAATTGTTACTACAGTTTTTGTAGTAGTGTAATGTAATGAGGACAGTTATTCTAAATGAAAATTGTACTTTAGTACTTAATGTAGCATATAGTATATAGTGAGTATACATTTAGCATGTTCCTCAGATTCATAATTCGTGCCAATATCTCGCGTTTAAGCACGACCTCGAGTGTATTATTGCTTAATTATAACTAACAATAACCTCTTTATGTTCCATTGTCTTAATATTAGACTTTTAGATTTACTAAAGTTAGACAACACAAAATAGTTCCATAAACATAACACACAGCTGCAAGTCGGAAGATGCTACTTACAGTCATCCAGATCTAGCAGAGACATTTCCTTTGTCTCTTTCTTGCTTTCTTTTTTGGTCTGCTTAGGAGGTGGTCTTGATGCAGGAGCCTTGAGAAATATAAGCAAAAAACATGACATTTCATGATTACGCTTAAGAGTAAAGAATTAAAATGGCTGATTAAATGTGTTTTTTGCTACAATGCTACTGATACTACATTTACATTTACAGCATTTAGCAGACACCCTTATCCAGAGTGACTTACAGAAGTGCTTACTACTATGACTACTATTATTTAATGTGGGCTTTCTCTGGGTACTCCCACAGGTTTCCTCCCACAGTCCAAAGACATGTGTGTTAGGTTAATTGGTGTCTCTAAACTGCCCCTAGTGTGTGTATGAGTGTGTGTGCTCTATGATTAATTGGCACTCTGTCTAGAGTTGTTTCTTCTTTGTGCCCCATTCTGCCCCCTAGGCACCGGCTCTCCCGCGACCCTGTCCAGGATCAAGCGGACAAGACACTGAATGAAGGAATGCAGTGTTCAACCTATAAAGATGGCTTCAAGAGCTAGATGTGTAATAGTCTGTAAGGTCATAAAAAGTCACCCAGGGTAAAGTCTATGCAACTACAGGCTTCTTTCACATTGGCTAAGGTTAATGTTAATGAGTCCACCATCAGTAGGACACTGCACAAGAATGGTGTGCATTGGCAGAGCTGCGAAGAGAAAGCCACTGGTCTCCAAAAAAGAACATTGCTGCCCTTTGCGTTTCATATGGACAATTCAGAAGGCTATTGGAAAAATATTTTGTTTTTTGATCAAACGAGAAGCATTATGTCTAGAAAAAAGAAACCCACTGCATTCCAGCATAAGTGTTACGTGGACACCCCTGTGGACAGCCTCTTGCCCTGTATATTGTTGTATATGTGTATATATGTACAGTGGGGCAAAAACGTATTTAGTCAGCCACTGATTGTGCAAGTTCTCCTACTTAGAAAGATGACAGTAGGTGTGTAATTTTCATCATAGGTACACTTCAACTATGAGAGACAAAATGAGGGAAAAAAATCCAGGAAATCACATTGTAGGATTTTTAAAGAATTTAATTGTAAATTATGGTGGAAAATAAGTATTTGGTCAATAACAAAAGTTCAACTCAATACTTTGTAACATAACCTTTGTTGGCAATGACAGAGGTCAAATGTTTCCTGTAAGTCTTCACCAGGTTGGCACACACTGTAGCTGGTATTGGGGCAGCACGGACTTTCAACTCCCTCTACAAATTTTCTATGGGGCTGAGGTCTGGAGACTGGCTAGGTCACTCCAGGACCTTGAAATGCTTTTTACGGAGCCACTCCTTCGTTGGCCGAGCGGCGGTGTGTTTGGGGTCATTGTCATGCTGGAAAGACCCAGCCACGTTCCATCTTCAATGCTCTCACTGATGGAAGGAGGTTTGGCTTTTAAAACCTCACGATACATGGTCCAGTTCCTTCTTCCCTTACCACGGATCAGTCGTCCGTCCCTTCCCCTCTGCAGAAAAACAGCCCCAAAGCATGATGATGTTTCCACCCCATGCTTCACAGTAGGTATGGCGTTCTTGGGATGCTGCAACTCAGAATTCTTCTTCCTCCCAAAACACGCCGAAATGAGTTTTACCAAAAAGGTTCTGTTTTGGTTTCATCTGACCACATGATATTCTCCCAATCCTCTTCTGGATCATCCAATATGCTCTCTGGCAAACTTCAGACGGACCTGGACATGTACTGGCTTAAGCAGGGGGGCCTGGAACTGCAGGATCTGAGTCTCTCTCGGCGTGTGGTGTTTGATGATGGTAGCCTTTGTTACGTTGGTCCCAGCTCTCTGCAGGTCATTCATCAGGTCCCTCCGTGTAGTTCTGGGATTTCTGCTCACCGTTCTCATGATCATTTTGACCCCACAGGATGAGATCTTGCGTGGGGCCCCAGATCGAGGGAGATTATCAATGGTCTTGTATGTCTTCCATTTTCTTACAATTGCTCCCACAGTTGATTTATTCACACCAACCTGCTTGCCTATTGTAGATTCACTCTTCCCAGCCTGGTGCAGGTCTACAGTTTTCTTCCTGGTGTCTTTCAACAGCTCTTTGGTCTTGGTCATGGTTGAGTTTGGAGTCTGACTGTTTGAGGCTGTGGACAGGTGTCTTTTATACAGATAACGAGATCAAACAGGTGCCATTAATACAGGTAACGAGTGGAGGACAGAAGAGCTTCTTAAAGAAGAAGTTACAGGCCAGAAATCTTGCTTGTTTGTGGGTGACTAAATACTTATTTCCCACCATCATTTACAATTAAATTCTTTAAAAATCCTACAATTTGATTTCCTGGATTTTTTTTCTCATGTTGTCTCTCATAGATGAAGTGTAGCTATGATGAAAATTACAGACCTCTCTCATCTTTCTAAGTAGGAGAACTTGCACAATCAGTGGCTGACTAAATACTTTTTTTGCCCCAGTGTGTGTAATATTGGATCACTTTCCTCCATAAGTATAATATTTTTGTCTCATTTATCTACTTTTAAAACTTTTTGAAAATCTCATGATGGTTTAAATCATATTTATGAATACAATTCTACAACACAAACTTTCAAACACCATTGCATGACATACTGTTTCATAAGCTTGGCAATTATACAATAATGCTAAATATTTCCAGCATTATTGTATATTCAGCACAAATGACCAGATTGTGTAATGTAGTACAGTACTGTCTCTCATATTAACAACAGTTATGCTTTTGGCATTGTAACATTTTCATGCTGCATCACGTTCTGGATTTCCACAACTGTAAGTCATGGAAACATTCATTTGCACCTTGTTTCCAGAAATTCACTTCAAATTAGTGGGATGTTTGAAGGCCACACTACAGAGAGTTTCTACTGAGAGAAAGAGGAAGAAGCCACTGCACGCCATGGGCACCTCTTTTAAGTCTCCGATGAGAATGATCTCACTGCTGTCAAGAATTTGCTCTCGCTGTTGAACAGGAGCTTTCAGTCTGGGAGAGGCAGGCTATGGAGCAGTATTTGGTAGGTAATGGATGAAAGGAGAAGATGTTGTAATTTGGGCTCAGGATGATATATTCAGCAACTTGATTGGGAAGAACACTTGTAGCTGATGAGCGATATGATTCTACATTGACATGTAGTTTTGTAAGCGACATAACTTAAAAACATGGAACATCTTTACATGTTTATGTGGTTGCGACAAACCTTCCTCTTCTTGGTATCTGTGTCTGACTCTGACTTGTCCTCTGATTCAGATTCAGACTCGCTGCTCTCAGACTCGCTCTCGTCCTCGCTCTCTGATTCAGAGAGTGTCTTTTGCACCTTCCCTCCTTTACGAGCTCTCTTCTGCTCCTCTGCACTGCTCTGATCACTGTAAATAAATCATGTTACACATAGAGGAGTTATTTTGAATACAGTGGTGCTTGAAAGTTTGTGAACCCTTTAGAATTTTCTATATTTCTGCATAAATATGACCTAAAACATCATCAGATTTTCACACAAGTCCTAAAAGTAGATAAAGAGAACCCAGTTAAACAAATGAAATGAGGAGACAAAAATATTATACTTGGTCATTTATTTATTGAGGAAGGGAAAAATGATCCAATATACATATTAGTGAGTGGCAAAAGTATGTGAACTTTGCTTTCAGTATCTGGTGTGACCCCCCTGTGCAGCAATAACTGCAACTAAACGTTTCCTGTAACTGTTTGATCAGTCCTGCACACCGGCTTGGAGGAATTTTAGCACATTCCTCCATACAGAAACAGCTTCAGCTCTGGGATGCTCACATTAACTGCTCACTTCAGGTCCTTCCACAACATTTCGATTGGATTAAGGTCAGGACTTTGACTTGGCCGTTCCCAAAACCTTTGTACCTTTGTTTCTTCTTTAACCATTCTTTGGTAGAACAACTTGTGTGCTTAGGGTCGTTGTCTTGCTGCATGACCCACCTTCTCTTGAGATTCAGTTCATGGACAGATGTCCTGACATTTTCCTTTAGAATTCTCTGATATAATTCTGAATTCTTTGTTCCATCAATGATGGCTAGTGTCCTGGCCCAGATGCAGCAAAACAGGCCCAAAACCATGATTACTACCACCACCATGTTTCACAGATGGGATAAGGTTCTTATGCTGGAATGCAGTGTTTTCCTTTCTCCAAACACCCAACGCTTTTCGTTTAATGTTTCTATTTTGGTCTCATCTGTCAACAAAACATTCTTCCAATAGCCTTCTGGCTTGTCCACGTGATCTTTAGCAAACTACAGACGAGCAGCAATGGTCCG
Organism: Ancistrus triradiatus; assembly: GCA_025084515.1. NCBI lineage: Eukaryota > Metazoa > Chordata > Actinopteri > Siluriformes > Loricariidae > Ancistrus > Ancistrus triradiatus. The sequence goes on along the minus strand of JAJAGP010000482.1, from coordinate 25,888 downwards.
TTTTGGAGAGCAGTGGCTTTTCTCCTTGCAAAACCCTGCCATGCTCACCATTGTTGTTCAATGTTGTTCTGATGTTGGACTCATGAACATTAACATTAGCCAATGTGAGAGAGGCCTTCAGTTGCTTAGAAGTACCCTGGTGTCCTTTGTGACCTTGCCAACTATGACACGCCTTGCTTTTGGAGTGATTCTTTGTTGGTCGACACTCCTGGGGGAGAGTAACAGTGGTCTTCAATGTCCTCCATTTGTACACAATCTGTTTGACTGTGGATTGGTGGAGTCCAAACTCTTTAGAGATGGTTTGTAACCTTTTCCCGCCTGATGAGCATCAACAACTCTTTCTGAGGTCCTCAGAAATCTCCTTTGTTCGTTGCCATGATACATTTCCACAAACATATGTTGTGAAGAGCAGACTTTGATAGATCCCTGTTCTTTAAATAAAACAGGTGCCCACTCACAACTGATTGTCATCCCATTGATTGAAAACACCTGACTCTAATTTCACCTTCAAATTAGCTGCTAATCCTAGAGGTTTCACATACTTTTCCCACTCACTAAAATGTAATATTGGATCATTTTCCTCGATAAATAAATGACCAAAGTATAATATTTTTGTCTCATTTGTTTAACTGGGTTCTCGTTATGTACTTTTAGGACTTGTGTGAAAATCTGATGATGTTTTAGGTCATATTTATGCAGAAATATAGAAAATTCTAAAGGGTTCACAAACTTTCAAGCACCACTGTATGTGTATTACACATGCAGATATGCAATATTTAGGTGTTTTGAGAAATGAATGAGACCTCTCAGCACTCTGTGGTTTCTTAAGTTTGCTCTTCGTTACTATCTTCTTTTTCTTTGCTTGCTCTTCCTCTTCATCCTCTTCCTTGGACTCAGATTCCTCCTCACTCTCCTCACTCTCTGAGCCAGAGGCGCTCTCCTCACTGCGGCTTTCAGACCCACTGCTTGATGGCGACTCTGCAGAGAGAAAGTGAGAGTGAGAGGTCTGACTGTTGTCTAATCTTACTTACCCTCGGATTGAGAAGAATTATGTTGTATGTATGTATGTATTCACAGAAATGTGTCTTCTGACTTTACTATTTGTACATTAATAGCCAGCTAGAATATGAACTTTTACTGATGGTTGGCAGAAGCACTGATAAATTACATTGCAGGACTTAACCGTTGTTACTAAAACATTTATTTCCACATAGTCAGCTCAGAGTTTTCACTGCTGACATGTAGAGTTTTAGGGAACTCTTAACTCTTAATAACTCTTAATCCAAATATGTAATGTCAAGCAAAAGCTCCTGAGTTGCCATATGTTAAATACTGGTTCTGCAGAGGAGCTTTACAGCAAATACAGATTTGTGTATGACCTAAATAACACAGCCATATGTAGGCTTTAAGAACCATTTAATCAGTATTTAAATATTTAGACATAATTCACTTGTATAGTACAACCCTGCTATCCAAATCTACTTTGTTCCATAAAATGATTCATATATCAAATATTTGGATAGTGGGAGACCTCTTTCCATTATTTGCTCTGGGAAAAGTCCTATCTAGTTCTTACATATTCAAAACCACATCATTTTAATTATATCAGCAGGGATCGAGCACTGGTTCAGTTACTGGAGCACTGACCATAAGGTCAATCGTTCAAGACCCAGCACTGCCAGTTACCACTGTTGGGCCCCTGTCTGCCCAGCAACAGCCCCAAAACATCACTGCTCTAGAGGAGATCTGCATGGAGGAATGGGCCAAAATACCAGCTACAGTGTGTGCAAACCTGGTGAAGACTTACAGGAAACATTTGACCTCTGTCATTGCCAGCAAAGGTTATGTTACAAAGTTTTGAGTTGAACTTTTGTTATTGACCAAATACTTATTTTCCACCATGATTTACAATTCAAATCTTTAAAAATGCTACAATGTGATTTCCTGGATTTTTTTTATCATTTTGTCTCTCATAGTTGAAGTGTAGCTATGATGAAAATTACAGACCCCTCTCATCTTTCTAAGTAGGAGAACTTGCACAATCAGTGGCTGACTAAATACTTTTTTTACCCCACTGTATAGTGGTAACTGGACTTTCTGTTAAGTCCTCCAGTCTGTGGAATCTGTGGATTGGAAAGGGCTTCATCTCTCTAATGTGAGCTGGGCCTTGCTTATACAGACCCAGCTCTGTGGTCTTGAGGAAACCCTGAAATTTGGAAGGATGGAAACGCCTGGCGAGATGGAACATAGACATAGATGAGACACATGATACTGGAACTCAACCCTACACTGGGACACCACCAATGGTGATAGCCTTCAACACTCAGATGGAAGCAGATTCAACCAAAGAAATTGGAACTGACTGGCTGGGAGTTGTTACCTACGTACACGCACATGAATCTGGAATTCCTGCCCAGTGGAAGGGAGATAGAAACTAGGAACTCCTGCCAGATGGAGCAGAATGGACTTGCCCTTAAATTAAGGAAAAACTCACACCCTGCGGAACAGAGGTGTAATTACCTCGCCAGGGCAGGGATATGAACCAGAGTGCATTAGTTGGTACAGCACTGGTTCCCATTGCTGAGCTTCCTAGTCCATATCTGGCCTCTGATAAGATGAGATTTGTCTGTCAGCCTCAGGCTGAGTTCTGGTACTGTATCGACTATGTTTCCCCTTTACCAGAGGTTTCCACCTTCTGAGTTACAGAGTTTCCCCTCTGCGGTAGTGCAAGTAGACCAGAGATGTGCCATTTACATTTACTTTTATGTCATTTAGCAGAAATCCTTATCCAGAGCAACTTACAACTGATACAATCTCTCAATCCCAGCAGTTGTGTGTGAAAGCCTGGCTCAAGGACCCAGCGGTGGCAGATAGGCAGAAGCTGTATTTGAACCCTGGACCTTCTTCTCCATAGTCCAGTATCTTAATCGCTAGGCTACCACATTCCCCACAGACCCGTTTGTGACAGTTGTGAATTAGTAAATGCATTCTTGAAACAGTTATGATGTTTGTGCACTGTAAAGCAACCACTTACTGACCACATAGCAACACCATAGCAACAATGTAGCAGCACCAAAGCAACTACCTGGGAAACCATAGCAACCACTTAGCAACACCATAGCAACCACCTGGAGTACCATAGTAATCACTTAACAACCACCTAGCAACTACCTTGGAGACCACAGCAATCACCTTGAGAACCATAGCAACCACCTAGCGACACTATAGCTACCACTTGGTGTGCCATAGCAACACCATAGCAACCATTAGAAATGCCATAACAACACTATACTAACACATTGCAATCACCTTGGAAACCATAGCAACACCATAGCAACCGCTTAGCAACATCATAGCAACCACCTGGGAAACCATAGCAACCACTTAGCAACACCACATCAACCATTTGGGAAACCATAGCAACATCATAGCAACCACCTGGGAAACCATAGCAATGACTTAGCAACACAATAGCAACCATCTGGGACACCATAGTAACCACCTAGCAACACCATAGCAACCACCAAACAACACCATATCAACCACTTAGCAACCACTTATTAACACCATAGCAACCACCTAACAACACCATAGCAACATAGGAATCACTTATCAATGACTTAGCAACACCAAAGCAACCACCTTGTAATGACTTAGCAACACCATAACAACCACCTAGCAACAACATAGCTACCACCTAGCAACACTATAGCTCCCAGCTGGGATGCCATAGTAACCACTTAGCAGCCACCCAGCAACCACCTACCAACTACCTGGGATGCCATAGCAACCACCTAGCAACACCATAGCTACCTCCTGGGATACATAGAAACCATCTATCAACTACCTAGCAACACTGTAGCAACCAGTAGCAATGCCATAATTATGACCTGGGATAACAAGCACGGAGTAACACCATAGCAACCACTTAATAACATTATAGCAACCACCTGGGATATCATAGCTACCAGTTAGCACCATCAACTCCCTGGCAACACCATAGCCCCCACCTACCAAAACTGTTGCAGCTTATTGACCATGTAGCAATAGCCTATCAACTGTAATTCACTTTGGCTGTGCAACCATTACTTTTCTTATAAATATATATATATATATATATATATATATATATATATATATATATATATATATATATATATATATATATTATTAGGCAACAAATGATTGCATATTCTTATCTAAGAAGCATATGGTACTCAGTGTTACCACTGTCAGCAGACTCGGTGGGTCCAGATTCTCCCTCTGAGTCAGAGTAGAAAGGCTTCTCCACCTTCTTTTCCTTCCGCTCCTTCCTGCTGGTGCACTTACTCCACTCTGGAACCTGGTGAGCACCACAGCACACAGTCACCCCTCAGACATATGCTGGATTTTTACAATGTTATTGCATTGTGTGGTCATGAATGCCTCTCCCACAGCTACTCACTAACATACAGTCATAAACTACATGCTCATATCAGATCTTATTGTCTATCATTAGTGACTGTTATGTTTTTCCAGCTCATCTACGTCAGCATAAGGTGATGCATTCATAGCCACTGCAGTTCTTAGTGTGTAACTGGGAGGCTTCTCCCTAAAGAAATCTCATCCTAAAAAGCACCAAATGACCTCCTCTTTAGTCAGGACATTAAGTTCGTGAATTGCTACATTTAGCAGCTGAATTGGTCAACAAGAGAAGCAACTGCAATATGCCCAATCTTACCCAGGATTTCCATAAGGAGATTAGAGAAGTACTGGAGGAGGGCAGTTGGCTCTTTGTGAGGATCCAGCTCTCTAACGGTAGAGACAGTGCATGAAGCTGAGCCAGGGGCTTTAGGCTGATCTAAGCACTGGACAGACACTAAGCTAGGCTAGGTGAAGAGGGTTATGGCTAGGCTGACTGGCAGGAAGCACTTTCGGTTTGGCACGACAAGGATCGAGACTCAAAGATGCGCAGAGCTCTTTGTGAACTAACAAACTCACGCTGGTTAGATTCGTGACTCTTTCGAGCAGCCTAATAACCTGGCGGACAGGAAAGAAAGAAAAAAAGAAACGAAAGAAGGATGAGGTGTGATGATGAGAAGAAGAGCCGGGAAAAGAACAGAACAGAAAAGTTTAAAAAGGTACAGACAAGGTTTCAGGTTGCACTTGTTACATATTTACTGTAGGTACATCAGGCATGGTCCCATATGCAATTATCTTAAAAAAAAAATCAAGATCTTATATACGTGTATATTAGGATCTTATAATACCACTAAAATCTACAGCCACCACGACTGTGAACAAAATTTGCTATAAAATTCATTAGGTCTGTGGAATAGAAAGAAAATAACAATTGTGACTTTTTCTAAATGACGTGCGTGTCTAAGAATGTGTTATTAAAATGCATTTAAACCAGTCACAGTGGTGTTGTAGCCTCTGTAGTCAGCAATGAAAGTGCAACAGAAATAGGATGAACACCTGAATTTGGAGTGAGATGAGGGTTGAAGATTTTCCAACAGCAGATTTTAGAGTGACAGAAGACACACGCACACACAACACACACAGATACACACTGGGGTAAAGAAAAACACAATCTGATATAAAGATGCTAGGCAGTTAATCTATTATCATTTCATTTTACAAGCAACCAACCATTAGTGCATCAGTAGTTCAATATTTTTAGGGGTTGCATTTTTGTGCACTCCTATGGGCCATATTCAGAGTACAGTTGTACACATGTAACAGGGATACGAAACCGAATTTCATTTAATTTAGAGTTTCAGTCCAAGGTTATGTGTTTTTTTAAAGTAATGTTTTAAAAGCATTAATTCATTTTTTTTTTTTTATCCCTGCTATTCCTGGTCAGAGTCGTAGGGGCGCTGGCTCCTATTCCTGGAGAATATATGGCACAGGCAGACTCCATCAGCAGGGGTCACTGTTGCAGCACTGACTGGCCTCCATCTCATCACAGAGATGTGGAAGGGTCTTGGACTTCTGCGCCACAGAAACGCAAAGGTAATGATTACGATTGCTTGTATTTTCTTTGTAGTCGTTTTAGCACTCGACTAGATCTGACTTTATATCTGTATACGTGTTGAATTAATATATTTCGATGTGTAAACCTGGGGTGAAAAACTTTGGAAGATATTCATCTTCAAGTTTGTTACAAAAACTCAGATATCACCCACACGCCTGGCCCATGAACTGTGGTGCCAGTCATCCTATATTATGACTGCGGACCCATATTCCATCCATAATATTTACACTTACATTAACAGCATTTAGCCGATCTCCTTTTCCAGAGTGACTTACAGTTGATGGAAGCTTATAAAGTGCAAACCAAGAAATTACAGGTTAAGTGCCTTGCTCAAGGACCTAGCAGTGGCAGTTGGGAGAGCTGGTACTTGAACCTTCAACCTTCTGGTCAGCAGTCGAGTTCAATATGTGATTTCCTTTATGAGTCAGCATTACTTATCATCCATTTTTAAAGGGGCCTAAAGACACGGGCTTTTTTAAACGAAACGATCCACTTGGGAGCTTGAGACATCGCAGGTGGTGTGAAAATCACACAGTTATTTTCAATATCTTAAACCAAAGCAGGTGTGCAACTGAACTCAACATTCCCATTATTTCCATCCAACTCTGAATATGGCCCAAATGTATTAATTAAGTAAGGCTCGTGTAAGTTTTTATTTAGGAGTCTGTAATGAAGTGGTGCTAGTAAGGACTAAGAAAGAGAGAGAAGCCACTGCACACTCGCAGACACCTCTCGCCAATCTCCAAGGAGACCGATCCGCCCCTCACTGGTGTCTATGGCTTCCTCTTGCTGGGGATGGTGTGGTGGGTAGAAGAGTGACGCATTATAGCAGGGATCATAAACAGATAAAGGGTTCACTGGTTGGGGTGGGGTTACATTACAGTCTTCTCAACATCAAATCTGCATCATGGTTTGAGTGAATTATGCATTATGAACGAATGAAATAAAACTGTGATCATGGAACAAACATTGCTAAATTGAATAACAGAAAATGAACAAGGACAAGGCACATATTAAACAGAGTACAAATCAGGAGGCTTGTGGGTGTAACACGCCACCTTGACTTCCGGCAATACTGTAACAAGCACTGGTTTATTTGTTTCTAATCGAATCAAATGTTGAAAAGTTTGACTTCGGTTCAATAAGAAGTGCCATTTTTATTGCTCATCTGATTCAGATGATACTTCAATTAATTGTTTTTCTTCAGCATGAGGATAAGCTAATTCACCAGAAGGTGGATTTCTTATGATCCTTTTGTTACTCATCTTTACCAGGGGTGCCAATAATTGTGGAGGGGATTGCAGTTTAATTCAGAGAAGATGGAAGAGTTGGAAGTAAAATCTCCAAGCAGACTCTAGTACTGTAATTACTGTAATTCTGAAATCAGGTGAACACACTATGAGTGTGGAGCGAAGGCTTCATGAGGGGTGGGGAGTTCTGTGGGCACTGCTCTTCCTGAGGGCCCAGCAGAGGACTGGTATGGAAGGCATGGCATGGAGATGCCAAATGGTTATCGGAAAAGTATATGACCAAGCACTAAAACTATGTAATAATTACAAATAGAGCCTATGTTCTCAAAAGCATAACACTCCTCCTACATGAAAGCATAGTGTCAAAATTACTTATCCTCTTCTAACTCCTAAACCATAATTGAAAGAACAAAACGGCTGGCTAAGAGCCAACTGGAATGCAATATGCATGATGAGGGTGGAGTTATGCTGATGAGTGAGGAGAGGTAGAAAACATGGCTGAAGGGAGAATCGATTTTGGTCAGGAGGGATTTTTTTGACATATCCTGTATGTTGGGGCTCCCTCTGGTGGGTTGGAGGAGCAGTTCCCACAGGCCTGAGCCCCACCGCCCTGCCTCTGAGAGTAACTGTTCCTACTGCACGCACAGAATCCTTCACCTCCACGTTGCGCACGGAGGGGTCGGGTGCCGACTCAGGCCAGTCGGGGAGCTCCTGGTAGCCGCCTGCTTTCGTATTCAGCAGGTGAGACAGCGAGCCAAGCTGAAAATGGTCTCTGTCTGTTGGGCAGAACAGTACACAGAGCATCACCAATCAACTTAGAACCAGTGCGTCAACAAGAGCAATGTAACGCATAATTTAAGCATTTAGTACTGGTTGTGTACTGCAAATGTGCACTGGAAAACTGTCAGAATGAGAAAGCTGTCATGTCAGGCTGTTCCGACAAGGGAATTAATACTTAAATTAGACATTATCACTACTGATTGTATTCAGATTAGGTGCCTTATGTCGAAAAGATACATTACTAGGGGGCAAAAAGTTCATAAGAAAGCTCAATTTTGATAATGGTGCCAGTATATTAATAAACCTCGGTTCTCGACCACCTTGGAAATCACCAAATTCGGTTCTCGAACACATTATGACCAGAAAAATTTGACTCGGTTCTCGTTGTTTGCACGGTACTCGGCCCCCTTGCTTAAACTTGTATGAGTCGATCCGTGCGACATCTACAGTACTGTATTCTTCATGCAAATAAATCTCCATGGGTCCTAAAAAGGGTTGTATTGACTGCCAACTGAAAGGAAAACAGGAACTTAATGCTCCAGAACACAGGCTGCAGTTAGCATTAGCAGCTATCCTTGTACCCAGAGATCACCAATAGAGTAAGTGTTGCTGACAGTTGTTGCTTTCACTTTTCACTTTCAATCCATTATTATTATTATTATTATTATTATTATTATTATTCCGGCGACATGGTGGCTCGGTGTTCAGCAAGAAGGTCCTGGGTTCAATCCCAGGGTGGAGCGGCCTGGGTCCTTTCTGTGTGGAGTCTGCATGTCCTCCCCGTGTCTGCGTGGGTTCACTCCGGACACTCCGGTTTCCTCCCACAGTCCAAAGACATGCATGTTAGGTTAATTGATTAGACTAAATTGGCCTGGTTTGAGTGTGGTCTCTGGCGACAGACGGAGCGACACGTTGGCTGGAGTATTCTCAATCGCATCGAAATGGCAGTGGGCGGACCCTGCATTCGGCGGGACAAGTGCCAGGAAAATGTTGATATTATTATTATTATTATTATTATTATTATTATTACCAAATACTCTTTAAACTCCTCAGTACTTATAATGTATTTGTCGGAAAGTATCTCCTTTGGAAATCAGGGAGCACCTGTACAATACCACTCCATTAATGCATATAATGCCTTATACAGTGTAGATTTTCTGGGGTCTGAAATGGATTAATTCAATTTACATTATTGCTTATGGGAAAAATTTGCTCGGTACTCGTCATTTTTGGGTCTCGACAAACCTTCTGGAATGAATTAACAACGAGGCCTGAGATACCACTATACATATATATATTATATATACATATATATGCATATGCATAAAAAAGTGTCAAAAGTTAAGTGAATGAAAAGTGAAATAAAACTAATTTCGGCACTCCAAATATAGAACAATGTCAACAATATGTTCAATTGATTTGTACAATAGCATCACTTAAAACAGATTTGTTTATAGAGGTATCATAAGGCAGTTTAGCATTGGCTGTTGTACCTTTAAACGGAGACTCCAGTACAGGGGCAGGTTTGAGGGCAAGGAAAAGCTTCTTGGCATATTTACTCAGAGCTCCACTTTTGTCCGTGGGGACGATGAGCTGACGGATGAACCGTGCACGATCCCTGATGTCATAGTTTTGGTCATACTTCGCCAGATTAAGAACATATTGTGTGAGTAACTTGGTCTAAATATTAACAGAGAAAGAGAGTGCGAGTCAGACATGGTGTGAGAGTGTTTTTTTGGCACCAGTTCCAGTCCTCATAATACCTTTACCTCGCCCACATTAGAGGACCCTAACTCCCCCTACCCTTCTCCTGTTGACTACTGCCACCAGAACTGGTACCTGCTGAAGGATACAAGAACCTACAGTAACTCTGTTTACTAGACTAAATAAGACCAAGGAACTTGCTCATATTTTCTGTTATTACAATAATTACATTATGTATCACATATAAAGGCATTATATGACATAGCAAAGCTATATGAGATGCTGTAGTGTACCAGTATTGATTAAATAGCCAAAATACTGCAGTGATTCCTATACACACTGATTTATTTAATATCAACACTGACCAAAACATAATGATTTTCTATTACTAGTACTACTACTGTACTAATCTGGCATACCATTTAGTTTAGGATGCTGTCAAAGCCTATATACTGTATGCCATGAACTTGTTTAGCTCATATGCAGAATGAAGCTGCATCCCTGAGTGTTCTTTGGCCATTAACTGTGGAACTGGGTGGTGAGCTCACTTTTGTTTCAGAGAATGACTTAAAAAAAAAAGCCTCATCACACAGGTTCCTGAAAATAACATTTCAACAGCACAAAACATAATACTAAAAATATCCAGCATAATGTATTAGAATAACAAAAAATGTAAACACATATTTAATAAGAGTAAAACTTTGGCAAAAAAGTACATCTGTGGAAATGCGGACTAATTTACATTTACATTTACAGCATTTAGCAGACGCCCTTTTCCAGAGCGACTTACAACTGATACAGTCTTACAATCCAAGCTATTGTGGGTTAAGGGCCTTGCTCAAGGACCCAACAGTGGCAGCTTGACAGAGGTGGGATTTGAACCCTCGACCTTCTGGTCCAGAGTCCAGTACCTTAACCACTAGACTACTACAGTCCCACCTAATCCTAATCCAGACTAATCCTGCTGAAGTAAGTGATCACCTATAAAATTTAGCATTTCAGGCTCTCACCTGTTTGCAATTTGTCAGGTAGAGTTTGGCAGCCAGATTGATGATCTGCAACTTGACAATGTCCTCCTCATTGGTGAAGCTCTTGGCCATCTTCCTCAAAACATCTGGAGCAATTTTAGGAACATGTTCGCAGTACTCACCGATTAGCCACAGGATGCTGGCTCTCGCCATTGGCACCTGGTGAAGAAACAGTAGTGAATCTGTTCAACTGACTTACTTTTAATATGCCATTTGCTACACACCTGAAAATGACTATATCCATTGTTAAGATTTCGAAAAAGATTCTTCAGTTCACACAGAAATATACTCACTGACAAAATAAAGCACCCAGATAGAATTGTTGGATTACTGCAAATCTCAGCATGCAGTTACGTCTCAGGCAGATATGTAAATGATTACAGGTGTGGTCTGATTAGACACTGGGTCTTGAAAGAAGGCGGTGTAAAAGTGCTCCCCTCGCTGCCCTATAAAAAGGCTCTCAGAGGCTACTTTTGGGTAATGTACCTCTTGGTAAGAGATAGTTGACTTCTAGATATTTCTCATCGACACACTCAAAGACATTTTGCCAAGTTAACATACTTTGAGAGGAGGCGCATCATTGGACTGAGAGAAGCAGGATGGTTGTTTCGATCTACTGCCCGTCATCTAGGCCATTATGACCTAGCTGTTAGGAGGTGTTCGTAGCAGGGGTCCCATGACGGCATGCACACATAAAGAACAGGCTCAGGACAGCCCAGACAGACCACCAGTAAAGAGGATCTTTTGATCCACAGGTTCGTTGTCTACCATCCAGACACAGGTGGCACCTTCACTACATATCCGTCTTTGTCTGGACCATTTCCAGGCATTTAGCAGAAGGAAATTTGTTGTCACGGCTCCCATAATGTATCTTGCCATTGACAGCCAGCCACTATTGCCTTTGTTTGCAGTGCTGACGTGGACGAGATTCTGTATTAAGGATTGTTTCAGATTCCTCACTCAGCATTCTCATCAAACTCTGTAGGAGAAGAGAAGCAGACAAGATGAGATGTACCTGGATGTTATCTGTGAGCTTGGCCATGTGTTTGATGATGTCACTGTGCTGTTCAGGCTGCATCTGTAGGAGCTTCTTAATCACCACGACTGACTCTGCCACTACTAGCTCTGCAGAGTGAACACACACACACACACACACACACACACACACACACACACACACACACACACACACACACACACACATACACACATACACACAGGCTATGTAAAACCTATCTCTGGATTTAATGTTTGGCACTGGATATTTTGTATTATTACTACTATCATCCAACTCTCTGTAGTTCTACCTGTTTTTGTTATGAAGGCCAATTAATTTAGCAGAAAAAGCAAATATCTAAATATGGCTAATACAAGTGTGGCTGAAACAGATTATTTTGTATAAGTTATCTGTCTTTTCTTTGTATTTCTTAACCTTAGGATGAAAACAGCACCACATACTCACCATCTCTGTTTGAGAGCAGTTGGACCAGACCATTAAGACAGGTGTCTCTAACCTCTCCAATATTGGTGGCACAGCGCCCAATGTCCTGGATGGTGGCTGCTACGAAGTCCTTATCCATGCTTTTGATGTAGGTCTGCAAAGATTGATGTTACTGATTATGTTACTGATGATATATAGGTTAGCAAAACTCTTAACTAACATTCACTTGTACTGTCATATCAGTTTGTAATAAAAAAAAGAGTTCTTACCTGGAATTCCCTCAGAATGGTAGATATGTTTGTTTCATTGGCCAAATTGGTTAAAACTTCAAGCTGCGATGTGGTATACATAAAGGACAAGTTATCATGCCACAGCTTTTAAAAAGCTTCATGTAATGTAATGCCATTCATTTCAGAACACTTATTACCTTGAGGATTTTGATCTGTGTGGGGTCAGTCGATCGGATGTAAAAGCTCTTTAGATATGGCTCAAACATTCCCTAGGTCAAAGAAAAACACTGATATTTACAAGAAAGGTACACATACATTGGTGCTTGAAAGTATGTGAACCCTTTAGAATGTTCTATATTTCTGCAGAACTAAAACATCATCAGATTTACACACAAGTCCTAAAAGCAGACAAAGAGAACCCAATGCGAGAAAAAATGATACTTGGTCAATTATTTATTGAGGAAAAGGAATCAACATTACATTATCACAATATTACACTGTCACGAAAGTATGTGAACCTTTGCTTTCAGTATCTAGTGTGACCCTATTTATGGCTATAGCTGCAACTAAATGTTTCTATAACTGCTGATCAGTTCTGCACATCAGCTTGGAGGAAGTTTAGCCCATTGTTCCATTCAGAACAGCTTGAACTCTGGGATGCTGGTGGATGCCTTCAAATTCACTTCTTCCACAATATTTGTATTGGATTAAGGTCATAAGGTCAGGATACTGACTTGGCATTAATATTAACTTTATTCTTATTTAACCTTTTTTTTAAACGACTTGTATACTTGGGGTCGTTGTCAAGTCAAGTCAGATCTATTTATATAGCACTTTTTACAATGGAGCATTGTCTCAAAGCAACTTTACAAGTTTAGATTATCTCCTAATTACTACGTCCAATCCCAAATTGAGCAAGCCTAGGGCTACAGTGGCAAGGAAAAACTCCCTTGTCACTGCATGTCCCACGTTTCCTTCAGATGCACAGAAAGATGTCCTGATATTTTCCTTTAGAATTTGCTGGTATAATTCATCATTCAGTGTTTTATTCATGGTAGGAATTTGTCCTGACCCAGATGCAGCAAAACAGGCAAAAATCATGAAACTACCACCACCATGTTTCACAAGTGGGACAAGGTTGTCATGCTGGAATGCAGTGTATTTCTTTCATAAAAGTTATGCTTTTATGAGTCAGTGTTTCACTCAGTCATGTTTATTGATAATGAAAGAACACGGTTAGTAATATCCTGTAATAGTGTCGCTATTGTACTCAGTCAGCATAGACCATTGTTTATTGGAAGATCGGTTTTGGTGAAGTGTTTCCAACACACTCTGTGCTGTCTGAATTCGTTTAAATATAAATTTGTATTCTAACTAATTGGATAAAAGCTTTTGAGTTTTTCACCAAACAATTATACAGTAGATTACTGTGCAAACTTCAACAATAACTATTTCAACTAATTAATTCATAGTCAAAACAGCCATTACTTGAAGTATAATGTATTATTTTCTCAGAAAATACATTCTGGATTTGGAGGCATCAGGTTAATATTCTATTAACCATATTTGCTTTTCTTTTACACTGAATTTCACCGGAGATTAAAACAGACATTACTGTACAACCACATTACAGTACTATAAATAGAAATACTTGTATGCTGTACATTTAATTTGGTAGACTCACCCTCCTTTTGATCGTCATGGTTGCTACATTTTGGAGAACCACATACTGGACTTCACTGCAGTAAAAGTAAAATAAAAATCATCTTCAAATGTGTATTGCCACAGGAAAAAAACCCATTTACAATTTCATTTGTTCAAAATTATTTAGATCAGCAGAAAACTGATACCTCATTTCTACACACATATAAAGTAGTTCTCCATCTGCTAAACCATGCATCTCTAAACACTCAGGGAGAAACACTCTATTCCTAGGGCGACAATGCTAGGCGATGACACTCCTCTGGCCTTGACTGATCACTCTGAACTTAGCCTCAATGGCCACACAGCACACTATTAGCAGAGTCAGTCAAGAGTGAAGTGCTTCCTTTTTATGTCTTATTTTTTTGTCTCTCACTGACCTGTGGCTCCTCATCAGCCTCACCAGAGCCTTGGCAATGACTCCCACCTCTGCCTTAGGAGCAAGATGGAAATAGAGCTGAGCTACTGCCATCACCACCTACAGAAAGCCAGAGAAAGATGTACAGTGCAGTGGGAGCTGCTAATGGTGGATGCTGCAGTAGCAGATGTTTGCATGTGACTTGTACTAACGGCAGCGTTGCGACTCTGTAGCAGAGGTTTGGTGTTTCGTAGCAAAAGTCGGTGGTCAGGATCCATAACATAGGGCTTCCTCTTGGCCAGAGCAGCTGCCTCAGTCTTTTTCTCTTCATCATCGTCATCATCGTCATCAGAACCATAAAATGCCTTCTCTCCACCTTCCTCCAGCAGAGACTCCTATAGGAGACAGAGGTGATAAAATGCATACTGTATCATAACCCTGCTTACTAATTACTGTTGATTTATGGAAAAGAAAAGACTAGATTTAAATACTTACATTAATGTTGGGGTTGAGGAACTGGGTCCTGGCATAGCGGGTGAGCATGTTTATGATGACTACCTGACCCCACTCTTCCACATCAATCAACAGGTTGCAAAGTTTGCGGTAATTCTTATGGATCAGATCAATCCGCTCTGGACACACCTCCTCAAATGCCATCACCACACTGCCAGCAACAAGCTAAGTATAGACATATGATGCTAATTAATGTATAAATCCTGAATCAATCTCATAGATATCTATAAATAGTGTTTATAGAACGCACAGTGGTTTTATCAGCAAGCAGCTTTTCTATGACTTCAATGAGTTGGTCTTTCTGCTCAGGATCTAAGCTGGGAACATTGAAAGAGAAAGATAGAGATGTCAAAAACTGAGAAAGAGACCATATAATTGACTAATCTTGAAGTCTAATTGACTATATAATTATTGTGGAATGTACAGTAGAGTATATCTGGTCTGTTTAAAATGCTTTTGTCAGAGGTATGCGTTGGAAGGTGGAGATTTCAGATAATATGGCAATGATAATTAATTGGTTAAAACATATTTCTTGCTTGAAATGGTTAATATTTTGTGCTTTTGGAAGTATGTTTGGGGTCATTTTCCTGTTGGAAGACCCATGACCTAGGACGCAAACCCAGCTTTCTGACACTGGGCCCTGCATTACGACCCAAAATCCTTTGGTAATCTTCAGATTTCATGCTGCCTTTGTCAGAGGTCCTACTTTTCCGACGCTAGAGAGCAGCGTTGGACTGGTTTTCCCTCAGTAGGCTCTCTGGCAGCTGCCGCTATTGGGCCGCCTGTCAGGAAGCGACTTATTTGTGGCAAATATGCAACACCTGCTACTTCTGGCTATATAAGAGCTTTGCCAGTCATAGTAGGTGTTGCACCATAGCAATCTGCACGCCACCGATGCCCTCGCGATCGCCGCTACGGCTTCATAGTGCTTTTCCGCAGCGTGCTTCTGAGACCTCACCCATCTCTCCCACTCTGATACAGAGCCCCCGCGCTTTTCGTTTTGTTTTATTATTTTTTGTAAGGGATAGAGGACAGACTGGTCCCGCCAAGGGGGTCAGTTCTCGTAACACTGGGAAGCGTGAGGTAACCTTTCGTTAGGGAAGTAGCTTAGCATAGGGTGAGCCTTTTGTAGGGTGAGCAATTTATTCCATCGCATTCCCCCGCTTCCTACTTCCTCCCTCACGCTTCACGACGCTACGTGCCGTTCTGCTCCCGCGCACCACCGCGCAGGTTAGCTCAGCCCTGCACACATGCTGTGCGCGCGTTTGGCTCACGCCCCCAGACTTTTCTATGGGCTCTATTTATTTATTTATATTTTATTAATTATTGCTTTCTTTTTATTAGTTCCATTTCAGTTCATTATCACCATCTGGAACTAACTGCATTTGGGTCCCAACCCTTTCTTTTCAGTTCATATGGTTCGTCATTCTTTTAAATATAGCGAACCGTAACAGCCTTGCACACTGTCAAGGCACCCAGTGCACGAGGCAGCAAAACAACCCCAAACATCTTCGAACCTCTACCATATGTGATTGTTTGTACTGTGTTCTTTTCTTTGTAGGCCTTTCTTGCTTGAAATGGTTAATATTTCTAATGCTTTCTAGCATTCTAATGCTACCAACCAAGCGCACTACTTGTTTAAGTTTAACAAGAGAACCATGTAAAACAGATTATAAACCTCCACTGTTATGCTGGACTACTTGCTATGATGGGTGAATGGGGCCTCAGCAAGACATCTACCTATCTTTTCAGTAATATGGGGGCACCATAAATGTAATGTAATGAACTACAATTTAATGAACTATTAAATGTCAACTAAGTTCTACGGCCTTATAAAAACACTATTGGACCATCTGGAAAGGTGTCCAACCATTTGCCCAAATGTTTGTGCACAAACACTGAAAGGTTACGTTCAGAAACTGAACAAAGCATGAAATTTCACCAGAGGTAACTTTTACATAACCTGGACCTTGTACCTGTAGAGTTTAGGGATAGCGTGAGCGGCCGTCTTGCGGACATAAGGAGACATATCAGAGGCAGCCTCTTTAATGGCCAGCATCATAATGGGTACGATGATAGTTACTCTTATACTGGAGAGAACGCGCAAGGCACTTGCACGTATCAGCTGATTAGGATCCTACAGTTTGTTGGGCAGAAGAGAGAGAAATGAGAAAACATATAGAGCAATATATATTTAAGACCATACTACAATGACTTGAAGGACTACCTAGCTAAACACATCAACTGCATTTCGTTACCTAGAGGGAGAAGTCTATTTTCCTATATTATGTTCCTAACCAGTGACTATATGGGGCAAAGTTAGGACAGAGTCGTGTGCAACCTTAATCAACCACAGCAGTACATTATAACACATCGTGATCTGTGACTGATTGCTAATGAGGTCTAACATGCTGTTGGTATGTGCTGACCTTGAGTCCCCGCTGGAAGGTGGAGATGGACAGCAGAGCCAAATCCTGCTGCTCCTCAGCATACCGCACTAAATATACATACACCAACTTCTTTACCTATGACAAAATAATATAGAGGTTGATTTAGAAGCTGTATATCTATGTTCACTCTCATACATACATAAAAATACACATGCAAACCAGGTGTTTGTAAATGTTTTGTTGGTTGCCCCACAAAACTAAGTAATCAGGAGAAGGGCCTTGTTAAGAGAGGTGACCAAGAACCCAATGGTCACTCTGGCTGAGCTCCAAAGATCCTGTGTGCAGATGGGAGAAAATTCCAGAAGGTCAACCATCGCTGCAGTACTGAAGCAATCAGGGCTTTATGGCAAAGTGGCCAGACAGAAGCCTCTCCTCAGTAAAAGACACATGAAAGCCTGCCTGGAGTTTGCTAAAAAAAAAAAAAAAAGAGCCCAAAGGACTCTCAGACTGAGAGAAACAAGATTCTCTGGTCTGATAAAACCAATATTGAATTTTTTGGCCTCAATTCTAAGTGTCATGTCTGAAGGACACCAGGCACTGCTCATCACCTGTCCACAGTCATCCCTACAGTGAAGCATGATGGTGGCAGCATCATGATGTGGGGATGTTTTTCAGCAGCTGGGACAGCGAAAAAGGTCAGGGTTGAGGGAAAGCTGAATAGAGTTATAGAGATATTCTTAATAAAAACCTGATCCAGAGCGCTCGGAATTTTTGGACTGGGCTGAAGGTTCACTTTCCAACAAGACAATGACCCTAAGAACACAGCCAAGACAACTCTGTGAATGTCCTTGAGTGGCCCAACCAGAGCCCTGACTTGAACTCAATCAGACATCTCTGGAGAGACCTGAAATTTGCTGTATACCGACAGTCCCCAATCATCCTGATAGAGCTTGAGAGGATCTGCAGAGAGGAAGGGCAGAAAATCCCCAAATTCAGGTATGCAAATCTTGTGGCATCATACCCAAGAAGACTGGAGGCTGTTATCACTGCCAAAGATGCCTCAACTAAGTACGGAGTACAGAGTCCAGTCAACATTTCAGTTTTTAGTTTTCATTTTGCAAAAAAATTATAAAATTCTGTTTTCACTTCTGTTGAAGACTTTCTCAATACATTGTATATAAAGCAAACCGATTATAGAAATTAGGCAAAAATATCATACTCATTTATTTATTGAGAACATATTGTACACATAGTACAAATGTCTGGGAACCACTAGGATTAGCAGTTCATTTGAAGGCAAAATTATAGACCTGGAATGACAGTCAGGTGTGGATGGGTGCCCTGTTGCATTGATAGAACAGAGAAGTCTGATCATCACAGCATGTTTGTGGAAGTGTGTCATGGATTGAACAAACAATATTTATTGACGCTCATCAGGCTGGAAAATGTTACAAAACCATCTCTAAAAAGCATGGACTAGATCAATCTACAGTCAGACAGATGGGGTACAAATGGAAGAAATTCCAGACCATTGTTACCCTTTCAAACGTGGTGGTGGCAGTATCATGATTTTGTCTGATCTCTGCCAGGACAACTTGCTATCATTGATAGAACAATTAATTTTGAATCTTACAGGCAAAAGGGAAATTAAACTGTCAGGACATCTGTCAGTGACCTGAAACATAAGCACTAAATACACAAGTCATTCTACCAAAGAATGGTTAACAAAGAATAAAGTCAATGTTGGAATAGCTAATAATCTAATACAAATGTTGTAGAAGGACCTGGAGTATGTGGAAACCTGCCAACATCCCAGAATGAAAGGTATTAAAGCGCAGGGCTGAGCAACAGTTACCAGAAATAAATAGTTGCAGTTATAGCTGGACAAAGGATACTGAAAGTGTGAGTATATATATATACAGTCATGGCCGAAAGTGTTGCCACCACTGAAATTTTTCCAGAAAATTAAGTATTCCTCCCAGAAAATTATTGCTATTACATTTTGTAATACACATGTTTATGTCCTCTGAGTGCATTGGAATAACCATGGTTGAACACCCTTTGGAAAAAATAACTGAAATCAATCATTTCCTATAAGCATCAACAAGCTTCTTATACCTCTCAACTAGAATTTTGGACCGCTCTTCTTTTGCAAAAGGCTCCAGGTCACTCATATTTGAAGGGTGCCTTCTCCCAACAGCAATTTTAAGATCTCTCCACAGGTGTTCAGTGGGATTTAGATGTAGACTTATTGCTGGCCACTCCAGAACTCTCCACCGCTTTGTTTCCATCCATTTCTACATGCTTTTTGAAGTATGTTTGGGGTCATTGTACTTCGGAAGACCCATGACCTAGGACGCAAACCCAGCTTTCTGACACTGGGCCCTGGATTGCGACCCAAAATCCTTTGGTAATCTTCAGATATATGACCTAAAACAATATCAGATTTTCACACAAGTCCTAACAGTAGATATATAGAGTTCCTGTAACTGTTGATCAGTCCTGCACACCGGCTTGGAGGAATTTTAGCCCATTCCTCCATACAGAACAGCTTCAGCTCTGGGAAGTTGGTGGGTTTCCTCACATTAGCTGCTCGCTTCAGGTCCTTCCACAACATTTCCATTGGATTAAGGTCAGGACTTTGACTTGGGCATTCCAAAACATGAACTTTATTCTTCTGTAACCATTCTTTGGTAGAACGACTTGTGTGCTTAGGGTCGTTGTCTTGCTGCATGACCCACCTTCTCTTGAGATTCAGTTCATGGACAGATGTCCTGACATTTTCCTTTAGATTTCTCTGATAGAATTCAGAATTCATTGTTCCATCAATGATGGCAAGCCGTCCTGGCCCAGATGCAGCAAAACAGGCCCAAACCATGACACTACCACCACCATGTTTGACAGATGAGATAAGGTTCTTATGCTGGAATGCAGTGTTTTCCTTTCTCCAAACATAACGCTTTTCTTTTAAACCAAAAAGTTCTATTTTGGTCTCATCTGTCCACAAAACATTCTTCCAATAGCCTTCTGGCTTGTCCACATGATATTTAGTAAACTGTTTGGAGAGCAGTGGCTTTCTCCTTACAACCCTGCCATGCACACCATTGTTGTTCAGTGTTCTTCTGATGGTGGACTCATGAACATTATCATTAGCCAATGTAAGAGATGCCTTCAGTTGCTTAGAAGTTCCCCTGGGGTCCTTTGTGACCTCACCAACTATTACACGCCTTGCTCTTGGAGTGATATTTGTTGGGCGACCACTCCTGGGGAGGGTAACAATGGTCTTGAATTTCCTCCATCTGTACACAGTCTGTCTGACTGTGGATTGGTGGAGTCCAAACTGTTTAGAGATGGTTTTGTAACCTTTTCCAGCCTGATGAGCATCAACAACTCTTTTTCTGAGGTCCTCAGAAATCTCCTTTGTTTGTGCCATGATACACTTCCACAAACGTGTTGTGAAGAGCAGACTTTGAGATCCCTGTTCTTTAAATAAAACAGGGTGCCCACTCACACCTGCTTGTCATCCCATTGATTGAAAACACCTGACTCTAATTTCACCTTCAAGTTAACTGCTAATCCTAGAGGTTCACATACTTTTGCCACTCACTAATATGTAATATTGGATAATTTTCCTCAAAAAATAAATGACCAGGTATAATATTTTTGTCTCATTTGTGTAACTGGGTTCTCTTTATCTACTTTTAGGACTTGTGTGAAAATCTGATGATGTTTTAGGTCATATTTATACAGAAATATAAAAAATTCTAAAGGGTTCACAAACTTTCAAGCACCACTGTAGCATGGGCAGGTGGGCAGGGATGGTGCAGTTGCTGAGCTACCGGCCTACTGACCAGAAGGTCTAGGGTTTAAGTACCAGCAAGGTCAGGTTGCATCTACTTGCCCCTTGAGTAGTGTAATTAAATCACATTTGCTTGGATTATACCTTGTAGATTGGTTCTTAATCAGCCCATATGTACCAGCCATTTGTCTGAATAATCACATGAAGCTAGAAAGGTGAAGAGCTGCTCAGTATGATACTGGCTTTATTGACATTGCTTGGTGGAACCAGTGCTTTGTGCTTGTTTTTGCTCCCCTTGACAGTGTTCTCCTTTCAAGCTCACCTCAATGTTCTTACATGCCACATTCTTCACAACAGCAGGAAAGAGATCAGATGCATTTTTCCCTCTGGCAATCATCTGTGACAACAAAAAAATATTTAACACATACTGTCCAATAATTCAGAAAACAATGTAGTTGTTAACTGTGAGTTCTTTCTTACAAATATGACTAATGGTAGTAGATATACATGTTGTAAATCAAGACGCAAACAGAGAATGATACAGTATGTACTAAATACATTGGGTAGCCTATACTGTATACAATATATACCTCTTACCAAACAGTCATAAAACACTCTGAACATTTACACAGGTAGCAATAGAACTGTATATCAAAGGTCCTGGGTGGATAAAATAAACACTAACATCTTGTTTATGAGCATCAGTGAACTGGGAGACAATAAAAAGTATAGCAGATATAACTGCCGGCCTCTGCAATAATGACTATGTCACCCACTGGTGATGGATGATGAATGTGTGCTCTGTTTAAGCACTACGCCCTGATTTACATCTGTGACACTTTCACAAATGTTATGCTCATGTCAAAGAAACCACAAAACTATGGGCAACTGGATAAACATGAAGAAAATGGGCTGAGAAAAACATTCTTTTTTGCTTATCCTTTTGTTCTTTCTTTCATAATATGAACAAAAACTACCATATTTGGACATGTGATTGAAGGAGAAAACTAAACCTTATCATGAAATAAATATTTTTCTCAAATCTGTGCTTTGCATTACCTCCAAAGACAATAGCTAGAAGTTTTATCCTACAGTGTTTAATGAGACTGGACAATCTAAGACCATTCTTCCATTCATAGTCTCTCAAGATCCTTCAGATTCTGAGGTCCATGCTTTGTGGAATCTCCTCTTCAGCTAATCCCACAGGGTTTCTGTGGGGTTTAGGTCAGAGGACTAAGACGCACATGACAAAACCTTCATTGTGATGTGATTCAGTGAACCATTTTTGTGTTGATTTTAAGGTGTGCATTGGGTCAGTGTCCTGCTGGAAGATCTAGTCATGGCCTAGTTTAAGCTTCCTGGCTGTGCAGTCAGGTTTTGATTTAACATCTGTCCATATGATACCATGTATCCAAAAAGTTATCCAGATTCTACCAAGACACTTCCTTGGGAATTAGGTACTCTTCTCCATGGCTATATTTGTGTCTGTATAAAACACAACTGTAGTGTTTGTTGTTAAAAAGCTCTATTCCTGTCTCATCTGACTACAGAACACAGTCTCACTGAAGGTTCCATTGACAGCTGGCGACTGTATTCGCTTCAGTTTGTCAGTCCATGACAGCAGAGGTTTTCTTCTGGCAGCTCTCCCAAACAACTTCTGGTTATGTAGGTGACATCTGGTTGTAATTAGGGAGATGTTCTGGTCAACAGATCTACCTAATACAATTTCCCATCTGTGACCCACAGAGAATCATTGGCCACATGAACCATCCTGGTTTCACTGTGTGTAAAGGCAATATAGGCAAATGTATTCTAGCAGGCAGATTCTTAACATCTGTAGTTGCTTCAACCTTCTTCAGTATTGCTGTGAGAGTGGAAATGACCGATATCAACTGTATGGTCATTTTCTTGTAGCCATTCCCTGATTTCGGCAGCTCAACATGTTGTTACACATAATTCCTGTATTTTCTCACCTTTCTGATAGTGATCGATGACCAAGAGAATCAAGCCTGTGTGTCACCTCATATTTATACCAGTCAGCCATAACATTATAATGACCTCCTTGTTTCTTTGCTCATTGTCCTACTTTCAGCCTCACTTACCATAAGGTGCAATCTGTAGCTCTACAATTACAGACTGTAGTCCATCTGTAGCTACTTGGGATCAACTGTCCAAGGAAATGGGGAGTGTGGAAAGGACGTAAAGAAGAGAGTACAGGCAGGATGGAGTGGGTGGAGAAGAGTGTCAAGAGTGCTGTGTGACAAAAGGGGCGCAGCAAAAGTGAAATGAAAGATTTATAAGAGAGTAGTGAGACCAGCCTTGTTGTATGATGGCTTAGAGACAGTGGCACTGACAAAGAGACAGGAAGCAGAGCTGGAGGTGGCAGAACTTTAAGATGTTGAGGTTCCCTTTAGGAGTGTCTAGGGTGGACAGGATTTAGGAATGAGATCATCATCAGAGGGACAGCACAGGTTGGAAAATTGGGAGACAAAATTTGAGAGAGGAAGATTGAGATGGTTTGGACATGTGCAGAGGAGGGATAGTGAATATATTGGTAGGAGGATGTTGGAGATGGGAGCTTACCAGGCAAGAGACGGAGCGGAGAGAAGACCAAAGAGGAGTTTTATTTGGTAGTGGTAAATGAAGATATGCAGGGAGTTGGGGTGAGAGTAGAGGATGTGGAGGACAGGGTGAGGTGGAAACGTTTAACTCGCTGTGGTGACCCCTGATAAAGGGAGAAACCGAAAGAAGAAGAAGAAGAAGAAGAAGAAGAAGAAGAAGAAGAAGAAGAAATCCATCTGTAGCTACTTATTAGTCCAGAGGGCACAGTTGTCAAGGATTTCTGGGGTTGGTGAACTATTCTTAGTCTAGAAATAACACTGAGGTAACTCCAGCAGCACTGCTGTGTCTGATCCACCTCTACCAACTCAACACACACTAACATGCCACCAACACATCAGTGTCACTGCAGGGCTGAGAATGATCCACCACCCAAATAGTACCTGATCTGTGGTGGTGCTGTGGGGGTCCTCACCATTAGAGAATAGAGTAAAGGGGAATAAGAAAGAATGTAGAGAAACGGACTACAGTCTGTAATTGCAGAGCTACAATATCCACCTTTACGATAAGTGAGGCTAATAAAATGGTTTTAAGGATGCTTGATATATACCGCAGTGAAACAGGGCGTTATGGCTGACCATTTAGTAAAGTATCAAGGGGAATATATTTCTGTTAGATTTCACTCATAAGCATTTGTAGGGGTGCAAATAATTGTGGAACACACAGATATGAGAAACAGGTTTTAGATAATCTATATGACATAACTTAGTGGTTAAGAAACAGGCCTGTGGATCAGAAGGATCAGTGTTCAAATCCCTCCTCTGTCAAGCTGCTACTGTTGGGTCAAGGCCCAACAGTTGAGCAAGACCCTTACCTCACAATAGCTTGGACTGTAAGGTTGTATATCTGATATCTGGCTTGAAATGATATACAAATATTACTGCCTTTGAATTGGCGCTCATCAGACTGTTTACTCTAAATAATGTCATCAGCCACTTTATGTATTCAAGTACTCAACACCAAAATGACCCTAAGTATCCATCACAATATTTATGCTTATATAAATCTGACCAAATGAACTGAAAAGAGTAAAGGAGTCTGTTAACTCTGGAGATTTAGATAAGGACCTTGTGCAGTCATAACAGGTAGCCTCAACCTGCTGCTAATTCTGCAGGCTCCTACTCTGCTAATAGAAACCATGTCAGACAGGCTGTTCCTTCTCTTCTTTGCTTCATGTGATAAATATTTTAGCCTTTAGATTCTCCTCCGCAACTCTGAAAATCTGACACCAGGAATGAATATTTAACACCAGGCTGTGCTTCTTCGCCCCCACCGCTGTCCTATTTAGTATCACGACATCATACAGAAGGCCTTTCTATGCTAATGCAACAGCGCCTGGTTGCATAAATATTTATCTGCTTTTAACCAAATGTAATCACAGTAAACTCTGAACAAACCACCCCAGCATGAACTTGAATCACTTTGTTTACATTGTGCAGCTAAAGCGTTTTTCTTTTTGTTTTTTTTTCTTCAGTTTAATTAATCTGACATTTCATTGTAACGCTTCAATAATGTAAAATAACTGAATGTCTTTTAACAAGCAAGAATCAATTCTTAAACTCTAAATCAACTATCAGAGTGTCATCAGATCCATTTTGCTGATTTTTTTTTATCTGGTGCACAGATATTAGTGGGACACTAAAATCATGGAGGTAAAAAGTCAATTACATCCTGGATTGCTGAGCAGAACTACAGGATATGCCACAGAAATTTAATACAGGCACTACTTTTCCCTTATTGCCCCAGCATCTTTCCAAAAGCTTGGGCAGATTTCAGTCAGTTTCATTCAGCTTTTCACATGTAGTAATGGACATCAGCAAATACTTAAAAGAAAGTCAGCCACGTTGCAGACAAGGTAATTGTAACGGCGGGAGGCGGATGGGAAGCAGGAGACGAACGCAGGTATTCAACTAAGCGAGCTTTATTGAAACAAAGGCGAACTGGAACTAGACAGGGCGCATAGGGACGCGATGATGTGATGAGCTGCGCGTAGGGACGCGCGGTCGAGCGGTGCAGAGCGACGGAACGCAACGGGCACGGAGTACATCTGATGAACCGC